>CM053585.1:81372491-81388921 GCA_028646515.1 Pseudochirops corinnae
TAGCTCTTCTGTAAAGTGCTTTGCAAATCATAATGTGTTACATAAATGTTAAGTATCATCATCAAAGAAAAATAGATTGTTTCTTAGAGAATTTATGAGAAAACACAGACAAGAAAAGCAAGGATGAAAAAGCATGAATGGGTTATAATCTAAACCACTGGAGGATATATGTGTGTGTGTGTGTGTGTGTGTGTGTGTGTGTGTATCACATCAGGGAAACCATGGCTCTACTGAGGTACTAAAAGTAACAAATTCTAGAGATTTAGAATCATTTCCCCTTCTTCTTTGTGACATATTTGTTTTGGTGATCTAGCTACAAGGACAGTATCAGTTGTACAGTGACCATTCTGTCTCACCAATTCATCCATTTTTCATCTAAATTATATTTTTAAAATTTAATTTATTCTTTTTCTGAACTTAAGAAATAAAACAAGCATTTCTGTAACATAGAATAGATAAAAAGATGATTGTACATAAAATTGCAAACTTTTATGTACCACTTTCCATTTCCTTTTAAATATACAGTAGTCATCATGTGACTCTTTTTTTTTTCATTTTTTTCTTCCCTCCCCACCTCAAATTATGTTTCACCATTAAACTGTATGTCCCTCATATCTTGTCTTTCTTTGGGATCCTCAATCACCCTGCATGGTACTAAGCACATAGTCGACATTCAGAAAATACTTTTTGATTGATCCCTTTTCCCTGAGATGCTGATAAAAGCTTAAAATATCAGTAAAGTTAGTTTTGCTGTTTAATCTTTATTAAGAACCTTGACAGAACTACCCAAAAGGCAGCATAGTAATGTCTAGAAAGAGAAATTGGCACCCAGCTAGCCCAAGGGACATTTAATAAAGCAGTCTAGACATGAAAGGATATAATGTATCATGATCAAGTATTCACTTTTGCCCAGTGCAATAGAGAGGAAAAGAAACATTCGCTGTTGAAAAGGGGTAAGGAAATAGAGATTTAAGATCAATATTTTTTCCATTCCGGTTATTTACCCTTTCTTGGATTGCTCAGAGGAAAAAAAAAAATCAAACCTTTTTTTGGTGCTTTAAAAAGAATGCTAATGAAAATGGGAGTGACTTTTAAGGGTTCTAGCATAGAGGGTATGCCTTTAAAAATCATCAGCTGCAATATACTTTCAAGAAAAAGGACTTACTGGTATTTTTAGAGTCAAGGCAGCTAGCTAGCACAGTAAAGACAAAGCTGGATTTGGAGTCAGGAACACCTGAGTTCACATGCAGTCTCCTATACTTACTAGCAGTGTGACCCTGGGCAAGTCACTTAACAACTCTGCCTGCCTTAGTTTTCTCATCAGTAAAATTAGGATAATAAGAATAGCACCTACCTCCCAGGGTTGTTGTGAGGATTAAATTAGATATTTGTAAAGTGCTTTGCAAATCATAGCATGTTACATAAATGCTAGCTAACATCATCAAGGAAAAATAGATTCTTTCTTAGAAAATAAGGTTAGCACCACATTATGATGAGCCTGGAGTTATAGCCTCAGTCTTAAAAAGCATTCTTTGTTGATTTATTCAGGTCATCTTCTTAGATATCTTGGACTTATCTCTGCAGTCTCCTCCTGCTTGATATACAAGCCCTTCAAAATCATAGGATCATGGATTCAAAAATGGAAGAGACAAAAAAGAAAACAAAAATGGAAGAGACCTTTCAGGTTGTCTAAGGCAAACAGCTCCATCATTTTACAAATGAGGAAACTGAGGCTTAGGGATATGATTCTTGCTATAATTCAGTCACATAGTAGGTGAAAGAGAGAGAGATTTAAACCCTTCTCATCTTGTGCCAAATCTGGGGCTACCCCGTTCTACCTTAAATGGGTAAAGATAAGGGAAGAAATTTGTTCTTTCTTTAAAGTAAACAATATATTATCAATTTATGAAATCTCAATGATTCTTCCCTATAATTTGGACGTGAATTAATGGAAACAGAATGTTAGCAAACTGTTCATGTTTGGGGTGTTTTTTGTTGTTGTTGAATGCTATTAATTAAAGGTAGTTACTTCAAAACCACGAGTTTTTTTTTTTAAATGGTTGTATTTTTTTTTGTAAATTACCATAAAGTTCTGTGGAAGCTGAGACTCATTTCTTTGTAGGCTCTTGGCAAACTGTCACCAAAATATTTGATATGACAGAACATGGGTGCCTTTTTGATAAACTATCTTGAAATGACCCAGGAAGAATGTATACTTTGCTTAGCATTATAGTGGGAGTGTCAATATATCTTCTTTTATTAATAAAGCATTTATTCATCACATAATCTATTCATAAATCACATCTACACATAAAAGAGGAGAACCTGGGAAATTAGTTTAAGATTGTTCCTTCCCCTTTGTGTTTTCCTTTAGGTAGTAACAGTATTTCTTTTGTAGGAGAAATGTACTACAGTAACTAAAGTCTGGGACTGCTGTTTTTGTTTAAATCTTTAAATTCTAGTTATGAAAATGCCTGGGCCCCAGAAGGTCCTTAATACTCTCATAGTTTAACCATTAAGACCTCAATAATTTGTGTGCTGGAAATTAATCAATAAACATTTATTAAGTGCTTCCTATATGCTCTGCCACTGTGCTAATCTTTGGGGACACATAAAGAGACAAAAGACAGTTTCTACCCTCAAGGAGCTCATGCTCTAATAGGGAAGACAAAAAACAAATATATAGTAATAAGCTATACTACAGGATATATAGGAAATAATTAAGAGAGGAAAGGCACTGGAATTAAGACGGATTGGAAAAGACTTCCTACAAAAGATGAGATTTTATTTGGGATTTAAAGGAAGCAAAAGAAGCTAGTAGATGGAGTTGAGGAGGGAGCACGTCCAAGGCATGGGCAACAGCCATAAAAAATGTTGGGAGCAAGAAAGCCAGTTTGTGGTGGAGAATAAAGTATAAGAAGGCTGAAAAGGTAGATGAGGTGAGGTTATAAATTACCAGATTCCAAAAAGAGCATTTTGTATTTGATCCTAGAAGCAATAGGGAGCCACTAGAGTTTATTGAGTAAGGAGACCTGCACTTCAGGAAAATCACTTTAGTGACTGAATGGAGGAAGGACTGAAGTCAGGAGAGGATTGAGGCAGGCAGACCCACCAGCACATTTATTGTGACAATCCAGGCAAGAGGCAATGAGGGCCTGTACCAGAGTGGTGGCAGTGTCAGAGGACAGAAGGGGGCATATTTGAGAGATGTCATAAAAATGAAATGGACAGGACCTGGCAATAGACTGGATATGGTGGTGTGAGATAGTGAGGAGTCAAGGATGACTCCTAGGCTATGAACCATAGAGATTGGGAGTATGGTATTGCTCTCAATACTAATAGGGAAGGTAGGAGATGGTGAGGGTTTAGGGGAAAGATAATGAGAACAGTTTTGGACATATTGAGTTTTAGATGTCTAGTGGACTCCAGTTTGAGGTATCTGAAATGCAGTTGGAGATGCAAGATTGGAGGTCAATAGAGAGGTTGGGACAGGATAGGTAGAATTGAGAATTGTCAGAATAGAAATAATAATTAAATCCATAGGAGCTGATGAGATCACCAAGTGAAGTAGTATAGAGGGAGAAGAGAAGAGGGCTCAAGAGAGAACTCTTTGGGAAACCTGGGTTTAGAGGATGTGATCTGGATGAGAATCCAGGGAACGAGACTAAGGAGTGATCATATTGGTTGGAAGATAACCAAAAGAGAGTGGATTTCCAAAAACCTAGAGGGAAGAGAATATCAAGGAGAGTCTCAAAGACTGCAGAAAGGCCAAAGAGAACGAGGACAGGGAAAAAGCCATTGGACTTGGCAACTAAAAGATTATTTGGAACTGGAGAGAGCAGTTTCAGAGGAATAATTAGGTTGGAAGCCAGACTGTAAAGGGTTAAAAACAAAGTGAGAGGAGAGAAAGTAGAGGCATTTATTGTAGACAGTTTTTTCAAGGAATTTAGCTACAAAGAGAAGAAGAGATATAAACAGTCAGTGGGGATGAAAGGATCAAGTAAGGATTTTTTCAGAATGGAGGAGGCATGGACATATTTGTAAGCAGTAGGAAGTGAGCCAATAGGCAGAGATTGAAATAAGTGATAGAGTAGGGATGACAGAAGGGGCGTTCTGTTGAAGAGTGGAATGGGCTTTCTTGAACAGGGGATTGGGGTTAGCCTTGGTAATGAGTAAGGTCATCTCATCATGGGAGACAGGGGTGGAGAAGGAGTTAGTGACAGAAGGCATATGAGTGTCATAAAATGGGGAAGAGGAGGAAAGAGGGAGCTCACAGTGAATGGCCTCAAATATTTTCTGTAAAATATGAAGCAAAATTCTCAACTGAGAAGGTGGGGAAGAGGGGAACTGGAGGAAGTTTGCAAAGAAGGTTTGGAAGAGCCACTGGGTATAGAAGGATTCCCTCGCAAAAGTAAGGGCCCAGCTGAAGTTGTATAATGAATCTGTAGTGGATCCAATTAGAACAGTTGTGTAATTTTCTCCATCTTCATTCAGCAGCAACATGTTAGGAGACAGGGACTAATCTCAGCATTTTAAAAAACTGCAACAACTTTGGAGGTTATCTCCAGAATATGTCTATGATGCTTTCATTTGAGCTTATGCCTTTGTTCCCAAATATTTATATTTAAATGTCATTTTACTTCAAACTAATAATAGATTGTTTAATACTGAAAGTTGTAGTGTCAATCACAGACACATCATATGTGTGACGACCAACTTTGATAAACTGGACTCTTCTCAGCAACGCACAGTTATAAGACAACTCTACAAGTCTCTGGATGGAAGGCGATGTCTACATTCAGAGAAAGATCTAGAAAGAACAGAGTTTAAATGGAGACTGAAGCAATCCACATGCTATCGCTCTTTTCCATGTTTGGTTTTGTTTCCTCTTTCTCATCGTTCGTTTCATCGGTTACAACTCTTCTATACAAACAGACTAACATCCAGTGTGAAAGTATTTGCTGATCCTATATTTGATTGCACGCTGCCATGGGTGGGGAGGGGGTAAAGGAGGGGAGAAAATTTGAAACTCAAGGGATTCTGGAACTGAATCTTGTAAATTAAAAGTAAACAAACAAATCAAATATAAAAAAAAAAGTTGTAGTGTCAATGAATAGTCTACAAATAATAAACAAATTACATGTCAATACCAAGATACTTTCAAACAAATCTCTGTACTATTGTTAGAAATTTATTCCGTGCGTAAGAGTACAGCTCAGGGTGCTTTTTCCTGACAGGAATTTTGTAATTAACTACAGCAGTATTCCCTGGGCTGAGAGTATTACTCTTCGTATAATTAATACAATAGTGAAACACCACACACCCTTATAGAAATTTTTAAGGCATGGTAGGATACATTATTTACCATCATTTAGAATATCTTCATGATATATAGATCAAACTGCCAAAAAATACTTTTGTTTTAAAGTGCTTCATCAAGAACAATGTCTAACTCAATCTTTATCACACGTTTATGTCAATGATGTTTCTTAGGTAAGTGTATTAAAATCACTGCTTTGTATTATTTTGCATTTTAGGAAATAAACCATTCAGCAAATTTTATTAGGGAAGCACGGTGCAGTGAAAAGAAGGGTACTGGGTGAGTCAAAGGAGGAGGTTGACTTTGGGGACTGGTAAGGTCCTTTCCTGCTCTAAATCCTAATTACTAGGTGTAAGTTCCTCTCTGATTAGAGATCCTGATGATCACAATGTTCTTGGATTGCTTTAGCTCATCATGAAGAAAAGATCACTTTCTGACTTAAGTATTGATGGATCACATAAGAAGTAATATCCTCAGTTATTTGTTGTTATCAAAGTTTTCCTCATTTCTTGGCAGGGAACCCAGACAAAAGGAAGTCCAATAAGTGGTAGGAAAGGGGAAAAAATGAAAGGTAAATATAAGATAACATAAGAAAAAATAAGGAATAAGTCTTCTAAATTATATCTCCATTGGACAAAGTACACTACTTCTAACTTAATAAAGAGCTCAAAAAATCCTTGGGAATCATCTAGTCCCTTCATTTCACAGATATTTTTGGAACTTCTAAGAACCATTTTGTCTTTATTTCCTTTGTTTAGGCACATGTACTCCAAGACTGTCCTTTATTTCTGCAATTATGCAAAGATAATAAAAATCTGCTCTTATGCTTTCAAAGATCTATGATTTCATTAGTGTGTTACTTCTTGCACCAGTGCAGATTACAAACCCTGAACATCTTCTCATCTTGTGTGATTTTTGTCCATATTTTCCCAGTAACCTTTAGGAAATATAATCAACAAAACATATGATTGGAAACAAAAACATGTGATTTAACTAAAGACAAGAAATGATTAAAAAATAAGACAGAAGAACATGAGCAGAGGGGAGGGGCAGCATAAGTCATAAGGTGATGGCATAGCTTAGTTGCTGCAGATAATTTGAGAAATTTAAGCCAGTGGCAAAAAGAATATCAAAAAATCCCTTTAAACATTATAAGCATATGGGAAATAGAATCATTTTCCTTGCTTTGTCATCTTTCTCTTTGTTTTTCACTTTTTTCTTAGGATCAGCACCTATCCCTAGGATTTAAGGACTTACCTACCGTAAGCCATTTAACTGCAGCTTCCTATCGTGTGTCTTTCCCCGACCAGATTCCCACTTAGTTGCACCACTGTGAAAGACTATGATGAATTCACTACCACGTGACAGCCAAACATATCTGGTGGAAAGCTAATCTAGGAGAGGAGAGTTGTTCTAAGTGAAGGAACTAATGCTAGCTCTTTAAGAAACTTCTGAATATGAAATATGAATAGTCTTCTTGGAGATGCAATTTCATACATTAGTTTAGTCTTATATAATGTGTGGAGGTGCTCTTTTGCATCTTAGTCTATTAAGGAGTAGGAGTAGGAGTATCCTGTCCTGCCACATTTAGAACACAAGCACTTTAATGAAAAGAGAAAAGAAGCCAAAACTTGAATCATTATATCTAGTCAACAGATTTCAGCCTTTATTAAACTTGTCAGAAGCACTTCTAATTTTCATTAGTTTTATAAAGAATGGAGCCTAACACACTTTTACAAAAGGATAAATATGAAAGCATCAAATTTTGAGGAAAGAAAATCATTCTGATTCTGTAAGAATATTTCCAAGAGTTTAACCTCACTGATAAGGCTCCCTAGTGCATTTTACTATTTCAAAGCAAAATAAATGAAGCTTTCATATAAAGTATGGTTCTATCTACTCATATAACCAATTGAACTGATAGTACCTGCATCAGCTTAATCAAGTAATTGGTCCAGTCAGTTTTATTTCATCAACCAGTTTGGTTGTTATTTTCTAAATGAATTGTTTGAACCCACTCCATGTAGGCTTATGTAACCTGAGAGTACTGGGAATTTATTGGGAGTTTAGAAAAAGTGAAGCAGAGAAGAGGAGATAAACTTTACTTACATCATTAATTTGACTAGTGCTCACTGCCCCTGTATATTCAGCCTACCGGGTTTTGTTGAGGAACTGAAAGCGAATTTCTAAGAATGAAAAGACACATTTTTTATTTGGTTTAATGCATCTCAGTAGCTGTCATACAACTTCTAGTCTTCAAGATTTGCCGTGGACTCTTTAGGTAACTTCCCCAGGGTCATGCATAAAGTATATGTTCAGAGATGGTACTTGAACCCATCATCCTGACTACAGCCAGCTCTCTCTAACACACATGTAGTCCTTAATTAAAATTTGGTTAACATTTTTGATACTGAAGTTCTATCACAACAGTGGTTCTAAAGGTGAGACTTGAATAGGAAAGATGAGTAGAATTTATATAGATAGAGGAGAGAAAGGAAAGTATTCCACAGGAGGATGGGAATAAGTATGGCCCATGAGAGAGATGAGTTGGTATGCCTGACAAGGGTGGAGACTGCATGTTAGGGTGCAGTGGAAAATTATGTAAGGTGAGTACAACCCAATTTAATACTTGATGAATTCTTCTGGCCAAAAAATTCATCACTTGGTGGCCAGGCTTCTGATGATGATGCTTGCCAGGATAATCTTCAGACAATAGATACAATCTGCCACCCCAAGACCAAATTTGAAGCCTTTAGAGTTTGCTAGGATTTTGGGGGGCTTGCACTTAAATGACATCACCCCTTGCCACCTCTAAAGCATGATGAGGAAAGGAAAGTAGGACTTTGCAGCAGGTTCTCCAGGCCTCACCTCTGAGATAATCCTCCACAGTAATGGCCAGGACAACAACCTCGCAATCCCAGGCAGAGGATGCTATTATTCTCCCCATTTTAGACATGAGGAAACCAAGGAAAACAGAGATTTAGTGGCTTGAGCAGGGTCACACAGCTAGTAAGTGTACAAGGTCGGGTCTTCCCGACTCCAGGCCCAATGCTCTATCCACTGCTCCACCTAGCTGCCTTAGGGCAAGTAAAGGCAATGATCAGGTTTTATCTAAAATTTGTCATCTCCCCACATTCCTAGCGTTCTGTACACAATCAATGCTCAATACCTGCTCACTGAATTTAATTAAATATGGCCATCATAAGTCAGCAATGCAATAGTATATCATTACATGCTTTATAGCTCTTAATGTAAGAAATATACATATGATCAGTGGCCACAGAAGAAACTAGTTGTTTCTTGCATTTTATGACTCTATAGTATTAACACAGTAAGTTACACTTTCTAGCATGGGAAATCAGTGTAATGAAATGCACTCACAATGTGCATATACGACATGTTATAAGTGTGGCATAGGACCTAGATTTGGAACATTATGATGCACTATTCAATGTTTATTGGCTAGTATACATATGCAAAAAGATGATTATAGTATTCCTTAGTTACATAACAGTTTCACCAAAAAAAAATTCTTTTCCATAGACATTGCTATTGAAAAATGGTCAAAATAAGTTATAGACTTTATAGAATGTCCATTGCTCATTGGAAGTTCCTCACCACTCCAATGTACCTAGCAGAGTGCCTTACACAAGCAGCATCAAAGAGGCAGCCTATAAGTCTAAACACTACTAGCACAGCTTGAACTAGATTAAAATGAAATTGGGAAACGTTTAACAAAATAAATAAAACACAATTAAACATAGATAATGTTAATTGCTGTTTTTCTTTTTCACAAAACATTTATTTATTTATTTTGCTTTTTGGAGGGGAAAGGGAGGGCAATTGGGGTTAAGTGACTTGCCCAAGGTCACACGGCTAATAAGTGTTAAGTGTCTGAGGCTGGATTTGAACTCTGGTCCTCCTGACTCTGGGGCTGGTGCTCTATTCACTGCGCCACACAGCCAACACAATTGCTGTTTTTCTAGGTTAATATGTGTCAGCAGAGACCCTTATGTAGGATTTAGTGGGTTCCCCTTTCTATTTCAGTTTGACACTAATTTGACATAAAGGGTACTCAATAAGTATTTAATGTTAAATGAATCAAAGAATGAAGGAAGAAAAAAACAAGGTATGATCTGTGTTATCTTCTTATAGCAAATTCAACACACATGAAAATACTTAGAAATTCAGCATTTGACACATTTTAAAGTCATTTGAGAACAGCTATTTTAAAATAGAAAAATCAAGCACTGATATTGGAGATTTGCTTCTCAAGTGCTAAGTTCCCTGAGAACAGGCATGATTTCTAATTCTACGTTGGAGCTAGCACCCTGCCATGTACCTGGTGGTGTGCTTTTTGGTGATAAAGACGTTAAAGAATAAATAGACGGCAAGCTCCAAGAAAAAGACATGGATATGAATATCTTATGTCAAAACGACCCAATAATTTGGTCAAACCATTGGGGAAAAAAATAGCCAAACTGATTTGTGTTGCTGTGAGAAATAAATGAGATAACATACAGTAGAGGTTTTATGACATAACATATAGCCAAATATATACATACATATGTAACTCATAGTTATAAAAGCACCACATAAATGTGAACTATTATTATTTTTCTCCTCAGTGGTTTAGAACCATATAGGTACTTAAATTATGGCTGAATTGAATTTATTATCTGGTGGAATTAATTATTATCTTGTGTTATTAGTAATAATATTCCCAATATAGGCATATAATGTATAAATAATTCACTTAATAGCATAAAGCCGCCTGATATTTCAAACTATGTCATAAATGAGCATTCAAGTTTCAATTTCTTCCATGTATTTGAGAGATAATCTAAATATGACTTAAGGGTAATATTTAATCAGATATTTAATGATATTTTATTAACATTTTCAAAAAGTCATTTGATATTTCATATATTAATATCAATTCTCATTTACATAGCACTTCATAGTTTGTAAAATATTTTCCACATAACTAATCTGTGAAATAGGTAATGAAAATATTACTTACACCCATTTTGCAGATGAGGAAATGGAGGCTCATAGAGAGTAACTGACTTGTCCAAGATCATTTGGTTGTTAAGCAAAGCCAAGTCTCAAATTAATTAATTCAGTCAAAATGGTTAAATTGGCAGGATCTGATTATTAGGGAATTATACTCGAAGCTGTCAGAGTTGGTATTTATGATATTTTCTTCTAAATACCACAAAGTTACAAAGAAGAGAAAAGGGGACTCTTAATAAATTTAATTTTGAAGTTTTACAAAGGAAAAAGAATTAGCTAATAGAGGGGAAATTGTCCTAAGTGTAGGGGAGAGATAGCACCAAGGAAAAGAACAGGAGTGGAACATAGGAACAAATTAAAGTAAATTCTCTATTAACTAAAATCCAAATAAGCAAAACAATCCTTGTTTTCTAGAATTTTTCTTCAATAACCTTTTTTAAAAAAATAAGTAAATAATTAGGAGATTGGACTAGGTGATCTTTAAATTCATCCTGAATTCTATAAGCCTATAAAAAAACACGATGTCAGAAATTTACTAAAAACTTTCAGAATATGTTAAGGGACCAACATAGTTTTGAGCAAATCTTGTATACCCTCTAAACTAGAAAATTGAAATGATAGCCTACATGACTGTAAGACCTAGATCAAATGAGGTAACATAGGTAACACACTTTGTAAACCTTAAAGTCATATTTAAAAGTTAATTGTTATTATCATGCAAAAATTAAGCAATATTTCATACATTGTGCTTACAAAAGTGGGAATTTATATTAACATATTCTAGGAGGAGTTTTTGATATCTGGGATTGAAAAAGAAAAGGTCTTATGCATGGCCCTTAGGTAACCCCAAAATTTAATTCACTCTATTCCCAAACTTCTTAGTAAATGAAGCTATGTGCAGAGAGTAGAAAATTAGAAGAAAGTGGGGGTGGGAAAGAATGTTATGGCATCTTGATGAGAGGAAGACTGGGAGTTTGGGCTTCATACTGAAAGGTCAGAGAGACCCAATGGAGTTATTTAAAACTGGTTATGAAGTAGTTTGAACAGTGAAAATGGATTATAGCCTTGTCAGAGGAATTGAATGTTAAAAAGGAAAAGAGATCAGAAAAAGGAAGGCAGCAGGAAGGACTCAGTCATTAAGACAAGATGTGACAATTTGACTCTAGAAAGTGTGGATGACAGCTTGACTCTAGAAATAGATTTTTCAAAATATGTGAATATGATGGCAATGAAAGAGTAATTTTTCAACTGCATGAATTTGATTAAGTGTCACAAAAACGAAAAAAATTACCCCATTTCAGGTACCTAGTGTTCTTTTCACCTGCTACAATACTTTGTGATATTTCAAATTATCTCATTCATTCATGCCTACTATGTGCCAGAAACTATGGTAGAAACTGAGGGTATAAAGACAAAAACAAGATTGTTCCTGCTCATAAAGAGTTTATATTCTTAAGGGGGTGGATGATTGGGTGAAGGGGTGGGAGGAGAGAACAATATATGCACAAATATGCAAATACAAACACACACACACAATAATTTAAAGGGAGATGATGATAAAAACTGAAGAGGTACAGAAGGGCTTTGGGTGGGAAGTGGCCCCTAGATTAAGCCCTCATGAAAGCAAGGGCTTCTAAGAGGCAGAGGTAAATTCCAGACATCAGGGGTACCTTTTACAAAGACACGGAGAGGGGAAAAGATGTTGCATTTAGGAAACAGAAAGTTGACCAGTTTGGCTGAAATGGAGAGAGCACGGAAAATGGTAATGGGGAATCAATTTAGAAAGGTAAGGTGGAGAAAGATTATAAAGGGTCTTAAATACCAGAGAAAGGAGTTTACATTTTATCTGAGAGGTAAGGGGAGAGCCAATAAAGCTTTTTGAGCGGGGAAGTAACGTGCTGAGACCTGAGCTCTAAGAATGATTGAAGTTCCAGTTTATGCCACGTATCCCAAGAGTGATATCAATATGATTTTAATGTACCACAGTTTAATATTTCATAAAAGATAAAGTGACATTTTATTAAAATCTCCCTAAAAAGTTGTTTAATTTAATTCAAATGCAGATGTATAAAATATGAACTAAAATATCAAATAAGACTATTTTAATAAAAATATATTAGAGCACAAAAACATTTAGTCAGTAATATAGAGATTTATGATATAGCTTTAAACTAGCATAATTTCAATTAAAAATTCACTATTTTATGTCTAATAAGCTACATAGCAGAGAATACAGTTTAGTATTAAAAATTAGAATTATCTTATTATAGAATTTTGGAGTTGAAATGGACTTCAACAGCCATTAAGTTCAACCCATATTCTCTCTCTCTCTCTCTTTTTTTTTTTTGCTTTTTGGAGGGGGGAAGGTAGGGCAATTGGGGTTAAGTGACTTACCCAAGGTCACAAGGCTAGTTTTTGTGTTAAGTGTCTGAGGCCGGATTTGAACTAAGGTCCTCCTGACTCCAGGGCCCGTCCTCTATTCACTGCACCACCCTAGCTGCTCTGTAAGCCATGTCCTCTTAAAAATTCTTTCTGTAATATACAACCAACCGAATATTATTAATATTGAATTCAATGCATTCAATTCAACAATTCACTAAGCATTTATTATGTTTGAGTTTGGGCTAAAATGTGGCTACTTGGCCACAGAATGAAGATAAAGGACATTAAAGTTTAGAATACAGTGGGGTGACAAGCTTAAGACATGTTTCAGTTACAGACTGGGGCAAAAACTAGCAAAGAATACTTTATGTTGATAACTTATACATATATTTCATCTGCATTAAAAGGAAACATTTAATAGTTTCTTTAGTTTCTAACTTACTCCTCAAGTATATTGAGGGCAACTAGGTGGCACAGTGGATAGAGCACTGGGCCTGAAGTCAGGAAGACCCATTTTCCGGAGTTCAAATTTGGCCTCAGACACTAGTGGTGTGACCTTGGGCAAGTCGCTTAAACCCTGTTTGCCTCAATTTCCTCACTTTTAAAATGATCTGAAGAAGGAAATGGCAAACCATTCCAGGTATATTTGCCAAGAAAACTCCAAATGAAGAGTCAGAAACAACTGAACAAAACATATTAAGGGTCATGCAAATGTATAATTTCTTCATTACTTGTTATCAATAAACCTATACAATCTTGGTAGCCATGGAGTTAGCTTGAAGCAGAAGTGGCAAGAGGTGGGAGTAGGGAAACAAGATGGTGGGGAAGAGTCTTTAGGCAACAGCTGGATCAGACCCACAGTTTTCTATAGTTTCCAAATTTTGCCTTAGTAGTGGTGGTTTATCTTTTGAACTGTCTAACCTTATTGTTGTTCGAGAGCATTTTATCTCAAGAAATAATGGGTGCAGACCAAAAAAATTCTTGGAGCATAGACACAAACCTGACTTACTGGACCTCAGGAGAGAGGCTATCTCCCAGAAGGCCACAAGAATGCCAAACCAGAGGCCAACTGAGGTACTCAACACACCACCAGAGTAAGATCATTGCCAGATTGAAAGATAAACTTATTCCCCAAAACTGGGATTGCACATGTGCAGGACTATGCCAACGCCATTGAACTGAGAGCAAACCACAGGAGTGGGACAATCCAGGCTTTTAAGTGAAGAGAAATGAATAAAGAATGATGCTTACAAGCATCATGCCAGTGGGAGAAGGGAGAAATGAGCCTCAGTGAATATGAAATCCTGTTTTCTAGTTAAAGTTGGAATTTTAGCTATCCTATTCCCTACGTGCTTCCCATAGCTGTTAACTTGAGCTAGTGCACCCATAAAGTAGTTAGATAAATCTAGGCCTCTCTTACATCTCTCTTCCATGACCCTTGCAAGGGAGGAACACAGTTTCTAGCATGGTGCTTGGCACAGAGTATACACCCAATGAATGTCTGTTTAATTAAATTGAATTAACAAACTGATTTGAAGGAGCTGTTTATAATCAATAATTTGTAAGAATGTATCAGGCCTATTAAAAACATATGTCTAATGAAGCTAGCATAACAGATTCAATCCTGGTGTGAATTAAACCAAGCATACCAAAAGCTTTATGATCATCACAAAATGTACATCTGAACCAGTCCCTCTCTCTCTGTCTCTCTGTCTCTATCTTTATCTCTGTCTCTGTCTCTCTCTCTCTCTCTCTCTCAAGAAAGACTGAGCGAAGTTTGGAGAGCTCAATGTAAATCCAGCACTAGTAGAAGAAAACTACAGAGCATACATCCTACAGCAGTGCTAGTCTTCTAAAAGGAAAATAGAATATCAGTATTACTTTTCAAAGATTTTTTCGTAATTATTCATCACAACAACTAATACTTATTTTCTTTCTGACCACAGAAATCCTGAAAATATTGGCCTGGGTTAAGGATGGTCAAACGCCTCATCATTACAACAAGCCACCTATCAAATTGTTCCAATAATACCAGCGGCAGCAAAATTAAAATTAGTAGTCATGTCATGTACAAGCAGGCTTGCTCATATATACTGTTCTTTAGTCCAATTTTCATTAGACTAAAGCTTTTAAACTGAACCCTTCTCTTTTTTCATGTCTTCTTTCCATATTACAGCCTGATTGCCACTATTCTATTGGGGTATTTTATAGTCCATTTGTGGCATCTTCCCTTAAGTATTATATCATAACTCATCTTAGAAAATGATATAATTACAGCCCACTTAATTTGTGTTTTAACCTTGAATTCACCTCTATACCTTTAATACTATGGAAATTGTTTCTTCACTTACTAAGAAAAATGAAATAGAAAAAAAGGAACATAAAAAGAAATAAGAAATAAAATAAGCTTTATTAGTCATTCCTATAATGCAGGTATAGACAATGACAAAGTAGCCAAAGGGGCTTGGGAGTAGAAACTCAAATATTTTCCTCAGACAACCATCCCATCAGCAGTCCAACCATGTAGTACTAAAGCTACAAACATAATTGTACGTGATACATTCTAAAAGCCAGATAGAATAAAAACCTGTCTGGTTTCTGAATCTCAAAATGATTTACAAGGCTTAAGTGTCCATTTTGGTAAATTGGTTAGGATTATGCAAGATTATAAACTGAAAATAATTTTTAACCACATCTGGTCCTAATTAATCTTTAACATTTTCATGTGTTAATATGAACTTTTCAGTAAACACTGTAAGATTTCAGTCAATGTTGTAATACCAACTATTTCAGATAGAGAGGATAAAGTTGAAAGGAAATTTCATAATCTCTCTCTAATTCTACCATGAACTTGCTGATTAGAGTTTAAGAAATGCCTCTTCTTGCTCTATTAATTCTTCCATTAATATTTACCCCTTTCTTCACAGGTGTAATACACTACCTTACTAACATCAACCTTCTATAGCTCTCTGAATTTTCTCAGTTGAGAGAAAATTGTAAGCCATCAATTCATTCTTGTTATTGCAATTACACAAGTGCAAATCACATACATTTCAGTTATTAAAAGATTTAATACAATTTTTTTTGTTTAAATGTTATTTTGCTCCTTTCAAACAATGCACTTCTACTTCCTCTCTGTTTTTTTCTCTTCCATTTTGCACCACTAGCAGTAAATGCCTATGCCCACAAATACTGCATATCCTCAATGTCAGCATCACATGAAGCAGTGGGATGAAATTTACGCAGATCATGTAACTGTCTAATGGAGACACTCAGAATTGGTAAGAAGAAGGTAATAGCAGGGACCTTCAGATATCATACAAGACGACCCACTCTTTCAGACAAAATTGTCAAAACCTCATAGACACAGGAGAGTCTATTCTGCTTTTTTATAAAACAGTAATTATAGCCTCCCTAGGTAACTTATTTCGGTACTCAATAAACCTCAGTAATATCTAATCAAAATCTTACATGCAATAATTAAAGCCTGTTTTTCTCACGTAGGTTCTCTTGGGAATTAACCCAGAGTTTCTATACCCTGCCACCTATACTGAGGGCAACTGAATTTTTAAACATTTGTAGATATTAACTGAGCAATGCAATCTTAGTCTTGAATGTGCAACATGACATCAGAAATTAGAATGAAAAGTAGAAAATTCATCCATCTGATATTTTCAAATACTCAAATGATTGGCATCACAGAGCTAAAATA
>CM053585.1:81389421-81458017 GCA_028646515.1 Pseudochirops corinnae
TATGTTTGATTGATTAAAGTGAAACCGTTAACCCATTTTGAGTTGCTTTCCTTTAGAAAAGCAGATCTAAGAACCTGTGCTAGCAGCCGCCCTGGGTGTGTTGGGGTGCTTGCTGTTACAGCTTATTAAGTACTTACTATGTACTATGTCATTGCGTCATTAGATATACAAAGACAAGGTGAAAACATCCTTTGCCCTCATATTCTAAATGAAGGCAACCTTTATAAATCAATATATTCAAGTTAAATGTAGAATTAGCCTTAGAGGTACTAACAACTGGGGTGGGGGGGACCTGGGAAAGGCCTCTTGGAGGAGATATCACTTGTAATAATAATCACAACAATAATAGCAACAACAATAATAAAACTGATAATGCAGCACTCATGAGGTGGCAGCCACTGTGCTGAGTCTTAAAGGAAACTAGATATTCTAAGCACCAGGGGTTAAGAGGAAGAGTATCACCGGGAAAGAAAAAGAGAAAGGAGATGGAGCATTTTTTGTGAAGAACAACTGGTATGTCTGGACCATAGAATAGGTAATGAAGAGTAATTAAAAGAGTTGAAAAACTGGAGGGGAAGAAGTTGTAAAGAGTTTTAGATGCCAAGTAAAAGGGTGTATATTTGATCCTACAGATAATTTGGGGCTCTTAGAATTTATTGAGTAGTGAGATGACCTGGTCAGATCTATGCTTTAAGAAAATCATTTTGTGAATAATCTTGATTACATTAAATTAAAAAGTTTTTGCACAAATAAAACCAATGCAACCAATATTAGAAGGAAAACAGAAAAATGGGAAACAATTTTTATAGCCAGGGTTTCTGATAAAGGTCTTATTTCTCAAATATAATAGAGAACTAAGTCAAATTTATAAGGATGCAACACATTCCCCAGTTGATAAATGGTCAAAGGATATGAGTAAACAGTTTTCAGATGAAGAAATTAAAACTATCTATAGTCGTATAAAAATGCTCTAAGCCACTATTTATCAAAGAAATGCAAATTAAAACAATTTTGAGGTACTAACTCATATGTGTCAGATTGGCTAAAATGATAGAAAAGGAAAATTATAAATATTGGAAAAGATACAGGAAAATTGTAACAGTAATTCATTGTTGGTGGAGTTGTGAACTGATTCAACCATTCTGGAGAGCAATCTGGAACTATGCCCAAAGGACAGCCAAACTGTGCATACCCTTTGATCCAGCAATACCCTTACCACCAGGTCTGTATCCCAAAGAGATCACAAAAAAGGGAAAAGGACCTACATGTACAAAAGTATTTATAACAGCTCTTTTGTGGTGGCAAAGAATTGGAAATTGAGAGAATGACCATCAATTGGGGAATTGCTAAACAAGTTGTGGTATATGAATGTAATGGAATACGATTGTGCTATAAGAAATGATAAGCAGACAGATGTCAGAAAAACCTGGGAAAGCTTACATGAAGTGGCGCTAAGTGAAGTGATAGAATCCAGAGAGCATTGTATATAGTAACAGCAACATTGTGTGGTAATCAACTTAGCTTATCTCAGCAATACAATGATCCAAGACAATTCCAAAAGACTTATGATGGAAAATGCTAACTATATCCAGAGAAAGAACTGTGGAATCTGGCTGCAGATTGAAGGATACTATTTTCACTTTTTCGGGGGAGGGGTGGTTGGTGGTTTTTCCCTTTTGTTCTGTTTCTTTCACAAAACGACTAATGTGGAAATATGTTTAAATGATTGCAAATACATAACCTATATCAGATTGTTTGCTGTCTTGGGGGATAAGTGGGAGGGAGAAAAAAATGGAGCTCAAAATCTTATAAAAATGAATGTTGAAAATGATCTTTTCATGTAATTGAAAAAATAAAGTACCATTTACCAAAAAAAAAATCATTTTGGCAGCAATGCAGAGGATGGACTGGAGGAAGAAGAGATGACACAGGGTGTACAAACAGAAGGCTATTGCAATAGTTCAGGAGAGAGGTGACAAGCACCTGTAATAAGTTTGTGGCTGTGTGAATAAAAGGAAGAGAAAATACACACTTCAGGTGTTTGTGAAGATAGAATTAAGAATATTTAGCAATGGATTGAGTATATGGGATGAATGAAAGTGAGCCGTCAAGGATGACACCATGGTTGCAAACTCAGGGACTGGGAGGATGGTGGTGCTCTTGACAGTAATATGGAAGTTGGGAATAGTCAGCAAAGATGGTGGAGTAAGAGGAAGCAATATAACCCAGATCTCCTCCACTATTACTCTAACAAAGACTTAGGAAGAGCACCAGACTGACTCACGATCAGGAAATCCAAGGAAAAATCACAGTAAGTCATTTTTTTCAGACTAGGTCAGAATAGGAAGACAAACTGAGGTCTGTAGGCACTAGGGACAGGTCTAGCCAAAAAAGTAGATTTTCAATTCAATTCAATAAACATTTATTAAGTATCTACTTATTGCCAGGAATTGTGTTAAGTACAGGTAGTACAAATAAGAAAAAGACAGTCCCTGCCCTCAAGGAGTTTACAGTCTAATAAGGGAAGACAATACACAAAAGAGAGCTTGGGGGTCAGCTTGTCCCTGGAGTAGAAACCAAGTAGAGCCCCTAATGAAAAATGAATAGCTACCTGGAAAATTCTAAACCTTATAAAGGAAAGCTTTGAAACAAGTTTATCCCTTTACTTTCTAGCTCTTTGACTAGAGGGAAGGGGTAATAGAGGGAGTTGAGAAGGTGTAGAGTTTCAAAAGCCAAGTCAAACTGGGCAGTGATGAGATTTCAGGTGATTGCCTTATTCTCCGGGAGTTTCTGTGGATTAGGAACCAAGCAGAGCTGCTGATGGAAATTGAAGAGAGGCTAGAGATTCCCAGCCCAGGGACTCAGCTGGGGCTTGTACTAAGGGAAGGAAGGGATAAGGTTGTAAATCCAGCAGGGACAGTTCTGACAGTGTGTAGGTACCTGAAAAAGGAGACAAATGACAGTTCTAATTCTCTGTCCCCAGAGCTAGGTGACCTTCCCCTAAGGGAGGCAGATCTTTGCCTAGGGGCAGTAGACCTGCCATTGTATGCATACCAGGGCAGGAAGCAGTAGTGAGTATCCATAAATGTATCTTTATTGAATATAATTTTTACTGCATTATTATCAATAAATTACATGTTTAGTATTAATGCTTTGCTACATATTTTACTGAGATCTCTATTCCCTAATACATGATAAAATTTTGTAAGTGTTATATAAAACAAGGAGAAGTATTTATTCATTTCTATTCCCATTCCATAATTAGTAGAGATCTGTAATTTTTAAGTTTTCTAAAATTCTGTTCAGGTCCTTAACGCCTTTATTGTTTATCTTTTGCTTAATTTTGTCTAGGTCTAAAAGGCCCCCCATGACCTCTTAACTCAATTAATTTTTCCTATAAGAATTTATATTATGTGATTAGCTTACTATATAAAGTATTAATTTTGATTCATAATCTATGATTCCATTTTCATAATTTTCCTACTTATTTTTTTATTTTATCTAGATTTACAATAACCTTATCTGAAATGATTGTTTTCTCTGCTTTTTTTAATTTGGGGGAAGCATACTGGATTTTGCTCTGATCCTTTATTTCAACTCTATATGTGAATCTTAGTGTTTCATTTGTGTTTCTTGTAAGCAACATATTGTTGGATTCTGCTTTCTAATCCATTCTGCTATCCTATTTCATTTGGTGGGTGAGTTTAGCCAATTCATACTCATGATTATGATTATTAATTACATATTTCCATTCATCCTGTCTCCTTAAACTTTTCTTTGCTTCCTCTTCCCTTCTTAGAAAAAAGAGAATGATAGAGAGGGAGTTTGCCTGACACTTGTGATCTCAGAAATGCAACAACCTCTTTCCTTTCTGATTAATCTCTTTTTTTCTCTTTATACTATTCCTGATTTCAGGTTTTTTTACTCTTTTATTTCTTTTCTTTTAATCCTTCCTTTATGTCAGTCCCTCCAATTTCCAAGTTTGTTTTGCTTATGACAATTCCTTTACCCCCCTTGCCCTCCCTCATAGATTCCTCTCTATGACACACCCTTGTCTCCACTACTTTGTATTTCTCTTTTGAGTTTAATATTTTTCTATATGGAAATTTTTATGTGTGTATGTGTTCAACCTTAATTTAACCAAATTCCGATGAAAGTGAGTGTGATGACCCTTCCTCCTCCTTATCCCTTCCTCTGGGACTGTATACACTTCAACTTATGCACTTCTGTTATGTAATAATGACTTTTCTTCCTTTCTTCCTCTTTTCCTCCACAGTATAATCCCTGTTCCTTGTCCCAAATTTTTGTTTTTTCCTAAGACCATTAAAACAGAAGAAAACCATCCACAGGCCTTCTGTCATTTTAGCCTTTTTCTATTACCTTTAAAGATACAAGGATTCCAAGAAGACATTTGTTTCTTACCCTCCCCACCAATAACATATAAATATTTCATCCTCTTTAAGTTAAAGAAATATATGTGTCTTTCTGTGTTTCACTCAGTGCCAGCATTTTTATTTCCAAATGTTTTCTCAGTTCTAACTTTGTCATCAGGAATACTTGACAATTGATGATCCTCTTATAGACTCCTTGTAGGAGTTATATATAAATATATAAACAAGGAGTTTCCCCCTTGTAGGATTATACTTAGTTTTGCTGGATGGATTATTCTTGGTTGTAAAGCTCTATCTCTAGCTTTTTGGAATATCACATTCTAAGCTTTCCACTTCTTAGAGTGGCAGGTAAGTCTTGTGTGTTTGTTATTTTGACTCCTTGATATTTGAACTCTTTTTAAAAATGATTGTAGTATTTTTTCCTTCGGCCTGGAAGTTCTGGATCTTGACTATGATGTTCCCAGGACTTTTCATTTGGGGGCTTCTTTTCATAAGTAACAAGTTGAATCTTTCTGTTTTTACTTTACCCCCTCGTTCAAGAGTTTGGGGCAATTTTCATTTATGATTTCTTGAAATATAGCATCCAGATTTTTAGTCATAGTTTTCAACTATTTCTAGAATTCTCAGAGTGTTTTTCCTTGACCTGTTGTCTAGTAAGTTATTTTTTTATTATATTTTTTTTTTGAAGGGGGGAAGGCAGGGCAATTGGAGTTAAGTGATTTGCCCAAGGTCACACAGCTAGTAAGTGTTAAGTGTCTGAGGCTGGATTTGAACTCAGGACCTCTTGATTCCAGTGCTGTATTCACTGTGCCACCTAGCTGTCCCTAACAATTATATTTCTTAAATTTTCTTCTGTCTTCTTCCTTTTTCAATCTTTCAGTTTTGTTTTGATATTTCTTACTTTCTTATTGCATTGTTGTTTTCTATCTGCTCCATTCTAATTTTTAAGGTATTCAGTTTTTGAGTGAGGCTTTCTGCCATCTGTTCTAAGGTGTCAGTTTTTCTTTCATTCTTTCCTCTTCAGCTTTTCCATCCTGTATATCCAGTTTTATTTTCTCTAGATACTCCTACACAGTCTCTGCATCCAGGACGTATTCCTCCCAGGCTTTACCTGAACTGTTATGGGGTCACTATTCACTTACCAGGACTTATCCCCTGAAGTTTCTGCTAGACAAATGATGAGTTCAAACTCCATTGGGACTAGATTGGCTTTAAGCTCTGTTTGGCTCAGGCGGGAGTGCTATCCTAGAACTACCCAGAATGCCCCAATGCTGCTGAGCTAGGTTCTGGCATCTAGCCAAGGGTTTGAAGAAGGATTGGACTAGGTATAAGTGCTGCTTGGCTTAGGTAAGGAATTCTCTATTGGACCACTCAGAAGCCCCCAAAGCTTTTCGAAAGCATGGGTTAGGTTGGGTTTAGGCAAGGAGCACTGGAACTGCCCAGAAGGCTCCAGAGTCTCCCTGTGTTTATCCTTAATCTGCCCCTCTGCAGGACTCTGGTGGTTCCTTTGTGGATTCCTGGGTTGAGAGGGAAAGTCTAGAGGTAATTCTTTCTATCTCTTGGTAAAGTGGTGCATCTCTAAGTCACAATGGAGTGTTTGAGTGAGATATGAGATCCCCTGCATTCTATCATGCTGCTACTTTTCCACAATCTCAAAATACATTATCAGGTGTTAAAATTGGGAAGAGGGTGGGGAAATTTGCATCCTTCTCTTTTGCATGCTTCATTCCTCCCTCAATCTTTTCTTATACCACCAGAGTTCACAGTTCTTTTCTGTGCATGGAGATCCTTCAATTAAAGGGGACCGAACTTTTGAGAAAGTGAAGTGAATAAGACTTTGTGCCCCAAATGAGTACTTAAATGTTATTAAAATTCTATGTAAATTCCATGTTATTTTAAAATCTGGAACTCATTTTTTGGTTCAGTTAACTTTAGCAACAATCAGTAAAGTCGAAATCATTGCTATGCTGGTGCTAGTACATTTCCATATCTTCTTAATGAAACCCTGAAATTATGCAAACAGAGTAAGATGCTTTGAGAATGTATCAAAAGTCAGTCTTTGAATAAGGTTAGAATTGTGTGCAGAGTTAAAATATACAGACGATCATATTTTTGTGTGCTTAGGGTTCTATCATTCTGAATTTATTTAGATATGTGAGGCATACTGCTGTGTACAGAAATATTTTCTAACAATTCATAAAATTACTATTTTAATTTTCATGTTTATTTTATGTATCAAGAAATAAAATATAGGGGTTATACAGTGGGATGGCTATTCTGAGGTGTTGGGTAGGGGAAAGATGGGGAGAAAATTTGTAACTCAAAATCTCGTGGAAATGAATGATGTAAACAAGAAAATAAGTAAATTTATTTTAAAAAATAAAAAATAAAAAAAATAAGAAATAAAATATAGCTTAATGAAGAGAGAGTTGACCTTCTAATCAGAATGATCTAAGTTTAAGTTCCATGTATTACACAAACTACCACGTGATCCAGTGCAAGTCACTTTAACTTGTTAATGTACTAGGCGATTCCTGGAGACTATCAAATATAGAAGATTTACCAATCTGCAACTATTGAAGGAGTTTCCTTGCGATAACTTCCCTATACTGAGAAAATTATAAGTCCAGTAAAAAATTTATAAGGATTTTGTTTAAAGTATCAAAGCAGAGAATTAGAAATTTATAAAATGTTAGAATAATAGAATAGAATAATAATAGATGGATAATAGATAGATAGAATAGATAGATATAGATAGAATAATAGATATAATAATAATAACTAACATTTATGTAGTGCTTTAAGATTTGCAAGGTACTGTACAAATATTGTCTCAGTTTGTCTTCACAATATTCCTGGGAGATAGGTGCTATTACTATCCCATCTAATAGATGAAGAAACTGACAGAAGCCACGCGACTTGCCCAGAGTCACTCGGTTAAGTATATTTCAATCCCACCATGATGATTATGTCCCAAACCATGCTGAACAGATTCTCTACCAGTTCATGTTATTGATTACCAATCACCACTGCACCTTCATTAGTGTCTGAGTTTCTCCCTAGAATTCACCACAGAGGCTATTCCTCCTCTCTCCTCTCACCTCTTTCATATGCAGATCACCAGCATGATGCAGCGGGAAGAGTGCTAGATTTGGAGTTGGGGAAACTAAGTTCAAATTCTAGGTCTTCCACTTACTACTTGGAGCAAGGTACTTTACCTCTCTGGGTGGGCCTCAGTTTCCTTATATGTAAAATGAGGGAATTGGACTAAATGAGCACTAAGCTCCCTTCTGTCTCTAAGAACATATAAATCTATATCCCTTTCCCACCTTACCTCTGTTAATTAAGACTGAGACTATCCATTGTGAACTCCCTTATCAGCTGCACCTCAAAATCTCTATACCTTTTCTCTTCTTCTCTTTGTTCTAGGATTCAGGGATGAAGTGACTCTCTTTGCCAAGACTGACCCATTCATTTGATTTTCTCTTCTTTCATCTCTCCAAGGAACTTTTTATGTTGATCTTTCCCTCTCTGATCTTCAGTCTCTCCCTCTCTATTGACTCCTTCCCTATTAATAATAAGCAAGCTAGTTCTTTCCTACCTTAAAAAACTGCCCTCAGCTTACAATTTCATAAGATATCATACTATTAAAAAAACTAGCTTGTGACCTTGGGCAAGTCACTTAACCCCAATTGCCCTACCTTCCCCCCTCCAAAAAAAAGCAAAAAATAAAAAAAGATATCATACTATTCTCTCTTCTCCTTCCTTGTTAAACTTCTAGAAAGAGTAATCTAAATTTTTACTTTCTCCATATTCACAGAACTCAATTCATTCCTTGATCTCTTACAATGTTTCTTAATCACTCTTCTCCTGAACTGCTCTCTCAATGGTCACCAACAACCTCTTAATTGCTAAATATAAGCATTTCATCTTCCTTGATCTTTCTGTATCTTTTGACACTGTTTGATATATCTGCTTCCTAAGTACTTTCTTTTCCCTTGGCTTCCATGATCCTACTCTTTCTGACACTCTTTCTATGCTAGTTTATCATCTCCTTTCCATCTCCTAAATGTAAGTATCACCAGTCTTAATCTACATCCTTACCTTTGGTCCTCTTTTTAGTTTCCATCAATTGTTACTACCTGTATACCTCTGCCTCCCAAATCTATCTAGACCAGTGGTTCTCAACCTTCCTAATGCCACAACCCTTTAATACTTGTATGTAGGTGTATCTGTGTGTGGGCAGACTTGCCTGGAGACAGATAGAGGAGCAGTGTCTCGGTTCCTAAGACCATTGGAAATATGTTTTCCGATGGTCTTAGACGACCCCTGTGAAAGGGTCGTTTGAACCCCAAAGGGGGCGTGACCCACAGGTTGAGAACCACTGATCTAGACAGTTCCATTCTCCTCTCCTAGTTCAAGACCCAATAGCACTTTGAACATGTCTAAAACTGAACCTTCTTCCACTTTCCCTATTCCTTTGTTGATGGCACTACTGCTCTCTTATCATCCATACATGTTGATTTTGGAGCACTCTTCCCTTTTTTCTTATCTCCTTCATCCAATCAGTTGCTGATTCTCGTTAATTCTGCCTCCACCCTTTCTCTCTCACATCTGTCCCTTTTTCTTTACTTGGAAGGCTATTATCCTAGTTAAGTCCCTCATTACCTCCTACTGGGACTAGTCTAACAGCCCTGTAATTGCTAATTCCCTCCTTCCCAAACTTCCTTAGGGAGGAGGGCAATAGCTTCTCCTACACTTTCTCCCCCTCCATCATCCTCCTTTTATAAAGCTTCTATAGTTATGTTGCTAATGCATGACTCCTTGCTGCCTATTGGATAAAATATGAACTCCTTGGGGGACAGAGTGATATAGTGTGAGAAGCAGCTAATTTAGAGGACTAGATTTTAATCTTGGCCTTGCCAATTGCCTGTGTCACTTTAGGGAAGGCAATCTATTAAATGAAAGAGAAGAACTAGGGGCAGCTAGGTGGCATAGTGAGTACAGCACTGGCCCTCGAGTCAGGAGGACCTGAATTCAGATCCAGCCTCAGACACTTAACTCTTGCTAGCCATGTGACCTTGGGCAAGTCAATTAACTACAATTGCCCAGCCCACCCTCCCCTCCAAAAAGAAAAAATAAAAAAAAAGAAAACTAGATGATTTATAGTATCCCTAGTAAAGAGTCCAGTTTGGCTGAAGTGTAAAGTATGTTATGGAGAGTATAGGGATATTGGAACGGAAAGACATCTTGGGACCAGATTTCAAGATAAAGGAAATTAGGGCATTTTAGAGCAAGCATTTCCAATTACTGGTTCTTATAGGCAAAAGAGAAGAACTATATGATTCATAGGGTCTGCTCCAATGTCCAGTACAGTCTGACTTTTAAGATCCTCCACAATGTGGCTACAACCTTCCTTTCTATGTATAGTTCACATTGTTCCCTTTCACTTATTCCTTGCTCTCTAGACAAATAAAACTACTGTTTAGCTGTTCTTGAATCACTATCATATCCTGCCTCTGTGTATTCAGAGACCATCTTCCATACCTGGAACATGGTCATTCTCCATCTCCATTTATTGAAATCTATGTCTGCCTTAAAGGCCCAGCTCAGGCATCGCCTCCATGAAGCATTTCCTGATCTCCATCTTCCCCCCTGCCCCAGTTGAAAGTTGTACCACCTCCTCAAATCCTCCCAGAGCAGTCTTTTTTTTATGTATCTCTTCTTTGTTTCTGTCATTTTATATTATTTTATTTGCATACATGTTGTTTCCTCCCAGTAGAATGTAAACATTTTGAGGACAGACTGTGGCATTTTAAAGTTTTGTTTCTTCAGTTCATAGCACCATGCTTTATATATGAAAGCTATGTAACAAAAATAATTCCTACTGTAGTCCCTAATTGCACCAGTCTCCTGCTCAAAAGTTTAGTCTTTTCCAGTTGCTTACTAAATAAAGTCTAAGTTCCTTAGTCTGGCATTTGAAAACCTGCACAATCTGGTTCCAAGCTATCTTTCCATTGCAATACCCCACCACTCTCTGTAACATACTTCACACTTCAGCCAGACTGAATTCTTTACTATCCTCTAAACCAGTGGTGGGGAACCTGTGTCCTGGAGGCCACAAGTGGACCTCTAGGTCCTTAAGTGCATCCTTTTGACTAAATTCAAACTTCATAGAACAAATGTCCTTAATAAAAAGATTTGTCTTGTAAAACTTAGACTCAGTCAAAAGGACTGTACCTAGAAGGTGCCTAGAAGACCCCTGGCCACAGGTTCCCCACCCTTGCTAAACCCAATCCTTACTTTTTTTCCTGCCTAGTACAATGCCTGGCTCATCACAGGCACTTAATAAAATGGTGGTTGATTGATTGATTCCTGTCTTTCTGTCTCTTCTGATGTTGTTTCCCCCATTTGCCCTTTCCCTCACCACCTTGATATTTTGAATTCCTGACTCCAAAGTTCAGCACATGCTATTTCTCAATGAATCCTTCCCCTGATGCCCCTCACTGGAGAAATCTCTTCATTCCCTAAATTCTAAGAATACATTACACTGTTTACCTCTCTTATACTCAACATATTTTATTTTTTACTTCTCATATACTCAACTAGACCTGTGAACTCACTTATGGGAAAGTTCCCTCCCATGATATGGATAGCAGCCCATCCCTGACTACCCATCCCATGTGACTTGTCAATTTCTTTCCATAATTTCACCTTAGGGGATCTACCAAGCATTCTCTCACATGGTGAGGGTGCTAGTGAGCCCCCCTTGGTTGTCCACCTGTCATGCCTTGCCTTTGCCTTGTTACTAGCTCATCTTATCTTCCTATCATATAGTTCTTTGTTTACATGTTTTACTCCTAAAATTCAGAGTTCCTCAATGGTCATATGTTGAAGCAGCTAGATGGTACGTTAGAGTGCTCAACCTGGAGTCAAGAAGACCTGAGCTCAAATTCAGCCTTAGACACTTATTATGTGACCCTAGCCAAGTCACTTAACCTCTGTCTGACTCAATTTCCTCAGCTACAAAATGAACATAATAATAATAATACCTATCTTCCAAAGGGTTTGTGAGGATCAAATGGGATAATATTTGTAAAACATTTCTGCAGACATTAAAGCTCTATATAAATGAAAGCTTTTATATGTGGCATGCCACCATATGCCCTTCATTGCTCTCTGTGTGATATTCAGCTTTAATGCTTCAAAAATCTGTTATATTCCCTTTCTTGTTGCCATGCAGCATCACTAGTGGAATGTTGGCATTAAAAGGTTCAGGTTTTGCTTTCATGGGAAGCTTGAGGTCATTACAGGAACTTTGCAATTTTCCGAAGGCAATTCAACCTGTTCTTTTCCACCTGTTCAAATCTGGGGCCAATTTATTGTCCATCTGTCCCAGGAATATATCCTGATGATTCTCAGATTCACTTACCCTGCCCAGACCTCTCTGCCAATCTCACATCTCAAACTGACTCTGAGACATCTTGAATTGAATAGACATCTTAAACCGAGCATATCCAAAATGAAACATGTAGTCTTTCCTCCTAAACGCTTCTCCCTTCCTCCCTTTCCTGTTACTGGAGAGGGTGCCACCATCTTCCCAGTCCCTCAGGTTCATAACCCAGGAGTAATCCTGGATTCCTCACTATCCCTCATATGTCCAATTTGTTGCCAAGGGCTATTTATTTCCCCTTCGTTCCCTCTCTTGAATACATCACCTTCTCTCCTCTGACACTGCCCCCACTCTTCCACCACTTTTTTCAGGTTTATACATTTTTTAGGTTTATGAAGAAAAATCTCGGGGCGGGGGGAGCCACATTCAGAACCAAGAATCAAAGATGGAGTCATAGGAGAGAAGGGAGGAAAGGTGCCTCCTAGGACTGTAGGACTCAAGACACAGGCCCTCGTCATCTCACGCCTAGACTATTGCAATAACCCACTGGTGGGTTTGCTGCCTTGGATTTCTCCCCACTCTAATCCATCCTCCAGTCAATGTCTTCCTAAAGTGTGGGACTGACCATGTCATGCCCCTACTCAATAAACTCTAGTCGTTCCCTATCACCTATCAAATACAAAGACCCCTGTTTGGCATTTATAGACCTTCATAACCTAACCTCCACCCCACTTTCCAGATACTTCCATCTTATTCCATGCCATTTATCCTTTGATCCAGTGACACTGGCCCCCTTGCTGTTTTAGGAACAAGATACTTCATCTTTCTACTCTCAACGTTTTCTTTGGCTATCTTCCATACCTGAAATGCTTTCCCTCTTCCATTCTGCCTACTGACTTCCCTGGCTATCTTCAAGTCTCAAGTAAAACCCCCCTTCCTACAGAAAGTCTTCCTCCACATCTGTTCATTGTAGTGCCTTCCCTTTCTTGATTATTTCCTATTCATCCTGCATTTAGCTTGTTTTTACATACTTGTTGGTTTGTTGTCTGCCCTCTTAGATAGTGAACTCCTTGAGGATAGGAATTGTCTTTTGCCTCCTTATGTATCCCTATGATAATCACTGTGCCTGACACATAGGAAGCACCTAGTAAATGTTTAATAACAGATTGATGGACAAATTCTCTAGTCTATCCATTCAAATATGGATTGTAATGTGAACAGGCATTCTTCATCCAGTTTGTGTTTCTCATGTGCTTGATCAGGCTATATTTCAAGTGATTCCGGGTCTCATTCAGAAGGCTCTTCAGTGTTCTGAGGTTTGATGCAGTTAGCATAATATAATCTACAAAGAGATCCTGAGGTTCTTAAAGTCAGAAACCTAGTTCTAATTGTCTGTCTCTTCATTCCTATCACAGTTCTTTAAAACCTAAGATTTAAGGGTAACTGTCCTGCTAGAACTTCCTCCCCTCCAACATGTATTTACTCTCAGATTGGGTCTCCTTGGGAATGATTCCTTTTTCAATGCACTCTATGGGTCTGCATTCCTAAAATTATAGCCCATCAGCCTCCCTGAGGCATTTGCATTTTTTCTAGTCAGTGAGAGCATATAATTAGCTCAAAACAAATGAATTTACTGAAATGGAATATTTAGAACAGTAACAAAAAAATGTGTCTACCCCGTAAATCTGGGATGCACCCTCTTATAAATACATACAGTGTCAATGGGAAGAGTCAAAACCACATAGGTCCCAAATGGAAAATCATACATATAAGGGAACCTATAGCAAGGCAGCTTGTACCTCCCTCTGATCTTCTGATGTCTTCTCATCTCCCTCTCACTATTCCTCCTGGGGTCCAGTATCTTTACTCCTTGGCAGTATTTTCTACAAACCCTATTCAAGCTTACCTGAAATCTTAGCCATAGGTGCTATAATGAGCTTTTGGAAGGAAGAGGAGCCCATATCCCAGGACTTGTTGAAATATCAAGTCATTTCATGAATAGGATTCCTACTTTGGGAGCTAGATTCTCTCACTAATTCAACTTTTCTTTGAAACTGAAGTCCTATAGCCATCTTCTACACAGGAAGATACTTCTGCTCTAAGACCCCATAGATGACGGGAGTGGAAGTAGAGGTGGGAGGAGGGAAAAATACATAGGAAAGTCCATTACCTCTGCCAATCTTCAGACAAATTTCCTGGTCCTGTGATATAAAAATGACCTAGTCAGAGTCTCAAAAAGGTACACTCTTTACAAAGTGAAAAGTGGGCCAATCAAAATTTCATGTCCTTGGCAAATTGGGATTGTGGGCCATTCACAGTCTGAACAGGGTACACCCTCACATCTCATGCCCCCCCCTGTAATTTCATCAGGTGGCTAGTGTGGGCTCAATTAGGGCCTGGTACCCATTCATCTGCCATTATATTGGAAATAATCTTTGGATCTGATAGTGAAGAAGGACATTTTTACAATTTTCCTCAACTGTAAAAATTCTGATAACAATTATACTTGTTCCCCAGAGATACTGTGAGAATCAGATAAGATAGTATTTATAATACACAGAGCATACCGTCTGGCATATAGTAGGTGCCATGTAAATGTTTGTTCCCTTCCTTCTATTATGTATCCCAGGATTAAGGAAATCCTTGCATTGAAGAGAGGCTGGAAAGGATTTATCTTCTGGGAAGTTTGGAATGTGTTTAAGTAGATATCCAGCATTAGGACCTTAGGAAGAGATGGGATCTCAGCCACAGGTCATAGGTGGGCCTGGTATTTAGAAATGGATTAGCCCAACTAAGAAGGAATAGTACCTTCTTATCAGTGATATGACAAGGTAGGCAAAGCATTAGGTGTCACATCAGTTCTAAGATTTCTCAATAAATATGAAATTTTATTGAAATACTCATTAATTTTTCATTTCAATGATAGAGATTTGGTAACAACAATTTTAAATTTTTTTGGAAAACAAATCCTACATTAATAATTATAAAGTGAAATAAGGAAAACAAGTCTCTCTATAATGTATAAGGTAAATAAAGGTCCCATGTATAACAGTGTTGGATTGAGGTTTCATAGGTAATTTGAACCTTTATGGATGAGGTATAGGATTGATCGAAACATTTGTGCAGCTGCTAGGAGAACTCTCAACTGGTGACTAGCTATAGCTATCTGCAGCCAAACTGACTCAGGATAAAATAACAGCAGAAAGACACAGAACCCAGAGCAAAGCTGAAAGCAATGCCCCCATTCTCCCACCCCAATCCCAATACTCACAGCAAGTGAGCCTTATCCTTTCTAGGCATGAGTTCGCTTCAAGGCTTCTGTGTTTAGTCTAGTGGATACTTAAGGTCTAGGATTATAGGACCTCTTCATTGTAAGAATCCAAGTGGTCTCTGGCTCTTTCTCTGAACCTCAGCTCATAAGGAAAGGGGATAATGTCTCCTATCTCTTTTTTCCTTTTTTAGAAAAATAAGTTTAGTTGATGCTCTTTGTTTTTACACCCACATTATTCCTGAGTATGCTCACAGTCTTGTCTCTGACTCCCAACCATGGAATTGAACTTTACTTTTTAACAAAGAAAAATAATTAAGTAAAAGCAATGATGTATTGAGCACATCTCTCAGTGTATGCAGTATTTCACTCCTCTAGTCCCATGACTCTCTACCAAAAGGAGAGTGGTATACTGTTATCTGGGTCCATTCCTGACTTTTCTTTTTTAAAAATAATTTTATTTTATTTTGTTTTTATATTGCCTATTTCTCAATGCACCCTGGTGTCTTATACCTCCAAGAGAGCAAGCCTTTGTAGGAAGGAAAAGAGGGAAGGAAACAATTTAATGAAATTTAGCCTCAAGTCAAAAGCCAACAGTAAAAGACAACAAATGCAGTGTTCTATACCCATAGCCCCCACTCCTGCAAAGAAACAACAGGATTGTCTCCTTATATCTTTTCTTCCATCTCCCATCTCTTTAAAGGGTCAAAACTCTATTCACTTCTGGAATTAATCACACAAACAAGATTTAGGTGGTTACTAAAATTTTCATTTATCAAAACATGGACAGGCAGAAAAATTCAAAGGGGGAGCCTTCAGAAAGTAAATGACATGAGTACTGACTGCTTTTGGCCAGAAGCCCAGAAGGGTTGTGTCCCTGGTTCTCTGGCCCTTCCTCCCTAAACTGAGCAGGAAACAAGACAGGGCTATCTACAGACATCCCAGTTTAGTTGAGAATGAGCGGGCTTTGAGCTAGTCCCTTCTAGTGGACAGAGAAGAGTAGTCTGGGACTCCAGCAGCCCTGGCAATTCAAACCACACCAGTCAGCTACTCACAGTCCCTAGGCAAACCATGGGTTTGGCTTGCCACCATACAGCAGCAGCCCCAGAGTCCTGGAGAACAGGAGTGGAGAGGAAGAAGGTATCCTGGGATAAGTCTCCCCAGTCAGTCAGTCAATGAGTGAGTACTTATTAAGGGACTATTGTGTGCCAATCATTGTCTAAGCCCTGGGGGGCAAAAAAGAGGCAAAAGACAGACCCTGCCCTCAAGTAGCTTACAATTAAACTTACGAGACAACAAGCAAATAAATGTTACAAGCAAGCTATAAACAGTATAAATAGGGGAGAAGAGAGGGAAGCAGCTAGGATGAAGGATTGGGAAAGGCTTGTGGAGAAGATGAGACTTGAAGGCAGCCAAAGATGTCAGTGGGCGGTGTTAAGGAGGGAGAGCATTCCAGGCATGGGGGACAGCCAGAAAAAATGCTGGGAAATGGCAGATGCAGTGTCTTGTTCCAAGAACAGTGTCACCGGATTAAAGAGTATATGGTAGGAAGTGAGGTGTTAGGAAGACTGGAAAGGTACAACGGGCCTAGGTCATGAAGGGTTTCGAATGCCAACTAGAGAGAGGGCTTTGTATTTGACAAGGAGCCATCAGAGTTTAGAGAGCTGGTGGGGAAGGAGAAGCACCTACTATATACCAGACACTGTGCTAAGCAGATTTTACAAATACTTTCACCTTTAATGGGGGTAGGAGCGGGGGAATGATATAGTCAAATCTGCATTTTAAGAAAATCACTTTGACGGCTAGACTCTCCAGCAGGCCACTGCAATGGTTCCTATGTGAGGTGAGGAGGGCCTGCACCAGACCTGTGGTAGAATCAGAGAAGAAAATATTTGAGAAATATTAGGAAGGTGAAATCTTGGACATAGTTGGGGAGAGAGATGAATCCAAGATGATTCCTAGGCTGTGAGTCCGAGGGACTGGGCGGATGGTGATGCCCTCTATATAGTAATAGAAAGGGAGGAGGGCAGAGGGGTTAGGGCAGAGACAATAAATTTTGTTTTGGTTGAGTCTTAGCTGTTTGTCTGATGTTCAGTTTGAGATGTCTATGCTAGATGCTGTCTGTCCCTCCCCCACTCTGCACATGGTGTGCAAAATGGATTTTCTTCCTGCTTCTCTCCCCCCCCCCCCAGAAGCTTCAAAGCCAGATTAAAAGTGTGACAAACCTGGTAAATTGTGAAACAGAATCCATTAGGCCCAAAGCAAGTCCTATGCTAGAAACATATTTGGAGCTTTAGGTTAATTCATCTATTTTCTCATGAATAAAGAATTCATATTTTAGGTTTCCAACAAATTCAGTTTTTATTGTAAATCAGATTTTTTTCATGTAATTTAATTGCTATTTTATACTTTTCCAGTCACCATGTACTGTTGTAGCAGTTATACCATCATATAATTATAGATTTATTGCTTTGAGCTTTGATTTTAACATCAATTCAAAAATAGATAATTTTCTATAATGAAAGGTTAAAAAACTCCCAAGTTGCTTTAATTAGTTTAATACACATTTGAAAATATGAATAGGACTATTAGCTTTATTGACAAAAATACTGAGGGATTATACCTTATGATTGCTCATTCATTTGGTGATTTTTTTTTCACATGAAATTCACAGAACAGGTGGTTCTCGTGGGACAGCCATTTTTCCCTAAAGACAAAAAATGCTCTCAGAAAACTGTATCAATATCCAGAAGAACGTTGGCTCACTTTTGCTTTATAAACTTCAGCAGGCTACAGAGAGGCCAAGCAGTCAAGGCAGCAAGCTGGACTTAGAGTGAGAAAGGCCTGTGTTCAGATCCTACCTCTAACCTACTAGTTGTGTGTCCAGTGATAGGTTATTAACTTCTTTGTTTGTAAAACAGGAATAATGATACAAATGAAATAAGATATATAAAGCACTTCATAATTTTAAAGCACTATTTAAATATCACCAATTTATTATAAAAGCTGTCTAGTAAAAATTAGATTTTAAATTTTTATTTCAGAAAACCACAATCATAAACTGTGTATTCAATGCCAAAACTACCAGTCAATGCTGTGGAAAAGAATTCTCCATGTTTATTTTTTTTAACATTGAATAGACAAAAAAGCTATTTTTTAAAACTAATTAACCCCTTTTTAAAAATTGGTTTAATGGTCATTGTATAGATGTATATGAAAATTAAAGTTCAAATACTGGCTCATACTACCAGCAGATTCTGCTACCAGCATATAGAAAAAAGATCTCAGTGTCAGGAGACCTGGGTTCTAGTCCCATCTCTACCACAAGTTCACTTTATGGTGTGAGCAAATCACTTCAAATTCTTTGGGCCCCTGTTTCCTCATCTGTAAGATGACCAGATGCCCCTATGTTTCTTCCAGCTCTGATATTTAATTCTTTTATGAAGTCTGAGCAACCTCTCCTTACTTACTATTTGCAAGAATTAATTTTATTCCTAGTGGGCTACCTTGAGAGAAAAAGTCTGGAGTTTGCCTAGGTCTAACATTTTATGATTCTACTCTGTTCTACTTATGATTCATTCACAAAATATATGTTCACATATTAAAGATACTTGTCTTTGTTTCATACAAACAAATTTGGGGAACAAGTTTCATTGAAGCTAGATGTTGCTTTAATAGCATTTTTAAATTTTAATGTAACCTTTATTTCATTTTACTTTTTCTCCCATTTAACAAGAATTTATTTTCTATCCTGCCCACCTCTCCTATACCAATTAAAAAAAAAAAGAAAAAGAGAACCGAAACTCACATAATAAGTGCATAGTCAAGAAAAACAAATTCCATAATTGACTTAATAGTATTTTGTGTCCCTGTTAAAGCAGGGGAAAGGAAGAAAAGAGAGCAAGCATTTATCAGACACCTACTATGTGCCAGGCACTGTGATTAGCACATTACAAATATTATATCTGTATGTAAGCCTTTTCAATACATACATACGTGTGTGTGTGTGTGTATGAAAACCTCCTTTCACTTTGTTCATTGATGTGATCATAATCTTTCATTGCTCATCTTAATGCTAGCCTTGGTTCCTGCCTAACTTCATCATTCAGGTGTTTTGTGGCCACTTCCAGGTATGCCCTGTGTTCATTTCCTTGTTAATGGAAGAATTCTTCAGCCATTTTTCCTCTGGCAATATATTTTGACAAGAGTAAACCCAACACAACTAATTACATTTTATCTATGAGATACTAAGTAGTTATAGACGTTCTTAACTTCCTGGGTAAAGAAAACACTGTCTTTGTTACTAGACAGACACTGTTATTCCAACTCTATCTGTTGAGAATCCTACTGCTGCATGTGGAAAATTAGGTGTAGATTGTAGTCATATAATCTTGCACTTCATGGAATGTGGTTGGTAATAAACGTATAATTCATGCAATCGAAGATCCTCAATACAAGTTGTAAACATAAAATAAATGCATTTGCACACCAAAGGATAATACCATAGTATCATAGGACATGAGGGCACCAACATGTGAAGCCAGAGTAATTGATCATTTGGATAATTATTTTAATTTAGTGTCTTTAAAACTATTTTTTTTTATCCAGACCAATTTGAAATAGAGGGATTGGATTGCATTACTCTGCAGCCATACATTTATCAATCAGCTTTGGGGTTCCCATTGGTTGGAATTGGGAAGAGGATCATACCTATGCCATATTTGAGAATGTAATCATATACATTTAGATAGGATGGGTCTGTGGATGGGCTGATATAGCCCTTTCATGGAAAAGATCATTTGAGGGATGATAAAAATGATGATGATAAGTAACATTTATATAAAGCCTACTATTTACCAGGTATCATGCTAAGCATTTTGCACATATTACTTCATTTGATCTGAACACTTTTAAAGAAGGACATTCTACGTGCTTGAATTCTTACTGTCACCTCAGTGACTGAAAAGAAGGAAGTAGAAGAAACAAAGAATACAGTTTCTTACAGATGGAATTATGTTCTCCCATGTGGAACCATTTGTGTTTAACAGGAAATATGGGGAAAATCAGTGAACTGGTGTTAAGCGTGAGCAGGGCTTTTGGTATCAGAAGACCTTCATTCCCTGTGTTAAAACATACTTTCTGGGTATATATTTCAAAGAATAAAAAAATACAACCATTTAAAACTGACAGCAAAAACCTTCAGGTGTTTTAGTTTGCACTTTAGTGAACAGAGAAAGTGTGCACCCCTATGCATTTAAACGTGTAATACACCATCAAGTTTTGAAGTGTGTCTTGTTTGAGTTTTGATATGTTGGGATTTTCATCATGATACTCTTATGCTTTTGAAGAAATATGTGGGTGAATAAAACACACCTCAAATTTCATACTTTCTCATTTTTTATGGTAAGAATTATGTACATTAAAGTGGGTATAGTATATAAAAGATAGGTAGGAAGAATTCTACCTTACTCTTTTTGTGATTTCTAGAGTAGATGATAGAAATGTTAAAAAGTGATGACAGAACTTAAGCTTGGGTGCCTGACCTTGGGACATTTGAAGCAAAGATCCTTCAGTATTTCGGAATCATTATTCTCCAATATTACAGTAAAATGAGTTAATGGTACCTTCCCTCTGACAGCTTGGGGGCTTTATATTTTAAATCACTTGATGTGAAAAGGCCTTGTTATTGACTAAGGCAGAGTTGCACAAGCTAACAGCAAAGCTACACCTCAGGATAAAAGAAGTTCGAACTGGAACCAAATGGAGTTGGAATTATTCATCTGTCCAGGGAGCCCAACCAGAGGTCAGAACCAGAGATCACAGCATTATCAAAGTCAAAGTTCAAAGAAGAAATATGGGGTCAGAAGTCTATTGACCATAGAATGAACACTTTAAACCAACTGAGAAGAAAACAGTGGTGCTTTCTTGACCCTTACCTTAGTCTAAGAATGGTGAAGATCAGTCCTTGAGCTCTTTAAGTGTAGTTAATCTGGAGGCAGTTATGGATTGATTAAAGGCTTATAGTTTGCTTATAGGAGACAGAACAAGGGAAAACTCTAGAGCAGTGGTTCTCAACCTTCCTAATGCTGGGACCCCTTTAATACTCATATGTGGGCATATCTGCATGTGGGTGGACCCACCTGGAGACAGATAGAGGAGCAGTGTCCCAGTTCCTAAGACCATTGGAAATATGTGTTTTCCCATGGTCTTAGGCGAACCCTGTGACCCCTGTGAAAGGGTCGTTCAACTGTTGCGACCCACAGGTTGAGAACCACTGCTAGAAGGAGGAAAATCCTGACAGGTGTATGGCAGAGTAATGGTAATAAAGGAAGAGATGAGAAAATACTAACATAGTTATAAAAGAGAAATAAGAGAGGAAATAACCAGGACCTCTCAAACAGTGAGGATTTCATTTATTAAACATTTATTAAGGATTTACTATGTACAGGACATTGTGTCAGACCCACTATGAAGAGATTTCAGTACCAAACAAAAGAATTTACATATGACCCTGGGGGTAATTAGAAGCCATTATAGTTTCTTTAGTAAGGGGACAGGGGTAATATGGTCAGATTTGAGCTTTAAGAAAATCACTTTGGCAGCTGTGTGGAGTATAGATTGGAGTGGGACAAGATATTTGAGAAAATACTACAATAGTTCCCATGAAAAAATGATGAGGTCTTGAACTAGAATGATGATTTTGGTGTGTTTAGAGGAAGGAACATATGTAAGAGATGTTGTAGAGGTAGAAATGACAAGATTTTCCCCACACTAGATTGCATTCTCTTTGAGGGCAGACACTGTTGGTTTTCTTTCTTTTTTTTTTTTAATCTCTAATTCACCTAACACCTTACACTCAATTCAATTCAACTTAACAGATATTTATTAAGTGACTATTATATTTAAGACCCTCTATTAGAAGCTGAAGATACAAGAAGAATAAATGAAACTGTTCCCATCTTCATGGAACTTAAATTATATTCTTCATTGACTTAAGTAAAATTCATTAGGATGGTTCCCAAGAATAAGTCTGCCATTGTTTCCCAGATAACACAAAGGAGGAACTGGAGGTTTGGGACTCCAGTCTCTAACAGGTTCATTATTGATCTGGTCAGACAGGAAGAAACCTTTAGAGAAGTTAATAATCAGCTTTATTCTACTCTAGTCTTCTCAAAGGAAGCTGCTGATAATGGGAGCATCAACTCCTAACATTCCCTAACATTCTAACATTCCCCTCCTAGCATTCTCTAACAACCCTTCTCTCAGAGGCCAGCAAGAAAGGGGGGGCAGCTCCCCTACATCTTGATGGAGTCAATCGTGACAGGCACATTGTGCATTCTCCTTAAGCCCCTCAAGCCTTGATGGGGGGTGATCAAGGCATACACACAGATTCCCCAAGGTTTCCCCATGGTCTCCCTACTCATCGACTAGTGTCCAATTGCTTTATAGGGCAACAGACAAAGAAGGTATCTTGCCAACATAAAGCTCATAGGTTAACTTTTTCAATATTGTTGTTCTGTGTAAACATAGTAAATATCAATTACGTCACTCCCATATTTCATGGTATGGTTGCAATAAGACTGTCTGTCACTATGGTTCTAGAAATTACTACCTAGGATCATTGGGGCTATAGTGGGAGTTATTATCTAACACCTGGAAACTAGACATTGCCATGGCCATGGAGCCTGAGAAACTGAACTCTAAAAGGATAAAAAAATCCTCCTTACTTATAGCCATGTAGATAGTGGAAGGAACTCTGGACTTGGAGACAGGATGCCTAGGTTCAAATCCTGGTCCTAACACTAACTTGGTATAAAATCTTAGACCAGTCATACAACCTCTATAATTCTCAGTATCCTCATCTGTAAAAGAGGGATAATAATACTTTCACTCTCAAAGAGATGTTCCAAGAAAAATACTTTGTAAAGCTTAAAGTGTTATATAAATATCAGTTATTATTACTGGTGATAAAACCCTTCCAAGTGAAATTAATAGTCAGAGTACTTTTCCTCCTACACATCTAATCATGGTCTCATTTATGTTTCATAGAAAAAAAAGAAATGAAATTATTAACAAACAGCAAAATATTATACATCTCCAAATAAGTCCATACCAGGAGGAATAGAATCCAGGATTCTGCCTTGTTGTTTTACTGGGGTTCTGACTAAATCAAGTTAAAATAAGAAAAATATCTTTTCAGTTAACTAATGCTATCAAGTCAATAGGCGACAATATTTATGCAGTGCTTCTATACACAGAGTAGGTAATGAAGTGCTGTGCCCAAAACAAAAAGAGGTGGGACCAATACACCTATTGCTGACATGTGTAATGTTGAGTTAGACCTGTCTTGGGAATTAGTTCTTTGATAAAAACCCGAATCTCAGAGCAGAGGTGACTGGAAGTCGGTGGTAGATAAAAGGACCACTGTATATACTTTTCCTCCTTCTATGATGTGAAGAGTTCAGCTACCACCTACCAAGGCAACCTTCTGCGAAAGAAGCTAGGGAAATGGAGGGAAACAGCCAAGAAGTGTCCCAGCTGGGATTTGAACTCAAGTTGATTGACACCAAGTCCAGCACTATTTCCGCTATGGTATGCCGCCTTTCAAAAAAGGAATAAACATTTGTGGAATATTTGTAGTAATATGTGTGATATTTACTCATCTTGCCTTGCAATTTAAGTTCCTAATCTTATAGTTTTGCCCTTATAGGAAGTTAACTCGTTGTGTGGACTCTATTAATAAATTCTAACAATGTTTGGACATTTTTTCAGGATGTTTCAGGCTTCAATTCTTTATTTCAAATAATCATGAGCATTGAGATTAAGGATATTTCTTTTCACCTTTGAGGATACTCCTCTAGATTCCTTTACTGTCAGTAATCACTCACTGAAGAAGATGTTGAGGAAATTATTTATTTATATTCATTTCTATAAGGGCTTGATCTAAAACCTGGGTTTGTTAAAATTTTATATATTCATATATATATATATATAAATGCACACATGCTGAAAATCTCACTTTTGTGTCAGATCCTGGAAATAAAACAGACTGTTGTTCATGTGAAACAGGTCAGGGAGATAGATAGTTCCAAAGATTGAAGTCCTAAAGGAAAACCTCTGAAGGATAAATAAATCCATGCACCTTTAACCAGAATGCATCAGTTGAGTTCAGTTCCTGAGAAACCTAGTGAAATAGGCAGGACCCAAATCAAATAAAGCTTTATGAGCAAAAGTCAGGGCCAGGCACACGTGCTTTTTATGCTGTGCCTGAAACAGATACTCAAATATTTATTTTTTTGCCTTTAGGAATCAAGTCTGTTTGACCTTAGAAAACATCACCAGGGCACCTCTTTCCCTGGCACTGTTATTTTTCATCTTTCTCCAAACCTTTCTTGGAATTCTTCCTGACTTCATCTGATAATAGAAATGTGATCTTTCCCTCCCTGATATTCTGTAAGAAACAAATCAAATTTTCCTCTCAGACAGGGAGATGAATGTCCTTCTCTGCAATATCTTCTATTTCTATGGTAACAGGAGCTGGAATCTCCTGATGGAAATATCCTTATGTATTCAGAGAGAAAACAATTCTTTGAAGACTTGATTAATTTTATTTTTGCCATATGTACAAACAAGAGCCTTATGTTAGACCGAGTGCCAAACGAAAAGCAGAACAAGCAATCTTGTTTGGAATGGCAGAAAAACATTTCTGAGTGAGTGTGAAAAGAGGCTGCTTTTGTACTGAGCCCTTCAGGGAAAAGGACTTAGATTTTTGCAACATTAATACTATAATGTTGCTATTTCAGTTATAATGATTTACAAAATTGATGGTTTTTTCAGGAAAGAGAAAGGAGAGGTAATTTAATGTATTGGTTACTGGAAGACAGTTCTCAAATGTAAGAGAGTAGCATTCTTACTTCCTTTTGTGGGAAGAACCCATGGAGCTGTTGAGGGGGCGAAGAAGACAATGAACAGCTTAATAATAGTATTCTCCGTTTCCCTAGCTTCTTTCGCAAAAGGTTGCCTTGGTAGGTGGTAGCTGAACTCTTCATATCATAGAAGGAGGAAAAGTATATACAGTGGTCCTTTTATCTACCACCGACTTCCAGTCACCTCTGCTCTGAGATTTGGGTTTTTATCAAAGAACTAATTCCCAAGACAGGTCTAACTCAACATTACACCTGTCAGCAATAGGTGTATTGGTCCCACCTCTTTTTGTTTTGGGCACAGCACTTTATTACCTACTCTGTGTATAGAAGCACTGCATAAATATTGTCGCCTATTGACTTGATAGCATTAGCTAACTGAAAAGGTTTTTTTTCTTTTTTTAAACTTGGTTTAGTAAAGACCCCAGTAAAACAACAAGGCAGAATCCTGGATTCTATTCCTCCTGGTATGGACTTATTTGGAGACGTATAATATTTTGCTGTTTGTTAATAATTTCATTCCTTTTTTTTCTATGAAGCATAAATAAGACCATGATTAGATGTGTAGGAGAAACAATACTCTATTAATTTCACTTGGAAGGGTTTTATCACCAAAAATAATAATGATATTTGTATAGCACTTTAAGCTTTACTAAGAATTTTCCTTGGAACATCTCTTTGAAAGTGAAAGTGTTATTTTCTCTATTTTACAGATGAGGAAACTGAGAATCATAGAGGTTGTGTGACTGTCCTAAGCACGGGTAAGTCACTTAACCTCTTAGGGTCTCAGTTTCCCGGTCTATAAAATGGAAATAATCATACTCATGCTATCTACCACCTCCCAAGGTGGCTAGATTTTCAAGTGCTGCAGAGATGTGGGTTCATGTTAAATTTTAGCTTTCTGCTTCTTTTTATTGTTGAACAGGTTTGGCTGATCAAGTTTATCAGACTGAGGATAGAGAACACTTCTATCTGTATATATTTGTTATCACCGCTACCAAAAAAAAGAACACTCTTAAAGGATGAGGCATAGATGAAATAGCAATGGATTTGCAGTCATCTCAATTCCACAGAGTATTAACCAGCTACCGTGTGAAAGGCAGGTTTAAATACCAGCTCTGCGGCTTGCTTAACCTAGCACTAGTCACTCAGTCTTTTAGGGTCTCAATTTAAATCAACATTTATTAAATTCCTATTGTGTGTAAGACTCCATGCTAGGCAGTGGAGTGATAAAAATAACAAAATAGTGCCTCAGTTTCCTTATTTGTGAAATGATAGGCATTAACAAACTGATCTTTAAAATTCCTTCTAGACCTAAATCCAATGAAACCTATAACAACTGATTCAGTCTTGGGCAGAATTTCGTAATGCTCTGAATTCTACATCTGACTCCTCTAGCTAAATTACTTAGTAAACAGGACAAATTTCTTTGTGCTATCATTGCCACCAAGTAGTTTTCAATGGGTTATAAGCAGGGGTGTGCTGATAAACATTTAACATTTGGCTCTGAAAAAAAAAAATAGCCAAAACATGCTTTCATGTTTAACCTGCATTATTAACATTTTCTGCAACTCATTCTTAAGTGTAGACAATCAACAAAACAATAAATGAAACCCTGATTTGTGTTACTTCCAATTTCTGAGGTATCAATGCTTACCTTGAAAATTTAACAATCAATTCTCGCAAACCAGTTCAAGCTGACTCCAGCATATCCTTGGTTAAATGCAATTTTAACTTTTCTGGAATCACAACATTCCATGATTCACAGCATTTTTGCATCACTGGGAAAATACTGCTATTAAAAAGATGAGCTTTGGTAGTGGGGAATAATTTGGGACTATTGATAGTCCTGGGCAGTTTCCCAATTACAATGAAGTTCCATCCTCTTCTAACTCAATGCTGGGCCCAATTTATTATCATCCACCTGCATTGATTGTGCAAGATATATGTAGTGATGGATGAACCCATCCGGATCATTATCATTAAAAAAGTGATGATATGGAGCTACTTGAGGAAATTCTTACAGATAGATGGATGGATGGATGGATGGATGGATGGATGGATGGATGGATAGATGAATAGATAGATAGATAGATAGATAGATAGATAGATAGATAGATAGATAGATAGGAATAGAGATAAAATTAGAGCTGTGTTGAAGATCTAAGGCTTCTACTGGTAACTTAAAAGAAGAAAAAGTCTTCCATAGAAAGTAGGAATGAATTCTACAAGATTATATTTTAATACAGCTAAAGATCTGAGAATTCATAAGTATAGGCATTCCCTCCACCAATACAGACTACAACCCCTCCACACTGAAGACAGACTTTCTGAGTCAGTCCATAAATACTTATTAAGCACCCACTATATGTCAGGCACTGTCATAAGTGTTAAAGATACAAAGAAAAGCAAAAGACAATATCTACCTCTTCTCAAAGAGTTCACAGTCTTAAGACGACATGCAAACAACTCTGTGCAAGGAAGTTATACACCATGTGAGATAAATTGGAAATAATCAGCAGAGGGAAGGCACTAGATTTAAGATGAATCAGGAAAGATTCCAGTAGAAGGTAGGATTTTCCTTGAGGCTTGAAGGAAGCTAGGCAAGACAAGAGTCAATGATGAGGAAGGACAACATTTCAGGTAGGACAGAGAACCAGTGAAAATGCCCCAAAGAATTCTTCATGTGGTGTTCAGTCATCCACTTATAAGCCTTCTACATTTAGGAAGACTGATCCTTTAGACAACCCATATATAATCAACCTTTCTAGCTTAGTCAGATATTTTAGAACTTACTCTGAATTGGCATAGTCTCTGAAAACCCAACTTCAGAGCAGAACTTCCACAGAGATGAAGATAATGCATATCTGAATAAGAACATAAATGCAGCTTTGCAATGACTGGAGCACTGAACCTGGAGTCAGGAGGATTTGACTTCAAATCTGAACCCAGACACTCATTAACTGTGTGATCTTCAGCATTTAATCTGTCTGCTTCAGTTTCCTCATCTGTAAAATAATAAGAGTACCTACCCCCAAGCATTGTCGTGAGGATGATATTTACAAAGTGCTTTGTAAGCCTTAAAGATTTATGTAAATGATGCCTATCATTGTTATTATTACACACAAATACACACACATATGTATATTTGTTGTGTCACTTCAGTTGTATTTGACTCTTCATGTCCCCTTTTGGGGTTTTCTTGGCAGAAATACTGGAATGGTTTGCCATTTCTTTCTCTAGCTCATTTTACAGATGAGGAACTAAAGCAAATAGGGCTAAGTGACTTACCCAGGTTCACTCAGCTAGTAAGTATCTGAGGCCATATTTGAATTCAGAACAATGAGTTTTCCTGAGTCCAGGCCAGACATTCTTTCCACTGTGCCTCCTGGCTGCCTATATGTGTATATACATATGTTCAATGTATAAAATTTCAAATGTTTCTGTGAGAACATCTATTCCTGGTCAAATGCTTTTGATCAGAATAAGACATTTTGCAAATAACTCTGAAAACAAAGAGAGATTGCTTGAAATTACAACATCCTGGTTGGTTAGTGGGGAGATCCTTTAATCAGATGGTCTCTATGAAATCCACTAGCTCAGTTCATGCTTTTCTGTCTTTATAAATCACTGAGCATGACTCAGGCTTCCAGAGCTATGCTGGGTCTGGCAGAAGTCCTGTTAATTTAGGATAATTAAATATATGCCAGCCATATATTTCAGGAAGGTCTGATTAAATACTTGAGAGAAGCCATCAGGGTATCCATCTGGCTTAGGGTCTTTGCCACATGCAACATTCTTACTACCTCCATTATTTCTGCTGTTAGAATGCTCACCTTCTAGAATAATGTATCTACTTTTAGTGTAGAGAGTAATTAAGTATTTTTCAAGGGTGTTAGTTTACCAATTTATATATTCCACAAACTCTGAAGTCATAGGGAAGCCCTATACTTTAACAGAATCATTGACAAAGTTAAAAGATATATTAAATCACCTTTAACTTATCTGGTTACAATAGTATGGTTGATTCCATGTTAGACATTAATAATTCATGTACACAAGATAGGATGAGCTGAAATTAAAGATTTGCTTATTAGTGATCTGATGCTATATAAATCTATAAAGATCTGATATTGACAGAAACCTGAAAGCACTTGTCTCACCAATTTAACTACAGACTATAAGTGCCATGACAGCAAGAACTAGGTTTTTTTTGTCCTTTGTATACCCGATGTTTAGCATACTGTCTGATGCATAGTAGGAGCTTTATAAATGTTTGATTTACTGACTGAATAGAGAGTAGTACTTCTAGGATTTTGTTAACCACAGAGCCACATAGCATTATCAGAGTTCATAGGCATGGTTTAATTTTTAAAGTATTTCTCATTTCTTTCTGAGTCACATACAGATTTGTTACTTGATTTCTCAGCTTACTAAATGAGCAGTAATATAGTAGCTAGAGCATTAGATCTGGCATCAGGAAGACTTGAGTTCAAATCCAGCCTTTGGTATTTACTAGTTGTGTGACCCTGGGCAAGTTGCTTACCTGCTGTCTACCTCAGTTTCCTCGTCCATAAAATGGGGATAATAATAGTACCTATCTCCTAAGGTTGTCATAAGCATTAAATGAGATAACACTTGCAAAGAGCTTTGCAAATCTCAAAGTACTATATAAGTGTTTCTTCTTCTTCTTCTTCTTCTTCTTCTTCTTCTTCTTCTTCTTCTTCTTCTTCTTCTTCTTCTTCTCCTTCTTCTCCTTCTCCTTCTTTTCCTTCTCCTTCTCCTTCTTCTCCTTCTCCTTCTCCTCCTCCTCCTCCTTCTTCTTCTTCTTCTCCTCTTCCTCCTCCTTCTCCTTCTTCTCCTTCTCCTTCTCCTTCTTCTTCTACTTCTTCTCCTTCTCCTTCTCCTTCTTCTCCTTCTTCTCCTTCTTCTTCTTCTTCTTCCTCTTCCTCTTCTTCTTCTTCTTCTTCTCCTTTTTCTTCTCCTCCTCCTCCTCCTCCTCCTCCTTCTTCTTCTTCTTCTTCTTCCTCTTCTTCTTCTTCTTCTTCTTCTTCTTCTTCTTCTTCTTCTTCCTCTTCTTCTTCTTCTCTTTATTATCTGAATCGTAGAAACATGGAATGAGAGCTGGTAGGAACTTTCAGGATCTAGTCCAGATTCTTGATTCAAGGATAGAAAGAGAAGCAATGGAGGGAAGATGCAAACATGCAGATATAGGGTTGATGTTCAGAAAAACTTCCTCACCCTTACATCTATCCTAAAGCTAAATGGACCTCTAGATTCCCTATCCCTGGAGGCCTTCATGCCAAGGCTGGATGTCACTTCTGAGATATGTGGTCAAGGGGATTCCTGATCAGGTATGGGTTGACCTAGATGGCTCTGAGATCTCCTCCAATTCAGATTCTATGAAATCCTTCCTTTGACGTGAAAGGAAATTGAGGTCCAGGCAGTTGCAGTGACTTCCCCTGATCCCAACTAGTTTTGCTTTGAGAATTTTTTTTTAAATGAGTCATATTTACAAATTTGACACATTTACCTTCCAATAGGATTGTGGAATGCATTCACGAATGATAAAATAGAATATAAAATAATATAAAATAAAATATCAGTGCACAAGAAAAGAGAAAAACAAAAACAAAATACAGTTGTGGGCTGATTTTTTGTTTGAGGCAGCTAGATGTCATAGTAGATAGAGCACTGGTCTCTGTAGTAGGGAAGACCTGAGTTCAAATCTGGCTTCAGACATTTGCTTAGCTCTGTGACTTTAGGCAAGTCATTTTAATCTCTGCTTGCCTCAGTTTCCTCATCTGTTAAATGGGGATAATAATAACATCTGCCTCCCAGGCTTGTTGTGCAGATCAAATCCAATAATAGTTGTATAGCATTTAACACAGTGCCTGGCACATAGTAGATACTATATTAAGTTAATATTATTGTTATTCTCACTATTTTATAAAAGTATATGTATATGGAGGTGGTACAGAACATATAGTTAAGTAAGGGTATTAGCCAGTGACCAGTGAAAGTTCACTTGGTGGTTCCTTTTGTTTTTACTTCTCTCATGCACTGATGATATTTGATTTTGCATTCTTTTGTGTTTGTTTTACACATCCTGAGCTTGAGGGGGTAAGAGTCCAGGTAGAAACGTCTAGAAAGCAGTTGGAAATGCAGGGCTAGAGTTTAGGGAAGATTTTTCTTTGAAACACATTTGAATTAAGAAGATAACTGGAGCCATTGGAGAGAGTGAAATGAATGAATGAAGGGAAAAGTGTTTAACTGTTTACTATACACCAAACACTTGTTCTAAGTGCTGAGTGAAACATTAAAAAAAAAAAATGAATCAGCCCCTGCCCTCAAGTTCACACTCTAATAGGAGGAAGCAACACATTGAAGGAAGGCTTGGTCAAGAAGGAGTTTCAAAGTAGAAAGTGGAGCAAGGGCTAAGGACAGGAGAGAGCCTCAAGGACTGTGCACATTCAAGAGCTAAGAGGAAAAAGAAGAACCAAAAGTTATACGACATAAACGACTCTGTGACTATTCTGGTATTTGGATGAAAGGTGCTCAGTGGACTCAATCTCGGTTTAACTCAGTATGTCCACATACGTTTTTTATAGCTTTTCTACTTCATAATTGAACTTGTCTGGAAGAAGAGTCTCAATAGGACTGTAAAAAACAATATTAAAAATTTCTGGAAACACTAAATATGTATATGAAATAAACATATACATACAATGTTATGTGTGGATGGAAAAATATATAGATGTATAGACACAGATGCCAACAAATTGGTGCAGTGGATAGAGCACTGGGCCTGGAGTCAGGAAGACCTGAGTTCAAATCCAGCCTCAGACATTTGCTAGTTGTGTGACCCTGGGCAAAGTCACTTAGTCCTGTTCACCTAAGTTTCCTCATCTGTAAAATGAGCTGGAGAAGGAAATGGTAAAACACTCCAGTATCTTTGCCAAGAAAACCCCAAATGGGATCATGAAGGAGTTAGACGTGATTGAAAAACAAATGAACAGCAACCACAAATATATATTGCTTGATCCTCCGACCTACAAATCTCAGAATGCCAGTCAGTTCTCAAATTCCTATTCCGCACAGAAAAATAACATATGGGGAAATGACAGCATGTTTCATCACATCATAAAACAAATTGATTCCTCTCTGAGTCCCATGTTGGGAGGCAGTAACAATATGTTTTAGGTATGGAAAAATATAAATTCTAGGCAAAGCTGTTCTTTTTCCTTCTCCAACCTGTAAAGACTCCTCTGCCTAAAGCCAGAAGAATGCTTTACTTTTGTGGTCTGGGTGTAAAGAAAAAGACAAAGCTCCATCAAACAGTTCTAGTTCATCCAAGATATAACTTTCCTAATTAAGTGGTATATATCATGGAGTTGTGACTGGGCCAGAGAACTGTTATTAATGAACCCTCAGTATTTCTTTTAAAATATTCATCTTGTGCCCTGAGAGAAGATGTAAACATACATACATACATATATATATGTGTGTGTGCATGCATGTGTGTATGTATGTATGTATATTGGGGAAATGGAAGAGAAGAAAGAACTTCATTTAAAATTTTTTAATTTATTTTTTTTTTAATCTTCCTTTTTTGAGATCTGAGCCAAGATAGTGGAGTAAAAGCAGGAACCTGCTTAAGCTCCCATACCAGCTACTTCCAATACCTGTAAAATATGACTCTAAACACATTTTAGAGCTACAGAACCCACAAAGTGACAGAGAGAAACAAATCTCCCACTGAAGGCAACCTTGCAGGACAACAGGAAGGGTCTATCACAAGGGGCTGCGAGCTGAACACAGTCCCGTGTGAGCTGCAAGGGCCCAGGCCCAGGCCCAGGGTGGCCCCAACCAGTGGCACAGACTGGCCAGAGCAGACTTCAGGAGAGTGAATCACTGGCAGCTATGGCAGTTTCCAGACTTCTCAACCCATAAACACCAAAGAGAAAGTAAAAGTTCAGTAGGGGACTCTGTTGGAACTGGGTGTAGAAGTGCATGGTCTGCTCTCTCCCTCCAGAGCTCCTGGCCTGCAGATCATAGAGGGACCAGGCAACCATTCAGAGGGTAATTGCTGTTGCTTTGACCTGCTTGGATCTGGATTGCAGTCTTGGGTGGTGATCCTGGGGTGAGGAACACCAGTGTGCAAGAGCTTGTGGTGGCTGTAGAGAGGGAGCCCTCCTCACAGCTCTGACAACATTTGCAAAAACCCCACCAATTTGGGACACAGCTCTCTCCACTCTGGAAGCAGAGTTCTGCCATGGCAAAGAGCTCAAAAATCAACTAATTGGCTGGCAAGATGAGCAAGCAGAGGAAGTGCAATCAGACCATAGAATTCTTTTAGGGGTACAAAAAGTATCAAAACATGGAACCAGAAGAAGAAAACAAAGTCAAAACTCCCTCATTAAAATCTTCCAATAAAAATATGAATTGGTTACAGGCCATGAAGGAGCTCAAGAAAGATTTTGAAAATCAAGTAAGAGAAGTGGAGGAAAAAAATGGGAAGAGAAATGAGAATGATGGAAGAAAATCATGAAAAGAGAGTCAACAGCATGACTGAAGAAAATAATACCTTTAAAATAGACCGACTCAAATGGAAAAAGAGGGCCAAAAAGCCAATGAGGAAAAGAATGCCTTAATAAGCCGAATTGCCCAGATGGAAAAGGAATTTTAAAAACTCACTGAAGAGAATAATTCCTTCAAAATTAGATTGGAGCAAATGGAAGCCAATGACTTTATGAGAAATCAAGAAAGGAAGGAAGGAAGGGAGAAAGATTTCCTTTGCAAGTTACATAGTTTTCTTTCATATGAAGCCCTATGTTATTACATAGTTACCATGTACCCCCAGCATTTAAATATGGTAAGAGAATACTATTCCATTCTTACTTGAATAAAAAGATTTAAGCATTCTTTAAATTGCCCAGTTAAAAAAAAATTGTCACAAGTGTCTTTCTTGGGCTTGGTATATTTCTGTGGACATGCAGAAGAACAAGATTCCAATTCAGCATGAAGTAGCAATTGGGTCCTATATATGCAGAGAGTACCTAAAATATAAACTTTAAAGCACTATATAAAGTCAGCTATCATTATATAAGTATGTACCTTTTAAATGGCTTCTAATAGAAAGTTTTAGCGATGCTTTTGGAAACTACCATTTATAGAAATCCTGACTTCTTTGAAGTAGCAAACAGAAACAGTAAGAAAGAAAGGAATAGATTTTTGGACAATATCTTAAAAATTCATTTAAAGAAATATTTTTAGTACTGGACCAATACTGATACTTTGCATTATTGTCTTTCAAACACAGTGATTAAAATTTTACTAGAAGGCTTTTTTGATGCTTATATACTCAAAATTATTATATGTTTAATTAAAACAATTTTAAACATAAGAAAATACATCATAATTATGGTTTTGGAAGACACACAGAAGCCTGGAAGCATAAACAAGCAAATAAAACAAGCAAAAGGGAAAGTGATTTTTTTTATTGCTATACCTTAACAGTAATTGATGGGGAAGTAACAAATAGCAAGATGAAGGAAGGAAGATTGGTGGGTTTTTTGTTATTTTTTTCTATTCTATATAGAGAAATAGATAAATGGCAATATCAGGAGACCCTGTGCAGTGAGAATGGAGAACTTCAGAGTTGGTAAAAGGAAAAATAACTGAATTCCCTTAAGCTATTCAGAAAGATGGTGAAAGATATCAAAAGCTAGTGTACATAGACTAGTGTCCTCTTCAGTGTAAAAAGTAAAAGAACTTTGGCAAAATGAAATTATGATACATTTTTACATATTTTTTTGTTGTTTGGAGCTTTATTACAAATTTTTTTAAAAGGAAAAAAGCAAGAGCAGCTAGAATAGAAATTCTTCTAACCTAAATAACAATCTAACCCAAAAGAACATTTACTATGTGCCACTGCTAAATAAGGATCTGAGATGTATGAATGACTTCTAAGTCTCTTTGATCCCTATTTTAAAAATGAACTGCCCTAGTAAACCAACTCTTCATGGGAATCCCCTTTAGAGAACAAAACTTTTTCTTTTCTCAAAGTCAGGAAGTAAGCATTAAGAGAAAAAATATATATAGAGATAACACATTGCCTAAGAAAATGGTTTATAAACTGTGTTTCATAGAACCTACATCATTCTACCAGTTTTCCTGAGAATTCTTTGAAATAAGATATGACCATCACAAGCCTGAGCCTGGTGTACCATAAGTTGTCCATCCTTATCACCACTACCTCTCAGTATCCCTAGTTTCTTTCAAAGTTTGTCTCAGTTGCAACCTCTTATATTAGGCCTTTCCTAATCCCCCCACCTGATGTTTAAAGAGGCAGAGGAACTAGAGACCAAATTGCCAGGGTTCACTAGATTACAGGGAGTTCCAGAATAAACATCTGCTTCTGCTTCATTGACTACACTAAAGTCTTTGACAGTGTGGATCACAACAAACTGTATCAGGTCCATAAAGAGGAGTACCAAATCATTTTACTTGTCTCCTGAGGAACCTTTATATGGATCAAGAAGCAACAGTTAGAACCAAATATGAACAACTGATTGGTTTAAGTTTGGAAAAGGAGTATGACAAGGTTGTATAGTTTCACTCATTTAACTTATATGTAAAGTATGACATGAGAAGTGCCAGGCTGGATGATTCAAAAGCTGTAATTAAGGTTGCCAGGAGAAATAGCAATATTCTCAGATATGCAGATGATACCACTCTGATGGCAGAAAGTGAAGAAGACTTGAGGAACCTATTGAAGAAAGTGAAAGAGGAGAGTGTAAAAGCTGACTTGAAGCTCAACATAAAAATAAAATAAAATAAAATCATGGCAATTGGTCCCATCACTTCCTGGCAAATAGAGGGAGAAGAAATGGAAGCAGTGTCTTGGCCTGAGACCAAGAGATCAATGCAGATGGTAACTGTAGCAATGAAATTAAAAGACACTTGCTCCCTGGAAGGAAAACTATGGCAAATCTGGACAGCATACTAAAAAACAGAGACATCACTTTGTCAACAAAATATTCAAAACTATGGTTTCCAGTAGTAATGTATGGCTATGAGACTGGACTACAAGGAAAACTGAGTGCCACAGAATTGACTCCTTCAAATTGTAGTCCCTTTGAGAATCCCTTGGACAACAAGGAGGTCAAATCAGTCAATACTTAAAGAAATTAATTCAGACTCTTCATTCGAAGGTCAAATAGTAAAACTGAAGCTTAAATACTTTGGTCACATAATGAGAAGCCGGGACTCATTGGAAAAGATTGTGATGTTGGGAAAGATTAAAGGCAAAAGGAGAAGGGGATGACAGAGGATGAAATGGATAAATAATGTCATGGAAGCAATGACATGAGCTTGGACAGACTTCAGGAGATAATGGAGGATAAGAGATCCTGGTGTGCTATGGTCCATGGTATCATAAAGAGTCAGATACAACTGAATGACCGAACAGCAATAATCCACCCATCTGCTCCACCAGTTGAAACTACTGTATGTTTACTTTATATGCATCTTATTTTGTTTTGTAGTTATGTGTCATGCCCTCTTATTAGACAATAAATTGCAGAGGGCAAGGATGGAGGCTTCTAGTACAGAGGTCTATACATAGTAGTTATGTTTTTAAAAATATTTCTTGAATTGGACTGAATTCTCTAAAGCTTTCAATACACATACAGCCCTTTAAGATAAAGATTGTACTTCTGGTAATAGATATGCTTGGAAGGTCAGGAAAAGTAAAGAGAATAAAAAATGAGACAGTGGAGGGAGGGAGAGAGAGGAAGACAGATGAAGGAGAAGAAAAAAAGGGATAGACAGGTCAGAAGCTAATGCAGTTCCTTCTGCCTCACATGGCTACTTCTTCAACCTCCAGTTCACATTGTTAGACTATGTCCCCAGAAGACAGCTACTACTACTTTCAAGGTTCTAGGCATAAATATGAGGGGTTAATTTTTCCAGTACCATCAATCATGAGCCCCCATCAGTGTGCTTCCCATTAATAATCAACCAGACAATTAGCTTTTTAGCAAAAATATTTACTAAAATAGTATAGCAAGAACAATAGTGACAAAAACACCCCCTCCCAAAGTCTCAGGCACATTCTCTTACAAAAACACACAGAATTCAAGGGGAAAGTGGGCATATACTTAAATAATAATGGTAATGAAGCACATATGGAGAGAACACATTTGATAAGGAGTTAACTCAAAACTTCTGATTATTGAATGTCCTTTTCTCTTGGTAGTCTCCCCAAGAAATTTTCTTTGAATGTAGTTCTATGTTAAGCTCCAAGAGTCAGTACTTTTGTAAAGTACATGGGCAGCACTTCTCTCTGCCAAGAGAAGTCACACTTCCTAAACTTTCTTTCCATGAGTGACTATCACTCCTGATTATATATGTTGCCTCCTACTGATCTAGTCTCTCTGATCTCAGCTAGAGGTAGCCAATGGAGTGGCACATAGTTGGGAGACAGAGTGTGTGAAGAATAGTAAGTAGGCCAGGGTAGCTTGATGGTAGAGTATATGGAGAGGAGTGAAGTTCAAGAAGACTGGAAAGGCACAAAGGTTATACATGTGCAATCATGCAAAACATTATTTTCATATTAGTCACATTGTGAAAGATGACACAGACCAAAAATAAGAGTAAAATAAAAAACATGAAAAAAATAAAGCATAAAAAAACTATGGTTTGATTCTGCATTCAGATATACATCAGTTCTTTCTCTGGAGGTGGATAGCATTTTTCAACATGAGTCTTTGGGATTGTCCTGAATCATTGTATTGATGACAATAGCTAAGTCCTTCACAGTTGTTTATCATACAATCATACAATACTGCTGTTTTGTTGTTGTTCAGTAATGTCCAACTCTTTGTGATCCCATTTGAAGTTTTCTTGGCAAAGATACTAGACTGGTTTGCCATTTCCTTCTCCAGCTCATTTACAGATGAGAAAACTGAGGCACAAATTAAGTGACTTGCCCAGGGTCACATAGCTGGTAAGTCTGAAACAAGGTCTTCCTGACTCCAGACCTGTTGTTCTCTCTCCTTTGCCACCTAGCTACCTTATTTCCCTTTCCCTGGTCCCCCTAGATGCTACCGCCTCCCCCACAAAATTATGTTGTATTTACCCTGCAGATATTTTGAATTTATGTTATGTAATGTAAGTAAATATATTTAATAACTATATTTGAGATAGCTAGGTGGTACAGTAAATAGAACTCTGGGCCTGGAGTCAGGAGATCTGAATTTGAACCCAGCCTCACACTTCTCCTACCTGTGTAACCTGGCACAAGAAACCTAACCTCTATTTGTCCCAGTTTTTTCAAGCATAAAATTGGGATAAGAAGAGCACTTAACTCCTCAGGTTGTTGTGAGGATCAGATGAGATAATGTTTGTAAAATTCTTATCACATACATAACATAGTAGGTACTTAATAGGTGCTTATTCTCTTGCTTTCCTTTCCTCTTCCCCTTCCCAATATGTGTTGGTGTTGCTTTACCTGATGCAACGTAAGCTCCTTGTGGGCAGGGACTGTTGTTTTTGTCTTTGTATTCCTAGGACCCAGCTCAGTGTCTGGCACATAGTAGGCTCTCAATAATGTTTATTGATTAATTGGTTTCTTCCCTCCTTCCTTCCTTCTAGCCTTTCTTCCTTCTCCTTCCTCCTTTCTTTCTTTTTCTTCTTAGAAATGTTATAATCTATTGTTTATTTGGTGAATTTAGAAACTGGGTGATTTTCCTTTTAGGAATTTCAAAACAATCATTGAATTTCTAGTTTCTTGCCACTAGAGCTTCTTCCAAATACTATTTGATGTCTTGAAAAAAGATTTATTTTGATAGGAAAATTGCCAACGAACCCTAAGTACATCTATTTGAAGTTCTTCTGGGGGCAGAGTGATTTATGTAAAATAGAAATTTTCATTTTAAAAATGCATAATCCTTGGTGACAGACATGGAAACAGCAGGTGACTCTGTGACCTCTCAGAGCTTTGCTATCATAACAAGTCTAACAATCGGTAGCATTTTGCAGACAGATTTAATTAACTCAAAGTGCGGCACTTTTCCAAGTTGTTAGCATTTTATCAAAAGTACATGAGATGGCTTGAAAGGTAAACAATATTTTCAAAATCAGTATGCAAATATAGTCAACAATAGTAATTCTAGAACTCACATAGAGGAGTGATCAGCCTTTCAAATGAACCAAACATAACCAAAATAGTCACATCTGTTTTTCATGGCAATCCACCAGTTTAAATCTGACTAAATGTTCCCATCGCTGAATTGTACTGTCTCTATTTGCTTAGGTTAAACACTGTTATTTAGATTGATCAGATAAATTATTTTAGTTACAATTCCAATATCTTTTTTCTTGAGATTATAGGCATAGAGAAGTGACAAATAAATTGGAATAATTTGGAGAATATAAAAATGGTCAATATTTTCTTTGACTTTGATGAATTTTTGCACTGATTGGATCAATTATATGTGTTGCCTAGACTTTTTTTCTCCTCTCTTTCAGCCTTGCCTTACACCCAGATAAAACCTTGGTTGCTACTGGACAAGTTGGGAAGGATCCTTACATTTGCATTTGGGATTCTTATAATGTACAGACTGTTTCTATTCTTAAAGATGTACATACACATGGAATTGCTTGTCTGGCTTTTGATTCAGATGGACAGGTATGGATACTTTACTGTTTATGTTTTTTAAATATCTTCTCTATAGTCTCCAAAGTCTTCTAACTTGCAGTAATTTTGAAATCTTAACTTAAAGTAAACAGTTAATGTGCCTACAGTAGTATTTGGTTTGTTGAAAGGCTGTGAGCAGAAAAACTATAGTGGTGACCCTTCTGGTAGGGATTAAAATTATACAAAGCAGAGACCGAAGCCATAAAGGTGGCCATCTTTTAGTTTGGAGGCAAATCTAAACCAGGATGGGAGCAAAGTCATGTTTCTCTATATTGAAAGGGGTATAGCAAATGGATTTCTAGAAGGCCTTATGAGCTCCTAAAAACAGTTTAGGTTTTCAAATACAGTGTTGGACTTGGAACCATGAAGAATCTGGGTTTGAATCCAACCTTTGGCACTTATAAGCTGTGTCCCCATGGACAAATCACTGAGCCTCACCTTCCTCATCAGGAAAAAAGGCATAATAATACAACTAATACTAATTTAAAATTTATATTAATATTACATATACATCATAAATAATATAAATATCATTCTATATTCATATTATACAATTATAATACTGTATATTATATAATAAATATAATTTTATTACAATATGATAATAAAAAGGAATAATACCTATAACACAGTACCTATGTTACCAAACTGCAGTGAGGATCAGATGGGATAATGCATGTAAGCCACTTTGTAAGCCTCAAAGCAGCATAGATATTATGGAGTTTCTGTGATTGGTGCTTCCTAGAAAACAGCTACCTAGGATTGAAAACAAGACTGCAGAGGGACAGGGCTCATTATGAGAATGCCTTGATGGTTCTTCCAGCCAGAGTGCTTTGTGTTTCCTAACAGTGAGGATTAGAGAACAATAATCTGTAGATGGGACTCTGTGGCTGAAAGGAACTGGATTTTAAGGAGATTTGCAAAATCTCCTTCTCTGAAATTCAGTAGATACAGAAACAGTTTTTTTTTAATCTATTTGAGACAGTTGTGATTCCTCTGAAAAGTGGAGAAATAGTCGAAATTGTAGAAATAATAAATATTGGGATAGGAAGAGACTACAGAAATCACATAGGCCAACCTTCTTATTATAGACATAAGGAAGCAAAGGTCCCCAGAGGTTAAGTAAATCATCTCAAGGACACGCAGCTAGTTAGTAGAAGAATAATGAATGGTTAGGAAACAAGCCTTATGACTTCCTGATAATCCCATGAGTACACGATTTTATTTATATATGTGTATGTGTACATATACACATATTTACATCATATGCATGTGTATGTGTATCCCAACAATTTGGCCACCCTCTTACTATATTCTGTTCAAGCTCATTACTGAATTTTTTTTAAAGAATTGTGGTTATGCTGAGTGATAGTATCTTTAATATTTTTAGTTGATTGGGCGGGGAGGACTCCAGAGCTATGATTAGTAAAGAGATTGCTTCTACCAATACGAATCAGTGATTGTTCTGAAATGTATGGTCTTACAGGGATGCCTAAGCCCAGGGCCTAGACCTAGAGAAATTACACGATTTGCTGCTAGTCTGTGTCAGAAGCAGAGCTTGAACCCAGGTCTCCATGTCTCTGAGGTTGACCCTTTCTTTGTTCACCACACAGTGGCTTCTCAAAGGCTCTTCTTTAGAGAGATGATATAAAGTCAAGTAGATATAAGGGAAGGAGAAGAGGACGTTATTAAGTATTTATACAGTGCCTCCTAGTATATCGCCAGGCACTGCGCTAAGCGCTTTACAGATACTGGCTCATTTGCTCCTCGCAACACCCTGAGAGGCAGGTGCTGTTATTACTCTCATTTTACAGCTGAGAAAACTGAGGCAAACAAGAGTTAAGTGACTGGTCCTGGGTCACACAGCCTAATAAGTGCCTGAGACCATATTTGAATTCAGTTCTTCCTGACTCCTGGGCCAGGAGTCAGGAGTCGTTGTACCGCCAGCTGCTACTATTACCCTCCTCTTACAGATGAGGATACTCAGACAGAGGTTAAGTGACTTGCCCAGGATCACAAAACTAGGAAGTGTCAGGATTTGAATTCGTGTCTTTCTGACTCTAGGCCTAGAGTTTCATCCATTGTACCACATTGTTTCCTAGTATTGTTCTACTCAAGCTATTTGTTGGCTTCTGAAACAACCTAAGGGAAGCTTCAGTGGCTGTATAGATGAGGACATTTTGAGGAGAGGTAAGTGTGCATATACACACACACACACACACACACACACACACATGCAATAATGCAAAGTAAGAGGTATAGATCAATTTCTTTGAGAGTTCAGAAGAGAGAGAGATTTCCCTTTCAGCTAGCTAGATGAAGAAAAGCTTCCTAGAAGTGACATTTAAGTTGACCTTGAAAAATGGTCGGGATTTCCTTACAGGCAAAAGTATATGTTTACATGTGTTTGTATTTGTGTGTGTGTGTATGTGTACATGTGTGCGTGTGTGTGTGTGTGTGTGTGTGTGTGCAGACCAAGGCATTGTAGGAATACGTAATACATGAACAAGGCAGAAAAGGAGAGGGCATATTCTGGAAACAGTAAGACTTGATTTGGCTAGAGTGTGGGACATGTAAAAACGAATAGTATGAGATCACTAAGGTTCTAAGAAATTTATTGCGTTACAGGAATTGTCCTATTTGGAAAGATTTTTTCAACAACTGTTGAATTTTCCAAACAATAACATTGTTCTGAAATGTTTTATTTCTATCCTGACGTTTATCTATCAGTAGATGAGAAACAGGAAGATAGTTGGTTCAGTGGACAGAGTGCCGAGACTAGAGTCAGGAAGACTCATCTTCTTGAGTTCAAATCCAACCTTAGCCACTTACTAGTTGTATGACCCTGGACAAGTCATTGAACTCTATTCATCTCAGTTTCCTCATCTATAAAATGAGCTGGAGAAGGAAATGGCAAAACCACTCTAATACCTTTGCCAAGAAAACCCCTAATGGGGTCACAAAGAGTTGGATGGACATGACTGATGATGAGAAACAATGCAGTTATATTAAAAAGGGTTCTAAATTTGGATTCAGGGCAGACTTGAATTTGAATCCTGGTTTTGATTCAAAATTGCAAACTAAGGTCAAAAGCAAACCTTTGACTTACCAATGATGTGACAAGCCTCCATGAGCTGCAAGTTTCCTAATCTTAAGATAGTGATAATAATACCTACTTTTCAAAGTTGTCTTAGGGACCAACTAAGATAACTCATTAAATAATAAGCTCTTTAAAAACCCTAAAGTAATATCTAAATAGAAACTATTACAGAGTGTATATTATATAGCCTTATAAATTAGGCTAGTGTGAGTTTATTTTCATATGCAGTTCATGTGCTTATATTTATATATAAATGTCTTCCTTATTATTTTGATTTTTCACCTGCTTTAGCCATATACACACACACAGACTTAGTAGATGAGGAGATTCCCTGCTCATGTTGTTGCAAACATGTTTCCCTAAACATTTGTTTATCAAGATATATTATGCAGTATCTTTAATAAATCACTAAATGAAATGAGAGATGAGATTTTTCATTTTCTTGCCTTTATTTTATGTTAGAATCCAAACTACTTTATTTTTAGATTCATTTTATTGGGGAAATCAAACAATCCATGGCACTTACTTGCCAGTAGATGAAATCATCTTTCTAGTTGTTTCCCATGATGCATGTTCTGGCTCATTGCAGCCTATTGCTTCAGGACATGCATTTATTCCCTGGTCACAGTCCAATGGGGTCCAATGATATTTAGAAATAGACAAATGGTATGTCACTTCACAACCAATGAAAAAAAAATTTTACTCTCAGAGTAAATTGAGAGTATTACAGATGAGGATACTCAGACAGAGGTTAAGTGACTTGCCCAGGATCACGAAACTAGGAAGTGTCAGGATTTGAATTCGTGTCTTTCTGACTCTAGGCCTAGAGTTTCATTTACTCTAGATTTACTCTCAGAAAAATGCCTTTAAAGTAGTTAAAGGAATGTTAAATGAAATTTGAACTAAATCAATTTCCTTTTGTTTTTCTAATTCAAGTAATAGAATAAACTGACTCCAAGTTACCCTAGCACAAGCTGGATGGCTAGCTCTAGAGGACTGTATAGAGTAATTTTATGCATTGATCAGGCTGTACTCTCTGACCTCTGAAGTCCCTTCTGACTCTAAGGTTCTCTGGCTCTGTGAAAACTGGTTTCATTTATTTGTAATGTTTCTGTTGATTTTCTTTTTAAAGACTAATACCTGAGATCCCCCTCACATATGGGCGGCTAGAAAAGCTACCAGAGATTTGAGTCATTCAAAACCACGAGTGTTTTTATTTTTACCAGCCAAACTGAGAATCTGCGAGTTCAAAACAAAAGACTTTAGTCAAATCTCATAACAAATAAAGTAAGAAAAGAAGCCCTTGAGGAAGACAGCATGGATACAGAACCTGTATCTCCAAAACATTTCGAGCACTCGACCAAAAAACCCCAAAATCTTACAGGACTTGTGTGGAACCTGGTCACTGAATTGAGAACTGTTTCTGAGCAGAAAGTGATGCTACTATGGGCAAGGCAGGGTCTACATTCTTGCCCTTAGAACGCATATGGTTTGGAGAAGCATATATGAGGCATTTGTTATATGACAAGTGTATAGTGAGCTCAGCATTGTGAATACAGATAGAAAAATAAGCCTTTTCTAAGTCTATTCTAAGATTGCTGACAGCTCACATTCTAATTGGGAGAGACAGTTTCTAGAAGAGTTCAGCTGGGAGGTGGCTAGATAGGGCCAGGAGTCCCTAGACTCAGTGGAAGAGCAGAGGGCAAGACCTATGGTCCTGAGGTGAGACTGCTGGGCAGGAGGAATGTTGATGGGATCTCACTGGGTAGGATGGAGATGCAGGGTCACCCTATACAGGCAAAAATAATACTTTGATTCTTTCACTAATCTGTCATTTTAATGTTGGTATAGACATTCCCTTCACCAGTGAAAGACATTGTCCACTTCATACTTAATTATAAAGAAACATTTTAAATATTTTGATCAGATCTGTTATTTTATCAGTATAGCAAGTTCTCAGAGTGAAGAACCTTCTCTACTAATACACAGACATACATCTTCTTTCATTTATAATCTTAAAGAGTCATCTGGGTGAAGCTACTCAGGAGCTAAGTGACTTGCTCATGGTCGATTAGGTCTCTTCCTGATTCTAAGACCAGCTTCCGATCCACTACACCTGAGACAGTGGGATAGCTTTGGAGTAAAAAACTATTCCACTTTCATATGCATCACATGTGAGAAAATGGTATCATCTAGTCATTCCCTCTAGTGGCAGAAATGGAAATTTGGGAAACTTAAGAAAAAAATTTCAGAATGAGCCCTGAATAAATCTTTAATACCCTATCTAAGCATATGTAGTATTATATATTATTTACATGCTGAATCTCTCCAATGGAGACCAATCTTTAATGAAGAGCCTCAAATAATAACAATAACTTATATTTGGATCATACTTTCACGTTTGCAGTGTGCTTTCATGTGAAGTATTTCAATCACTCCTCAGAATGATTCTAGGAGGACTGGGGGGGAAGCAATGATCACCTAAATTTTATAGCTATGGATATGGAGACTAAGAGACACTCTGATTTTCCTGAAATCAAATACTTATCCAATTAGCAATGATAGATCCTGGGTTTGACCCCATCACTTCCCTAATTCCTAACTCAGCACTTTTCTGACTTTATCTCATTGCCTCACTATGCAGGTGTTCTTCTCCATCATTTAATTTTGAGAGGTTTGCATTATATATAGTGTGTGTGTATGTATGATTTATTCGGTTTTGATTTTGCACGTAATTATACGTACTCTTTTTGTATTAATGATTTTCATTGGAAGAAAAATTCTAATCCTAACTCAGTAGTTCAAACCAGAGGCTAGAAAACCAAATTAACTTTATTAAGAATAATTTATTTTTAATTTCCCAAATGTAGATGAATTATTAGCAATTTAGAGTAATGGATGTAATCATTTATATATTTCCCCTCTCTTTTAAAGAAAATTTAAGACATAATGTCTCGCTCCTTCAATTTCAACAGTTTTATTAGATTTCTTGACTTTAGAAATCTGGATTCTTTAATCCAATACTGAATTATATGTACAAGTTAAACTTTACCCTCAGTTTGCCTTCCTTTATGACTTATACTGATTTCAGCTGAAGTTTTTTGGGAAAAATATGAAACCAAGATTGGCACTGATATCTGATAACTTTAATTTGTACAGCCAATTTACAACCTTTGCCAATTATTATTGAATTTTCAGCATAGATTAATGCTAGATGTACACTGTGTTGCCTTTAGTTTTTGTCTTAATTTTGCATAAATTTGTAAAAATTGCCTTGCACGCAAAATACTCTGAGCAAAACACGTAATCTTTGTCATAAACTCCAACTGACAAGAATCTTATTCTTTTCTTAGCGTTTAGCCTCTGTGGGATTGGATGCCAAAAATACAGTCTGCATTTGGGACTGGAAGAAGGGAAAACTACTGGCGACGGCAACTGGCCATTCAGATAGGGTAATTATACTTCCCTGAATAATTTATAATGAAACTATACAAAAATCTCTTTCTGTGGACATATGTGTATATAAGATGCCTTTAGAATTTTTGAAATGCCTTTTGTTCTTATCAGTTTAAATTTTTTAAAGTTATTGTCAATTCATTTTTTAACAAAAGTATGCTAAAATTATACAGATGTTTCCTTCAATCAATCAATCAACATTATTGGTTAAGCACCTCCCTACTTGCCATGTACTGGCACTGGGGATAGAAACACACATATGAGACAGTCCACATTCTTAAGGGGCTTACATTTTCTAGAAGGCAACATGTTCACAAATAGTTAAATATATATGTATATATATATATATATATATAGGCATAAACACATAAATATATGCATGTGTGTTTATATACGTGTGCATTATATGTGCATATATAATAGACAGATTAAAAGGAACCAGGGAGTACTTAAAACTGGAGGAAGAGGAAAGGTCTTTCAAAGGAGGTAAGGCTTGAGCTGAGCCATAAAAGGAATTAAGATTTTCAAGAGTGGGAACTGAGCATTTAGGGCATAAGGTACAGCCTATGTATGCAAAGACACAGAGGTGGGAAATGAATTGTGTATAGAGAAGGGGTGGAGAGGGAATAAGCATTTATATAGAGCCTACTAGGTGCCAGGTACAAAGTGCTTTATAAATATTATCTTATTTGATTCTCACAAAACCATGCAAGGTAGGAGCTATTATTATCCCCATTTTACATTTGAGAGAACTGAGGCAAACAGAAGGTAAGCAATTTGTTCATGCTCACACAGCTAGTAAGGATCTGAGGGGTAGATTTGAACTCATATCTCCTGGAAAAGCTATGCTGGGGACAGATTGCAACGGGCTTTAAATGTCAAAGAGAATAGTTCATATTTTAACCTAAAGGGAATGGGGAGCCATTTTTAAATTGAAGAATGACATGGTGAGAGCTGGACTTTGGGAATGTCAGTTTGACAGTGGTGTGGAGAATGTATTGGAGAGAGGAACATCTGGATGATGGGAGACAAATTAGGTGATCAACATAGTTTAGTCAAGAAGTGATGAGGGTACGTTTGTATCTAATGGTAGCGGATAGGGAAGGAAGAGAGGGAACTCAGTGAAGAGGAGGGAAGAAAAAGAGGAAAAATAAAGTTACACAAATATTATGTATTTAAAAGGAATAGCAAGTTGTACATAATAGATTTGCAGTTTGATGTACATCCTTCTTTTTTCTGGTGTACTATGTTATGGAAATGCTTATTTTATTTAAGTTCAGAATAAAATAAATAAAATTTTAAAAAAATAAATGATGAAGGCTTAGATTAGGGTGGTTGTTGTATGACTGAGAGGACAGATGAGGATGTGGAATTGATGAAGATTGGCAACTAATTGAATGTGGAGGTTGAGGGAGAGTGAAGAGTTGAGGTTGACTTTTAAGTTGCAAGCCTGGGTGTTTAAAGATGTGGTACCTTCAACAGAAATACAGAAGGAAGGGGGAAGTATGAGTTTAGAGAGAAAAATCAATTCTGGGGAGAGCACATTGAGTTTGGGGTGGCTGTGGGACATCCAAGTGGAGATGTCAAACAGGTAATTGGAGATTAAGGTCTGGAACTCAGGAGAGAGAAGTAGGCTACATATAGAGAAAGGGGCATCATATGCATGGAGATGATAATGGAATCCATTAGAGCAGTGGTTCTCAACCTTCCTAAAGCCACAACCCTTTAATACAGTTCCTCATGTTGCGGTGACCCCCAATCATAAAATTATTTTTGTTGCTACTTCATAACTGTAATTTTGCTACTGTTATGAATTGTAATGTAAATATCTGATATGAAGGATGTATTTAAATTGAACATAACCCACAGGTTGAGAACTGCTGCATTAGAGTGTAGAAAGAGAAGAAGAAATGGTCTAGGACAGAGTTCTAGAATATACTTTTGCACAAGGCAGAATATAGATAATGAACTTGTAAAAGAGACAGAGGAATTTTTGTTTGATGGATAAAGAAAGAACTTGGAGACAGCAATATATAAAACCAAGAGAGGAAAGAGTATATTTGATGTCAGTTGTATCAAACATTGAAGATATATCAGAAAAGATGAAGAATGAGAAGAGAATAATTACTGGATCTGACAGTAAAGAGATGATTGATAACCTTGTAGAGAACCATTTCCATAGAGTAGTGGGGATGGAAGCCAACAAGAGACCAAGCACTGGGTTTGAGAAATGGCCAAGTAGAGTTAATGGAAATAGATGGTTCCCCCACCCCCACCCAGGAGTTTGTGAAGGAAAAAAGAAATATGATAACCTGAGGGTTTGATAAGTTAAGTGAAGCTTTTAAAAGGATGGAGATTTGAGCAAGTTTGTAGGTGGGAGGGAAAGGACAAGTGGATAAGGAAAATTAGGACAAAAAAATTGTCCGATCAAATGGAAAAGTTTCTGGATGAGACAGGACCATGGGATCAAGTTTACAGGTAGATGGGTGGGAATTGGTAAGAACTACGGCCATATAAGGTTGGTTGACCTGTTCTTGATGAATCACATTGACTCTTCATAATACTTCTAGGACTTCCTGTTATGAGGCTAGCTTTCTGTCCACTACACCTCTCATATATATCTATATGACATAACAATAAGGTTATATTATCGTTAATGACCCCCAAGTGTCTTTTTTGTCTGTGTACAGCTCCTATTAAAATCATTAAGATGCAATTAATAATAATTGTATGCCATCAGGCAAGAGGAAATAGGATAACTACTTTTAGTCTGTAAGAATTGTATTTCTCTACTATTGTGCTATAAGAAATGATGAGCAGGTGAACTTCAGAAAAACCTGGAAAGACTTATATGAACAGATGCTGAGTGAGGGGAGCAGAACCAGGATAACACTGTACACAGCTACAGTCACATTGTATATGAGTAACTTTGATAGACTTGGCTCTTCTCAGCAATGCAAGGTTCTATGACAACTCCAAAAGACTCATGATGCTATCCACATCCAGAGAAAGAATTATGGAGTTTGAATGCAGATGGAAGCATACTATTTGCTCTTTCTCCTTTTTGTTTTGTTTTGTTTTGTTTCTTCTTTCTCATGATTCATTCCATTGGTTATAATTCTTCTTTACAACATAACTAATGTGATAATATGTTTAATATAAATGTATATACAGAGCCTATATCAGATTGCACACTGTCTTGGGGAGGGGGGAAGAGATGGAGGGGGAGAAAATTTAAAACTCAAAATTTGTGGAACCGAATGTTCTAAATTAAAAATTAATTAATTAAAAGGTTTTTTTTTTTTAATAAAGGCAGGGGTAGCAATCATTATCTCAGACAAAGCAAAAGCAAAAATAGACTAAATTAAAAGAGATAACCATGGAAACCACATTTTGCTTAAAAGGTACCACAAACAATGAAGTAATAAAAATTTTTATGGGAAAAAAAGAACTATATTTCTCAGAAACATTGTGTATAACTTTTTTTGCTTCATTGTTTTGAATTTCTAACAGTGGTTGATTTTTTTTTTTTTTTTGCTTTCTGGAGGGGAAAGTAAGGCAATTGGGGTTAAATGACTTGCCCAAGGTCACATGGCTAGTTTTGTGTTAAGTGTCTGAGGCCGGATTTGAACTCAGGTCCTTCTGACTCCAGGACTAGTGCTCTATTCACTGTGCCGCCTAGCTGCCCAGTGGTTGATTTTTAAAATATATCTTATTAATACCTTGAGTTGCTATCTAGTATATAGTTTGTTGAATAGAATTGAATTTAGTATGTTCCTCAAAGTGAGGTGGGTCACATTTAGGAAGCTGAACCATGCTTTTAATGACTCCATGCTGCATACTGTTGTCAAACATATATATATATATATATATATATATATATGCATAAATACATATATATAATATTTTAAAAGCGTTAATATCCTCATGCTAATGATAAATGTCTACAAATCATAGGAAACCCCTGTCTCAGAAGAGTGACAATTACAGAGGCTTAATGGGTGCAGGATAGTATTCACAATTTGTCAACCTCAAAAAGTATCCTAAAATACATCTTCAAGGGTATGCATAATAGACAAAGCATTTAACCAGTCATGTTTTAAAAATGAGTGATAACAGAAAGACAGCACTAATATCCAAAAAAGAAAGAGAGGAAGTAAAGAAAGAAGGAAGGATAGAGGGAGGGAGGGAGGGAGGAAGGAAGGAAGGAAGGAAGAAAGGAAGGAAGGAAGGAAGGAAGGAAGGAAGGAAGGAAGGAAGGAAGGAAGGAAGGAAGGAAAAAAAAAACCAGAAAGACCTTTGAGAGTCTCAAGCACAACCTCCAAGGAGGATTGAGGAAGAATCACAGAAACTGAGAAGAGAGCATGGACAGGTTGCCCCCATCTGCACTGGGGAAGAAGTGAAGATCACACAATCACTGAAGTACTTTCATTTAACTTAGATGTCCCTGCTGAAAGACTCACTAAATATTGAATATACCGTCATTTTTAGGATAAACATTTTTCTACAGAGTAAACTAATGTAAGGAGAATTATGGGTCTTAGGGGTCCCTTTGGTTTAGTAATGCACCTTGATTCAGTTGTGCTATAAGGATCTGGTCTTCTACCTCAGAGCTCTGGAGTAGATACTTCTCAGCAAATTGTGTCACACCAACTGAAACAACAGAAGGCTGACTTGTAAGCCAGAATCCCAATTTATTAACTTATAATGGATGTTATAGCTGTAAAAAAAAAATGTAACCGGAACTGGCAACTGTACAGGGGACCCACTTCTCCATCTGGAAATACCTAAGATGCTAAATGACCTAAAGTACCCTGAAGTATCATAAAATAACAAAAAACAATGAGTTTGAAGGATGCTGGCAATGAAATTTCACAAACCAAGTCCTCTCAATAGCATTCATAGATAAAACTGAAAGGAAGTAAACATACCCATTGGGATAGATCAATTGGCAATTCAATTTATTTTTGTCAGTAATGAGAACAGAAACACCACATTTGAACTCTTCCTCCTTAGTATTCAGTGAAGGTAGAAGTGGGAATGATGCTCAATAAGAAGCTCAAGGCAGTAAGTGTTATTTCATTGGTCCAACAAACTCCTGGTGAGGAAATGCCCTTTAGCAATGCAAATCAACAACTAAAGGAGTACTGAGAATTTAAGTGACTCATCCAGCATCACACATCTAGTGTGCGTCAGAGGCAAGACTTAGGGCCAGAACAATCTGACTCCTAGGCTCTGTATACTATACCAGTTCAGTTGTTCAGTCATTCTGACTTTTTGTGATCCCATGCACCTTTGGTCCTCACTGTTTCTCAAAATCTGTCCAAGTTTGTGTTCATTGCATCCATGAAACTATCTATCCATCTCATCCTCTGCCATCCCCCTTTCCTTTTGCCTTTAATCTTTCTCATCATCAATTTTCCAATGAATCCCATCTTCTCGTTAGGTGACCAAAATATTTATGTTTTAGCTTCAATATTTGTCCTTGCAATGAATAATCTGCGTTAAGTTAAGTATTAACTGATGTGATCTCCTTGCTGTCCAAGGGACTCTCAAAAGCCTCCTTTAGCACCACAATTAGAAACTGTCTATTCTGCGACACAGCTTTCCTTATAGCCCAGCTCTCAGAGTCATACATTGCTACTAGAAAAACCATATCTTTGACAACATGGACCTTTGTTGGCAAGGTGATGTCTCTGCTTTTTAGTATGCTGTCCAGATTTTCCATAGCTTTCATTCTAAGGAGCAAGTGTCTTTTAATGTCTTGGCTGCAGTTGCTATCTGCAGTGATCTTTAAGCCCAAGAATATAAATTTGACTCTGATTCCATTTCTTCTCCCCCATTTGCCAGGAAGTGATGGGACCATTTGCCAAGATCTTAGTGGTTTTTTTTTTTTAAGTTAAGCTTCAAGCCAACTTTTCCACTCTCCTCTTTCACCCTCATCTTAATCTCTTTTCACTTTCAGCCATCTGTGTATCTGAAATTGTCGATATTTCTCCAAGCAACCTTAATTACAACTTTTGAGTCATCCAGCCTGGCATTTCACATGATGTACTCTGCATGTAACTTAAATAAATAAAGTGACAATATACAGCCTTACTGTACTCCTTTTCCAATCTTAAACGAACTAGTTGTTCCATGTTTGGTTATAACTGTTGCCTATTGATCTGCATACAGGTTCCTTAGGAGACAAGTAAGGAGACAAGTAAGATTATCTGGTACTCCTGTCTCTTTAAGGACTTGAAACATTTTGTTGTGATCCACACAGTCAAAAGCTTTAGTGTAGTTAATGAAGTTGAAGTATATGTTTTTATGATACTCCCTTGCTTTCTCCATAATTCAGCAAACGTTGGCAATTTGGTCTCTAGTTTCTCTGCCTCTTGGAAAACCAGGTTGCTTCTCTGATAATTCCCAGTTCACATATTGCTGAAATCCAGCCTTCAGAATGTTAAGTATAACCTTGCTGACATGTGAAATGAGCACAATTGTTTGGTAATTTGATCATTCCTTGGCATTGCCCTGCTTTAGTAGTAGGACATAAACTGATCTTTTCCAATCCAGGGGCCACTGTTGAATTTTCCAAATTTGCTGTCACTACCCTACCATTCAAATATACCTATATATAACTTATACATACCCACAAGCTACATGTCAGTGACTACAAACAATTATATCATTATACTACAATCTCTTATTTATGCCTTAAGCACTCTTTCTACACCAGAACCCCATTCTGTAGCTGAAACTGGATCAATACCAAATGTCAATATTGAGCCTATTCTCTTTGCATGGATATAGAAAACTGAAATTGGGAAGAACACTCAGAGCTAGGAAAATCTAACCAAAAGAAAGAATTTAATGCTTCTATGAGCATATTCTCAAATTCTTTCCTCCTAAAATCCTCTGAAATTTTCTTCTGAATATAATTTTATTCTTTTCTTTACTCTTAGTGTCTTTTCCCCTCTTGCTTGGATATATAGTATTATCTACTTTGTGTTCATTTACAATTAAAAAAGAGAAATGTAAATAGTTTCTGACTTAGGTTGATTTTTCAGCACATATTTTCTACAAACCACATAGTCTATACTCATTTACTAATTCAACAAGTATTTATTAAGCTTGTGTGCTGTGCAAGGTATCAGGCTTACAAAGGCAATAATAAAACAGTCTCTACCCTCACAAAGCTCACATGTACACAGAAAAGTAAACATTACATGTGCGTGTATGTGCGCACACACACACACACGCAATGTTAATACAACTTAATTGGGAGGACAATAACGATGACAGGGTGATCAGAACAGGCCTCATGTAGGAACTTGTGCTTTCAATCTGATCCAATCCAATAAAGATTTATTAAATGCCTAACATGTGCCAGGTATTATGATAAGTGCTGGGGATACAATTAATAAAAAGAAAGACAGTCTTTGCCCTCAAGGAGTTTACAGTCTAAAGAAGGAGACAACATGCAAAAGGAGACAGGAAATCAGAGAGGTAGGAATACCAAGGGATGTCTCGTTCTGCAGAGTTGAAACCAGGAAGGACAGTAAATGTAAAGTGGAATGAGCTTGAGCTTACTCACTTTAATGTACTGTATCTGTGATCTCACTACGATAGGTAAGTGCTACGGTGGCACATTGTGGCCCATCCATGACTCTTCTCTGGGTCTTCTATTAAAATCCCCAGAAGAGATCTGCTCAACATGTGGAGGGATTTCTATATCTTTTGATATTGCATGGGTACCAATGGAGTAAATAGGCGATCCATTGGTTATCCTTATTCTCACTACATGACAAACTCACCTCCTTTTCAGGGCTGACATTTCTTTGGTAATGGCAATATCTTTTATATTTTTTCTCCTATTCAGTTCTTTCTAGAGGACAGTTATAGATTAAATTAATCTTTGTAATTGGTCCAGCATAAACGTTACTGCCCCCATATACGCTTATAACTAAATTCCCTATTGCTTTGTTTAGCTTAAATGGTTAGATCACAAGATAGAAGACTTGGGTTTTATCGCTAGCTCTTATGATCAGTTTACTTCTTTGTCTTGCTTTTCTCATCTCCAAAAAGAGACGAGTACTGCCTGCAGCTATCTGCAGGAAGGGTTTAAAAGTAAATTCTGCAGAAATGTTTTAAGATATTTGGAAAAATACAAAAATACAATACTCATATTGTTTATATAAATAGGACCTTAAACTGGTGAATTGCCATAGCACTTTAGTAGTTGAATGCATTTCTTCTGTCAATATATCTGAAGGTTTTTGTTGCATTTTTACAGAAAAAAAATGCAATCAGTTGGTTCTAAACCGGGGGGGGGGTACCTGCAGCCTGGGGACCACATGTGGTCCTTTGGGTACAGCCTTTTGACTGAGTCCAAGTTTTACAGAACAAATTCTTTTATTAAGGGGATTTTTTTCTGTGAAGTTCAGATTCAATCAAAGGGCAATACTTGAGGACCTAGAGGGTCACATGTGCCCTTGAGGCCAGAGGTTCCCCACCCCTGTATCTAAATAGTTTTATCTCTCCACTCAGGAGACTCTCAAGCTTTCAATAAGCAGGAACAAGAAAATAAGGAACATGTGACACAACCACTGGATGTTTCCTTCATATAAGTTATGGGTTCTTAACTTTTTTTTATGTCATGGACTCCTTTGGCAGTTTGGTGAAGCTATAGACCTCTTCTCAGAATAACATTTTTATATACATAAAACAAAATCCATAGGAATACAAAGGAAGTCAAAGGTTAGTGAAAATAAAGATTAATGTTTTCCCATCCAAATTCACAAACTTACTGAGATTTATTCATAAGGTCTATGGACCACAGGTTAAGAATTCTTGGTCTGACCCAATTCATTTTTTATCCAAGCTCTAAAGCACCGAATTAATATAACACTGTGTTCCACTTAACTGAGCCTAACATCTGGAAACATGAAAAAACTAATTAAATTTTAATGTATATCGAGGATTCTCAAAATAGCAATTTTAAATGTTTTGGTATAATATTTTATGCTTTCCCCCCCAGATTTTTGATATTTCCTGGGATCCTTATCAGCCAAACAGAGTGGTTAGTTGCGGAGTGAAGCATATTAAGGTAAAATTAGTTTTATTGCTTTCATGTTTTATTTTATTTTGAACAGATTTCAGGTGAAGCTATTTTATACAAATACTTGGGAATTTGAAGGAACTGCTAAGGAACCCACCTTTGGAGATGGGGGGGGGGGAAACTTTTTTTAATTCTCTGTTGCTTTTATCTATCTTTCACCTTTTCATACCTAATTCTAGCTGATAAGGCAGACTTTCAGAAATGCAAAGTAACAGCAATGAAATAAAGTAATCAGCAGGCATTGGAAAAGGCACTCTATGTAATTAAATATTAAACAGTAAAGCTCAGAATGTTTTCAGCAGTACACCTTTTGGAGCAGTTATATTTTAAATTCTGTGAAACAATAATTTTAAAAAGGTTTGGGAAATATATTTATGTGTATCTCAAACCAGGAGATTTTTTTTTTCTGATCTTTTGAAATGTTTTCTTAGCAGATAGGAACCATATTGCAGTCAGCATAGAAACACAAGGACATATTTTTTTTTTAATTGGACTGTACCAAGAAAGCAGGAAGCCAGGAAAGCAGATAGAAATTTTTTAAGAGAGCCATTCTGTTCTCTATTGCCCAGCCTGTACTACACAGAAAATAAAATTAACTCAAGTGGCATTCCTTATTTCTGACTTTACACAGATCACCCTAGAAACATGAGTGTGTCTTCTGTTTGTAAGGTTGGTAGATAACTATGCAAAAAAAATTGAGAGATGAATGAACTAATTTATTTTATGATCTTCAACACATTGCTTTACTTTTTTGGACATCATCTTCCTAATCTATTTAAATAAAAAGGATGAGGGAAATTTACAGATTCTCTGAGTTGCAAGGTAGTTATGATCCCTCAGAAGCAATCCAGTGCAATCCAAACCTAGGAAAAAATCCCAAATACAACAAGCACAAGTGGTTAAATAGACATACAGACAGATAGAGCATCTATTAAATGTTGACTTTGATCTATAGAGAGACAGATAGACAGATGAATAGATAGATCGATGGATAGATAGACTGATAGATCGCTGGACAGACAGAGCATCTGTTAAGTGTTGACTTTGACTCTATGGAGAGATATAGGCAGATAGATAAACAGATGAATAGATAGATTGATAGACAGATAGATGGATAGACAGGTGAATAGATAGACTGATAGATTGACAGACAGAGAGAATACTATGCTAGGCATTAGGAATACAAATTCAAGTGAAAATGAAGACAGTCCTTTAGCTCAAGAAGCTTATATGGTAATAGGGAAGACAACATGTAGAAAGAGAGAACTACAAAGCATGGTAGGGGAGGGATCTTTGGGGTGAGAAGATGGAATGGTAAGGGAATTTGAAGATCTTCCTTGCCCCTTAATAGGTCTAGAAATTTAAAGATCTTCCCTGCCCCTTAATGGGCCTGACTTGGAGCCCAGCAAGAGAAGCTTGCTTAGCAGAGGCTTGTTTTTCAGGAAGGCCCACACCTTTTGTTACTTTGTAATTAGACAGTGAGTCATGAGGTTGTGATGCTGGAGAAGGATACACACACACACACACACACACACACTCTCTCTCTCTCTCTCTCTCTCTCTCTCTCTCTCTCTCTCTCTCTCTCTCTCGCTCACACACACACACACACACACACACTCTCTCACACACACACACACACACACACACACTCTCTCTCTCTCTCTCTCTCTCTCTCTCTCTCTGTCTCTCTCTCTCTGAGGTGAGGTTTTGCTTTGGGGATCACTTATGGGAAGAGTTGTATGATTTGGTCAGATGAGACTCTGGGTAGCCATTGAGCCCCCTGGCTTTGAAAATCCAGATGTTGGTGCTTCTCTCTCCGGTGACTAACTGTGTATGTATGTAATGGTCAGCCAGCTAGAAGCTCTGTCTATTGGTCTGTTGAACTGTGTTATTTTCTCTGTATTTTTTATCTGCTTGTAACTTCTGTTTATATTTCTCTGAAGTTCAGGGTGCTGACTTTTCCCCCTGAACTAAATAAATGATATGTATGTTTGATTAAAGTAAGATTGTTAACCCTTTTTGAGTTGCTTTCCTTTAGAAAAGCAGATCGGAGGACTTGTGCTAGCAGCCATCCTGGGTATGCTAGGATGCTTGCTGCTACAGAAGGCTGCTGGAGTGAAATGGAGGTCCAGAAAGTCAATAGCAACCCTGAGCAAGACTTGAACGTGACTGACCTGAGTAATTCCTAAAACACAGGTTTCAGACATTAACTAGCCAACCATAGGAAAGGGCCTCAGGAATGGGGGTGAGAAGACTGCTGGAGAAGAAGTGGAATAGTCTTAAATCTTACTTGAAGATTTCTAGAGAGAAGCAACCTAGTACTCATAAAGCAGCTCACTTTTTTCACTAATTGTTCGAAAGTTTTTTTCTTATGTCAAACCTAAGCTTGCTTGCTTGCTTACAGCTTCTAGCTGTTGCTCCTAACTCTGGCCTTCTGGCACCAAATAGAACAAATGTGATCTCTCTTCAACATGGTAGTCCTTCAAATATGGGACAATTGTTATGGTACTTTCTGCCTAAGTCTACTTTTTTCCAGGCAATCCATTCCCATTTTTTTTCCCAGCAGATTCTCATGTTTAAATAATCTCCCAGGTTGTTCCCTACCATAAAATTTTTTTATTTTTATGATTCAGTGAATTAACATAAAAAGGGGCTATACTGTTTTATTGCTGCAGAAATATCCTCCCCTTCATTGTGATTGAAAATCCTCCTTTCTGAAAATGTAAGCTTCAGCATAAGATCGTGTTTGAAGAACTTTTTCATCAAATTCCTCATCTCCAGGCTAAAATTTTTGACAATTCTCTGTAGCACAGTACTACATGAGATGATGCAGGCAGCTGGCGAGTAGGAAAGCATTGACTAGCTAGCCTTTTGCTGGGACAATTCTTATGCTTATCTTTTGTTCTATTTTACTGCTCCAGCTTGTAATTCCTGATTTGGTGGCAAGAGAATGAGGGATGGAATAGGCCTTACCATGTACCATGGTGGTGAGGCCCAAGATGTGCTACCAACCCCTGACGACTTTGAACACATTTTTACATCTTTGTTTATTTAACAAATGTAACCTGAAGAAACAATTCCCAAATCACATTTATGGTCTTGCATAAGTGACAAGTTAAGATTACCTATTTCATGCTTTTATAGCAAACCTAGAAGTATAAAAAATACATATATATTTCTATAGAGCCATTGTTTGGGTACACGCTACTCAACTATAAGCTTTAGGAAGTTAGGGACTTATCTAAATATTTTCCCTGACTCTAACCTCTGCACATCATTAGTGTTTAATAAATGTTTGCTGAGTTGTTGAACTGAACTGCTATAACTCATCTTAGAGAACTCCAGGAAACTAAATAATTCGGAAATTTCATTTACAAAATCTCAGGGACTTTCTTATTTGTCAGCTTCATTAATTATACTTTAGCAGACATCCATTAGTGAAAGCAAAAACAAGCACTCATTTGTAAGACAAATTGAAAGCATCTGCCGGCGAACTAGGTCCAGTTAAGGAAGCCCCATGATGACTAGGCTTTTGCTTCTGTCTGCCTACAAATTGGAGATTTTATTCCAAGGAATTAGCAAAAAAAATTTCAGCAGACTCTACCATAAACCCACGATCATCACAGTTCATATTTTATGTATTCAGTTGTCAGATGTACATTTTAAAATTACCTCCTTTATTGAATCATTGTAGCTAGTCCCACGATAAGCACAATGGTTGGTAAAAAAAAAAAAAATCCCACAGACTTTGGGTGACATTCTGGCAGATTTTGCCCAATTACCAGCATCTTATTTAAGGCAGACAGTCAAACAATAATCATCTGAAATTACCTCTTGAAAAACAATAACAACTTGGGGTGATATGCTTCATTGAATCTGAAGCAAACAAGCCTAAGAGGTTTGTTGACATTGCCTAGCCTTCTTCAGCCTTTACATGTTGATTGTGGAATTTTAATATAGGAGGGACCCTTCAGGAGCTGGACTAAATGACCTATGTTTACAGGCTGACAAAATCTCAATAGTGGCAATAAAACTGTTCACCTCATTTGCTTCAGAGCAAATGAATATCACCCTAGACTGTCATCCATGGTTTCCCCAACATGGAACGATTACAACACGGGAGATGCCATTTGATGATTCTCCATTTTTTGCAGATGTCTGTAAGCCATCTTGACTAGTCACTGATATGTTCAGTGGTTCTCAACCTTCCTAATGCCACGACCCTTTAATCCAGTTCCTCATGTTGTGGTGACCCCCAACCATAAAATTATTTTCATTGCTTCTTCATAACTGTAATTTTGCTACTGTTATGAATCGTAATGTAAATATCTGATATGCAGGATGTATTTTCACTGTTACAAATTGAACATAACCCACAGGTTGAAAACCGCTGTTAGTTAGATGTATCACTGAATCATCATATTTATGTAGTCTGATATGACAGTCCTCTAGTACTTGGAGACAGTCATTATGTCCCTTTTAAGTGTTTTCTTCTATAGACTAAAGACCCTCAGTTCCTAAAGTGGGTGCTAGTTATGGCACCCATCTGAAGCCCTTGATTTTCTTGGTTGCTCTTCAACTTGTCAGGGCTCTTCCTAAAATTATGCCACTCAGAACTGAACACAATTCTCTCTATGTGTCTTAAAAGGGCAGAGTATATGCAACTTTGTTTTCAAAACTAGACCTGTGGGGTCATAGTTATAGGAACTACCACTGTGGGAAATTAGTCTTAGCATTGCCTGAAACAACGAGAGATTAAGTAACTTGCCCAGAATCACACACATCTAATATTTGGATAAGTAGCTAATATTTTCAGTTCTCATCATGATGTTTTGCATCATGTAGATACTCTAATAGATAACATGTTATTATCCATGTGGAAATGCTCTCCACTGTACCCTATCCATGCCTTCTCCCCTTGTGTGATTCTTGACCCTGCGCTTCTATAGAGGTTGTGTCCAACACACTGGAGGGTTTCCCATAGGTCTTTTAATATTTAACTAATTATACATGAAATAGTATTTAACATTTTCATTATTTATTATATGATATTATTTATTTATAAATGTCAATTATTTAATATTAAACACATCATATATGAAATAACATAATATTTAATATTTCCAAATGTGAGTCAGCTTGCTTATCTTCTCCTATTCTGTTCTAGCTTCATTGTCAGTGTCTGTCTACTCACAGGCCATTCTTATAAAGAACTTGTAGAAAAGAACCCATAAACAAGTAATTTTTGAAGTCTTCTGTTTCTTTTTTTTTTATAATAACACTATCTGTGCTCATTCTCATTTTTTAGAACCTTCTCCTTTTCAAAATATGTTAATTTCTATCCCTGTCTTTAAACTTGTGCTAAAAAAACAAGTTTCTCCTGTATGTGGTTGGCCAGGTACAGCTAGTCTTCGTCTTCTCAACAGCCAATTTTTACTGGGGCACAAGCCAGAATTCTTCCATCTCTCCTCTTCCCAAGTCAGGTAGAAAACAGAAACCAGGATTTTGTATAGACTTTGGAGATCAAAGTGTTTATAGTGTCCAAATCTGGGGCTTTCACTGTCATTGGTGATGAGAATGGATAAGTTTAGGAACATCAACATATCTGTTGAATTCTTTGTCTATTACTTGTCCTATTTTCAGTAGTAGGTAGGAATGTTGTTGGGATGGGTTTAGCTGAGTGTTTTTTAATCTCCCCCTGCTTTTCACTATTGTGTGAGCTGATGTTGCTCCTACTTTTCTGCATCCTTCTAGAATATTTTATAAATCAGCTTGTATTTTAAACCAATATTGCTCTTTACTACTGTCTTGGCAAAAAGATCAAGTGTTTGCCACACCTAATTTTTTAGTGGGGTTTTTTTGTTGTTATTGTTTATACCCAATATGAGTGCTGCAAGGGGAAGTGACCAAATGCTCTATGAAATGGTGTTACTTGTTACCTTCAGATACATGATGAAACCAAATCCTCCATCACCTGTCTTTGTCTTTTTGGAGGAGGTGGTCATCCTAAGTATAAACCATGGAAATAGGTAACAGAGCCCCATGTGCCAGCATCTCTGGGACAGATGAAGAAGGTAGAGATAAAGAAGTAGAAAAATTCTACAGATCAAATTGGCAAAATAATAATTATTCCTCACTTTGTGTCCAACCTGCTTGAGATAGACTTTTATGTATTTAATTAGATTGGCCCTTGGACAGTAAACACATTTTGTTGCTAGACTTAGGCTCAAAATATTTCCATATTGGTATGGAACATACCAGAAAGATGTTGCACTCTGGTTTTGTAGTTCTTGAGAACTATAGTCACCCCTTTGCAATGATGGTGCCTTGGAGTCAATTTTGAGAAAAGTCTATGATACAGACATCAATCAATGCAGATCAGTAACTGCTCTACAACTTAGAATTTTTGGAAAGTCTAAATCAGTGGTTCTCAAACTTCCTGATGCCACGACTCTTTAATACTCGTATGTGGGCATATCTGCATGTGGTCGGACCGGCCGGGAGATGGATAGAAGAGCGGTGTCTCAGTTCCTAAGAACATAGGAAATACGTGTTTTCCAATGGTCTTAGGCGACCCCTGTGACCCCTGTGAAAGAGTCGTTCGACCCCCAAAGGGGTCGTGACCCACAGGTTGAGAGCCACTAGTCTAGGTCAAAGAGAGATTAAATGATGTGTCTGGGGCCACAGAGCCTCTCTATATCAAAGGTGACACTTGAACCCTGAAACTTAGGAGTAGGGTCACGATCTACTATGATATACTCCCTCTCAAAATAAAATTATGCCATTTATACCACTTAAGAGTGAAAGTAAGGAGGCAGCTAGGTGACTCAGTGGATAGGACAGCAGCCCTGGAGTCAGGAGGAACTAAGTTCAAATCTAGCCTCAGATACTTGATACTTAGTAGCTGTGTGACCCTGGGCAAGTCCCTTAACCCCAACTGCCTCACCAAAAAAAAGAGTGAAAGGAAAATAATAATGAGCCAGCAGCTTTTTCCATTTCAGAACACTGAGGTACTTTATTGACAATTAATACTATCTCTAAGAGATAATACAAGCATTTAAAAAAAGAGAAATCAGGACTTTGAAGCTTAGATATTTACTTAAAAGAAATCTTTGCAATTATAGAGCTGGAAGGGATCTCAAAAGCAATCATCAGAAACCAAGTAGCACTCCCGTCATTTTACAGATAAAGAAACTGATGCTTAGTGTGAGGTTTAGTGAATTTCCAAGTTCACACAGACAGCAAATAGTGGAACTGGCATTCACAGGTATTCAGAGTCCAAATTCAGTGCTCTTTCCACCATACCTCACCACATTTCCCAATTCTTAGCCTACTTCTCACTAACCAGTAAGCCTTTCATTTGAAAATATGGACATATTTGAAATGTTATGAGCTTTTTTTTTAAACACTTGTGATCCATCATCCCCTTTGAATCCGCTCTAATTGACTTATGAGTTACTCTAATTCCTTGAGGTTATTGACTTTCTTGCTACTAAAAATTGAAGTAATTTGACAAGCATTAGTAACTTATTGCTAAAATGCCTACAGAGTTAGTTCCTTAATTACTAAACTATTGAAAACATATAATTTTTTTACACAGATTATAAGGAATAAATGAGATGACGCATGAAACATTCTTTGTGAGATTTAAATCAATATATAAAGTTCAATTATTATTATAATTCTTTGCCACAGAAGATTTTTTTCAATGATACCTTAGATTTTTTTTGCATAGTGATAGTATTATTATCTGGTTAAAAGAATGAAGGATATTCTGACTTCACCCCTCAACAAGCTCAATAGCTTTGGTACAATGTTTCCTATAAAGATTTTATGCCATGCAACCCTAGCAAATAGATATGAGTGATGAGAGACCTTGGAATTATCTGTTTTTGAAGATGGCTTTTAATCTACTGTTTCTATTCTGTAGTTTTGGACACTATGTGGAAATGCACTGACTGCAAAAAGAGGAATATTCGGCAAAACAGGGGATCTACAGACAATCCTTTGCCTCGCGTGTGCCAAAGAAGATGTTACCTACTCTGGTGCTCTAAACGGAGATATCTATGTCTGGAAAGGGCTAAACCTAGTCCGCACAATTCAAGGAGCTCATAGTGTAAGTGGTATGATAAGGCAATTGGGGACAGCTTGGGAAATCATAAAAGACTCAACCTATGTATTTTTGATCCACTCCTTAGGACTACAACATTGAAGCTCATGGCTTCAATGAGCACTCAGCATGAATTAAAGGAGCATTAAAATGAAGGATTAGATTTCAAATTGAACACCTGTTATGTCTTATGACTATTTCCCAAGTAGCTGAGGAGAAAAATGCATTTCAAAATCATAACTTAAATAACATTTTCTGGAGCTAGAGGTCTTATAATCAGTATTATTAATCAGCAATACCTTTTGTAAAATACTAGGCTTCTGTTATTTATAATTCTTTTGTTAGTTACATTTTATTTCAGTAATTAATCTTACTGTGAAATAAGATCCACAGCTTTTTAGGCAGCTACAAAGTAAAATGAATAGAGCACTGGACTTGGAGTCAGGAAAACCTGAGTTCGAGCCAGCCTCAGACACTTACTAACCTTGTGACCTTGGACAAGTCACTTAACCTCATCTATAAAATGGAGACAATAGTAGCACCTGCCTCCCAGGGTTGTTGTGATAATATTTGTAAAGCACTTTGAAAATCTTAAAGTGCCATTATTTCTTATTATTTCATTTTTACCTTAGTGATGTTTACTTTGAATACACTGAAAGTTTAGATGAGTAGCATTTCCACTACATCATGTGTCATGTAAGTTCTTAATGCTTGTACAGACAAAATTAATACAGCCCTTGCTTTTGATAGGCTAGAAATAGGAAGATAACACTATCTCACCATTCTGATCTCTTTTGTCGGGAAGATGGTTAGCCTCCAAATCATGAATGCTAGGTTATTTAATTTATGATGATCACAGTTGCTAAAATAGAAAGTGCTAAATTGATGACTATCAGGGAAAGAAGATTAGAGAAAAAATATGGAAGGGAAAACCCTTTGAAAAAGTCTATAGTGAACAGAAATTTGTTAAAATGCTTAGTCCAAACTTACAAGATCTTATTGTACCCGGAAAGATTTCATATTGCCCTTCACCAACATAATAGCCTTGAAAATGAAGAGAACGTGCTCTTTGAAAAGCCCAGTTCTAGGTAACACAAAAAAATTGGTCTATGTTGACATTAAGATTTTTTTTTCTATATCATGGACCAATCTTATCATTTTCTAAGTCCTCCACATGATCTTCCATCAGTGAATACTATTAGGAAAGGTGTCTTTATTTGCTGAAGAGGCCAGACCAGGGATGGGGAACCTGTGGCCTTGAAGCCACATGTGGCCTTCTAGGTCCTTGGGTGTGGCCTTTTGACTGAGTCCAAGTTTTACAGAACAAATCCTTTTACTAAGGGGATTTGTTCTGTGAAGTTTGGATCCAGTCAAAGGGCCACCCACACTTGAGGACCCAGAGAGCCCAATGTGATGGCACAGGTTCCCCATTCCTGGGCCAGACATTTTCCTTTAGAATTCACAAAAAATCAGCAAGTAGAATGAACCATACATACGTAGCATCATAAGATGCCACCTCTCTTTGGTGGACTCTTAAACATGCTGAAGAAAACTTAATGTGAAAACCATGGTGATATGTACATTGTGAAGCTGCTTTAAGAGTGAAACCCCTCCCCCCAAAATAAAACCAGCACAAGACTATTACAGATGTAGTTTTGAGCATGCCCAAGAAAATGCAATTCATTCTTTCAGTTCCAATTAAATTCCAAGTGATATCTGATTGAACTTCTTTAATCACATCTCAGGCACTTCAAAAAAAACCATTTTGTATTACTTATTTGGTTTTGCTTGATTATTTTAGGCAGCAATTTATTTGTGTCCCATGATTGATTTAATGTTCTTTATAAAAGTAATTCATAACCACCGAGTAGTCACTACTTCCAAATTTGCTTTCGTTGTGACAGTACTGCAGAATGTTGGTCATAATATGCTTTCAAATATTAAAATTGGAAAGGATTGCTTCAAATAATGTAGATTCTCTAATTTGTTTGCTTAGATCATTTTTTCAGTTGGGGAATATTTCCTTCCCAAAGTTGTCTAAGAATATACAATATCTGGACCTACTAACAGTTGACTAGAATGAATGTTTCCTTTGTCTAATGATAAAAAGATATGTAGAGCCCTTTTCCAGAAGGACTGAATTGCTGACAATCACATTATTGAATTAACAGGCTGGAATCTTTAGCATGTATGCCTGTGATGAGGGCTTTGCCACTGGTGGTCGAGATGGGTGCATACGATTATGGGATATTGACTTCAAACCAATAACCAAAATTGATCTCAGGGAAACTGAGCAAGGATACAAAGGTAATACATGAAATATTACTTACCAACAAATTATGAGGTGTTAAATAACATAAAGTTAAATATTGTGTAACCTATTAATAAATATGACAGATACCTTTCAGCTAAAGAAATTTATAGTCTGTTTGATTGTACAATATCATTAATAATCTGTAGCACAAAGAGTTGACACTTTTCCAGTTTTTTAAAGATTGTAATTCATTTAGGCTAGATTCACTGATAAGAAATGACTCAGGGATTGAATGATTCATTGACATGCTCTGTAACTTGTTTTGTCCTATTTAAAAATGCTCCCCAGAATTGTAGATCTTATCCAAGACCAGAGGATAGGGCTGTTTTGCTTGCATTCTCATGTGACACCCTTACCCTGAGACCTTGGAAAGGACAAAAACCAAATCTTAATACTAAGGCATCTTTGAACAGGAGCAGTCCCACATTGGAGACTTCTTCACAAAACCCGTGGAGCCGGGCTTTCTAAGTGAGATCTATGTACAGATTCTATTCCATAGAGCAGATCCTGGATCCAGCCTGCTACCAATCACGATTATCTAGTAGTGAGTTAGACCTTAGCCCAGTTAGTCCTGGCAGGGACCATTTAGAAAGAAATATCATGGTATAGTCCCATGTGATCTGATTGTTTGTCTCTCTTCTCTTCCTATGTTCTATCTACTCTCTGGAAAACAATCAGTACCTGGTGATGGGAAAATAGGGAGATAAGGAGAAAGGCAGATGGTACTAGTGGTGGGACTACAACATGGAGGAGAGGGAAGAGGGAGTGATCCCTTTAGAATGCTCATTCTAGTTTACAGTTCTTGGAGAAAATGGTATAACTCACAGGTGTGATAAGGCTGGATTCAGGGATTCTTAATTCCAGGTTTCACTATAAAATCAAAGCAAAAGTATATGTATTAAAGTTTGTTTAATTTGAGACAGAAAAGGAAAAAAAGTAACTGAAATGCACAACCCGAACTGGGAGTGGGGATTCAAGACTAGGGCTTTGCTGACCCTCTCATTGGGCACTCAGCACCGACCAGCTGACCAATCCCCTGGAAAGCCCTGTCATGATCCTGAGGTTGTCATATATACCTCCCTTGGGGACATGTTCCCACACTCTGCCTGAGACCTAGCACAGAGGCTTGCACACAATGACACTTGCTAAGTAAACATTTTAAATGATTATGGTAACAATTGATATGTTTCTTCTCAAATAAAGAATCCACCCTTCTCCCACTGTAATCATAAGAGAGGGCCTTGAGTAAGGATGTACAGAGCTACCCCCATATTCTAATTAGAACCTTGGAGTGAACTCCATTTCTCTGTACTTGGTACCGTCCATGTTTTGTGGTTAACCAGTTCCTCCCTCCTGCCCCTCTGTGCCTCATGATTCAGAACTACCTACTGCCTAGAGGAGAACCCTTTTCTTTTGTTCCATTTCCCACACTTCCTCTCTAACTAGCTGAGCTCTAAACCTCCTCCCATCTTTTGTGCCCTCCTTTCCCATTGTGACCCCCCAAACACTCCTTTCCTCAGGCTAGTTCACATCAAATATACATTATAAAAGAGAAAGCTCTGCTGCAGAAAATTTAAGCAAACCTAAACATCTCTTCACAGTTTGAATGAGATCTGATGTTACATGTGTGGATCCTAGCAGGGTAAAATTTGAGAGCCAAAAAGGGACTTAGCAAGCATGTAGTCCAATATTTCCCAGCATGTGAGCCACAGACCCCTAGAGTCCAAAGCATTATTGCAAGGGTTCTTCATTTCATTAATGCATGGAGCATTGCCATTTTGAACTTGGCCTAGTTCCAACAAAATGTTCAGTGTGATGAATTGGTCTTATATGTACAGCTTAATAATATTGATGCTTTATTTGTGCCTAACAGGAAAATTTTTCAGTGTAACCAATATCCAAATACACATTCAGATGTAAATGAATAATACGTCTCATTCATATGTGTGTTACTACTTTTCAAATACATGTTGATGCTCTTATGACTTATGAGCTTTAAATTAATTTAAAATATTACTTGATTCAGAGTAGCTTTTTGTCATTATATATTTTCTTAGAAAGTAGAACAGCTATTATGGAGAGGTATCTAAAAAGAGTGCTTCCCATTTGAAAGAGTTGGGGAACCATCAATTTAGCCCAAACCTTTCATTTTACATATATATGACAACTGAGATTTAGAGAAGGAAAGCAACTTGCCCAGATCTCTCAGGTAGTCATTGGTAGAGCCAAAATTTAGACTCAGGTCCTCTAATTCCAAATCCAGTTTTCTTAATGCTTTTATGCTTTTAAGAGTTTTTTGATACAGTTCATGTTTCTTTCATATTTTGCCAATAGTACAATGATGACTCATGAGTCCATTTCAAGGAAATATACCTAGCAACGCATTTTTCCTCCTACCTAACTAATTTCTAATGTGCTCGGCTAATTTCAGTACCACTTCTAAATAAATGAGAAGAAATAATTCAAAATGGGCAAGTCCCAGCTCCTGTTCCTGGATACTAAAAGTTTTCAATATCTGTTGAATTACGCAGCTTTCAAGGAAAAACTTAAGAATCATTGCTGGTCACCAGTGTTGGTGAGCTGGAGCTTTTTTATAAAAATCATATAGATCTCATGTTATATAGGATAACAAGTCCCTATTCCCTTCCAGAAAGTCTAAAAAGTAAAGCTAGAAATTATAGTCATTTTTTACACCAAATTTTTGACTCCCAAATAGAAGTACAACCCTGTGGAGGTAATGGAAAACATGGCAGAAAATGGGAGATGGACAGTCACAGTCGTCCTGGATGGGCAAGCAATTGGCACAGTCCTTAACAGTCAGGGGCCATTGC
>CM053585.1:81458517-81479041 GCA_028646515.1 Pseudochirops corinnae
CTGGAGACAGATAGAGGAGCAACGTCTGGCTCCTAAGACCATCAGAAATATGTGGTTTCCGATGGTCTTGGGCGACCCCTGTGAAAGGGTCATTCCACCCCCAAAGGGGTCGTGACCTACAGGTTGAGAACCTCTGTAGGGAAGAGAGTAGAGAGATAATAGAGACAGCGGGAGACAGAGACTGCGGGAAATGGAGGGAAGCTAGCAGTTTTACTCTCATGATAATATCTTGACCTCAGAGGCAAAACTAGCATTGAGAGAAAGTTACAAAGAGATAAGAAAAAAAAAAACTTCTTAACGAGAGCTATCCAAAATGGAATTGGCTTCCTCGAGGGACAATGTGTTAACTCCTAAACTGGGCCTTCAAACAAGGCTGCAGGCCCATTTAGGGAGTGTATGGTATAGGAGATCCTTATTCAGGTATGGACCGGACAGCATTGTCTCCGAGGCCCCTTCTGACTCTTAAGATTCTGTGCTTCTATGAAAATAGGGGTGAGTACCAATATTAAGTGAATACAATCCTGTGTTATTTAGCCCAAATCTATTTTTCTCTTCTGGTCTTTTTGATTTTGTTTGCCTACAGCAGAAGAAAATAGATTAGCAATTGTGTTGAGCCAAAAGATTCAATGAGATTGTCCTAAGGGTTGGACACTAGACTAAAAAAGCAGGCTTCAGACATCATGGCCATCATTTCTATCATCAGCAAAAATATGCCAAGCAGGTATTATGCACTGAGGACTCTATTTCCAAGGATATCATGGGTTTACTTTGGGGGGGGGGGAAGGGAACCTAAAAATGGAAAGTTATTAGGTCATTCCATGATCACCAGGATATCTAAAGCACTAATACACCACATCTCTGTGCCAGACTTGTGATGCATTTACCAGAGGCCTCATCTATTTCCTCCTTCTATCCAGGTAGATAGAATTGTAAGTGTATTGTGGTGGTACTATTATAATGTTTATTTCTTTCGCTGTTCATTTTCACAGAAATGTTTTCTACCATGTTTCCATGTTCTAGCCTCAGAATTTCTTCACATGAACCTATTTTCTTATTATCTAATGCTATTCAACTACTCTCTTCCCCCCCCCCCACCTACCCTTACTAATCCTGTTTTTTTAATAAGATAGATTCTTCCAGAGTCAAATTCCAATTATGGGTCTCATGCCACCAAGTCTCAGTGATACGGATATGATGGTCAAAGTTGCCTCTTTGAACTGGAATCTCTGCTCTTTCTTGCTTTCTACCCATTCGGTTTGCATTTGTGTATAGATGTCTTAGGTTATGAGTTTTATCACTGATTCCTTTCTTGGATTTTGTTCCATATGAATGTCTAGAGATCTTTCTTGCCATTCTTCCTACCTTGATTAGCTAACCTCTATGGTATCTAGTGTGATGGATATGTATAGGCAGTTCATATCCTTCTTTCCCTTCCCTCCAACACTTTCTATTTAAAACCCTTTTGGTTAAATTTGCAAGACTTTAGGTCAGCAATTTTCAATCTGTGGGTTATGTTCAATTTGTAACAATGAAAATACATCCTGCATATCATATAGATTCATAACAGTAGCAAAATTACAGTTACGAAGTAGCAATGAAAATAATTTTATGTTTGGGGGTCACCACAACATGAGGAACTGTATTAAAGGGTTGTGGCATTAGGAAGGTTGAGAACCACTGCTCTAGGTAAGTAGCTTCTTACTAGCCCTCCTTAGATACATTCTCTTCCTAGTCAGGAACTCTCCATTTTTATCTTTTAAGCTTTGGTCTAGAAATCTAAATTGCATTCTCAATTACTATCTTCTTAACCTAAGGTTCACTTCTCAAGCCTTCCTCATTTCAATCCCTTACCTTTGATGGGCATCAGTGATGAAAATGCCATCTGTGCCCCTCAAGTATTCTATTTGTTGCCTAACACTTTGTAATCTTTAGCAGTGCTCTCTATATTTCCCATCTGGCCAAATCATTTGTGCTCAGGTGAATCACCAAAAGTAGGTAGCAGCCATCTGTTCTGATAAACTTCGGGAAGTTTTCTGCCAAGTCTTGAATATGTGCTCTGGGAAGATGGCATTGCACTCTATTGTCATCAGATCTACAAATGGTTGCCTCAGTACCCCTCGGCAGACAGTCTCCAACCATCATTACTTTCCTCTCCTTCTTCTGATGGTTACTCAACTGTAGACCCTCATCATACTCCTAGGAAGAGAAGTAACCACTTCCTCCTCAGGAGGTACAGGTTCCCCCTTTCAGGAAAAGCCTAATAGCTGTTGCTCAGCTCCACGTGTGCAGTGATTCTTCTCTTCTTTCTCCTCTATGTCACGTTCTTCCAACATCCATCCTCTTGACACGTGTCAGAATTTCCCTCTACTTTTTCCAGATCCTTTTTCTTTTTTTTGAACCCCTTCCATTTTAAAGGAATATTTCTTTTTCCATGATAATCTGGAGAGTGTAAAATTATTTCTGAGGCTTTTTAGCTTTCTCTCTTAGAAGGGAAAGCAGCTAGTAAGTTGAGCATATGCATTAATAACTTGAGTGTGGCAGAAATGAAAAAATATGCACCCTGAGCAGGCTGCTGTGAACTCCTCTGGGCTTTTCAGGTTTTCTAAAAGATCTTTTTCCTAGAAGCTCCTCTGACAACCACAAATGCTGATGTATTGCTTTGGGGGAGGGAGGGGGTTCTCCAACTTCGGAGCAGAGTCACTCTTTATTAAAATCTTCTCACCTTATTGGGTTTTTGACATAACAATGATGTTCTCCTTGATCCCTCTTTCTCTTTCTTTTCTTCTTTGATTCTCTTTCTTCTCTGCTCCTTCTTTTCAATTCTTTCTGCTTGAGTACTCCTTTTTTGTCCTTGAATCTTTTTCTTTTGGTTCTAGTGTTTCTCCTTAGATCTACCCTTTTTCCTCTAGTTTGATATTCCTAAATTTCTCCTTTGAGCCTACAAAATTCCCACTCCTCAAATTCAATCTTTGGCCTTCTTCAGAATTCCAGAACCCTCTGAGTTTCAATTCACAATTGGGTAAGTAGGTGGTATAGTGAATGTATCAAGTGCTGGAACTGGAAGTCAGGAAAATGCTGAGTTCCAGATCCTGGCTTAGACACTTACTAGCTGTGTGATCCTGGGTAAATCATTTAAACTTCATTTGCCTCATTTCCCCATCTGTAAATTGAAGATCAATTATTATTATTCAAATAGTACTCATATTTCAGAATTGTCAGTTGAAGGAAAAAAGCATTTATTGCCTACAATGTGGCAGGCACTGTGCTAAGAACACAGTGTCTTATTTGATCCTCACAACAATTCTGGGAAGTAGGTGGTATTATCATCCCCGATTTACAGTTGAAGAAACTGAGGCAGACAGAGGTTGAGTGACTTGCCCAGGATCATACAGTAAGTGTCTGAGACCAAATTTGAGCTTCCTAACTGCAGGCCTAGCACTCTATCTACTATACCACTTAGCTGCCTTTAGGCCTTGATATGAAGACAAAATGAGAAAATACATGAAAATTGCTTTATAAATCTTAAAGGGTTATATAAATACTAACTAGTTCTGTTGCTTCTTTTTTTGCTTCTTTGATTCAAGTCTTTCTTTCATCCACTTTCCTATTGAAGCCAGAAGTAGAATAGTAAGCAACTGGCAGTCATTGAAAGGTCTCAAGCGGAGGAGTGACCAGATCAGAGTTATGCATCAGAAAAATGTCATGAAGAATAGAGTAAAGGAAGAAGAAAGTGACAACAGGAAGACAGGCCAGGAAGCTTTTGCAGGGGCCAGGTGAGAGGCAATGAAGGCTTGTACTAAGGTGATGTCAATGGGAGAAGAAAGTGAGGAATGAATGTGAGAATTCTTACAGACAAAGAATCAATACACCTTGGGAACTGATTGCAAAGAAAAGTAAAAAACACCAAAGTTTCAAATATGAGATATTGGATCAATGGTGACAACAGTAGAACTAGCAGTAGAAGAAAGGACAGATTTTGGAGAGAAGATAGTAAGCTCATTTTTAAGGTCCTGTAGGCTACTGGAAATGTGGGTCTGGAGCTCAAAAGAGAACCCCAGGCTAGGGAGAGAGATTTGCGAGCCATCAAAGAGAAGGGAGTGTAAGTCATGTGAATGAATGAGATTGGCAAGAGAGAGAATATAGAGAAAAGCGGTCTGAGGACAGAACTCAAGGAACATTAAGTGGTCAAAAAGAAGGTAAAAAATTAGTGAAGGAGATGGAAAGGACAGATGTGAGACAAATCAGAAAAGTGAGATATCTCTGAAGCCAAGGAGAAAGATAGCATCCATAAGGAATAAGTAGCCAACAGTATCAAGTGCTATCGAAAACTGAAGGAGGATCAGGACTGAACAAAAGGCCATTATATCTATTAGAAATTTTTTGTGACCTTTTAGAGATCATGTTTGATAAAATGGTGAACATAGAAACAATTCACAAGAAGTTGATGAAGGAGTGGGTGGTGAGGAAGTGGAGTTGAGTTTTTATATCTGTCCAAAGTCATTATGCTAGCGGCAAGACTGGGCCTTGAAACCACATCTCCTGGATCTTAACCTGATAATCTAGATAACAATGGAGTAACAATATTCATCAGATTCTGTTGATAAACACTGTCTTCCAAAACATATGTGTATATCTATTCTTTGTTTCCTTCCTTCCTTTTCATTTTCTTCCTCCCTCCTTCCTTCTTTTCTTTCCATCTTCTTCTTCTTCCCTTCCTTCCTTTCTCTCTCCCTCCCTTCCCCTGCCTTCCTTCCTTTTTTCTTTCCTTCCTTTCTTCCTTTTTTCTTTTCTTCCTTCCTTCCTTTGTTTCTTTCTTCCTTCTTCCTTCCTTCCTTCTTTCTTTTTTTCCTTCCTTTCTTCCTTCTTTTTTCTTCCTTCCTTCCTTCCTTCCTTCCTTCCTTCCTTCCTTCCTTTCATATAGAGACATAATAACATCTCCCCTCTCTTTCACAGCCCAAATCCTAGAATACAGAGTCTATACTCATTTGCCTTCATTTCCTTTCCTCTTGAGAGTCATATCTTGATGCTGTGTCATTAGGTCTTTTGACCTAATCACTCAAACAAAATTGATCTCTCCAAAGATGCCAAAGATGGTTTAATTGTCAGATTCAGTGACCCCTTCTCAGTCTTCATCTTTCTTGTCCTTTATGGAGCATTTGACGCTGTTGATCATACTTTCTTTCTAGATGGTCTCTCCTCTCTGGTTTTCATTATGCTGTTTTCTCTTGGTTTTCTTCATGGTTTTCTTTCTCTCCTCTAGTTCCACCTTCACCCAGCTATCAAAGTGATAGTCTAAAGGCACTGTTCTAACCATATCATTCCTCTGCTCAGGAAAGTCCAGTGGTTCTCCTGCCTCTAGGACCAGATACAAACTCCTCTCTTTGACATTTAAAGTCCTTGGCAACCTGGCTACAATTTACCTTTCCTGCTTTTCAGTGCCCTAATTTCTGTACTTTATGGTCCAGCCCAAATGACCTTCTTCACACAAGTCATTCATTTCACCTCCTGTCTCCATTCTTTTGAATCGAGTACTGTCCCTCAAAATTCAGCTCAGATGCTCCCTCCTATGTGAGGCCTTTTCTAATCCTCCCTAGCTGCAAGTGCCTTTCCCCTACTTTAAAACAAGCCCTTGTATTTATGTTTTATATACACATATAAATAATACCCCACATATACATATACATTATATATATATGTTAGTATATGCTTTTATTTCTACATATTTTCTCTCTCAACAGAATGCAAGCTCCTTGAGAGTCAGGGTTGTTTCATTTTGTGTTTGTATCTTCTGACACATCGTAGATTCTTAGAAAATGCTTATCGATGAATGCCTTGTGTTCTTTATTTGTCCTTCTCATCATTCATTTTGCTTTTTTACTTTATCTCTTTTCTTTCCTTACAATCTTCTGAGAATTGGATGGATATTAAAAATCTATATAATCCCTGCTCAAGGAGAATTCACATAAAAAGAAGATAAAAGAGATACATTCCATTATTCTTCCCTTCCCTTGCAATGACTCTCTCACTATGTGACTGTTTCTCCCCCATCCCATTTTGTCTCTAAAGTTTCTTTCCCTGCCTTGTCTGACATTTCCCCTTATGTCATGCTTTCCTGTGCAAGTATTTCATACTGTAGATAAACGAACCTACAATCCTGACCTCAGTCGTCTTGGAGCAGTGAATGCCAGAGCCAATGCCCCTAGCAAGCCGTTCTGCTCTGAAACAGCAAGGAACTGCCTGCAAGCATAATGTAGATTCTAGAGTGATGTAAGGTGTTCAGTGAAGAAACACGTGTGGTGCAATGTTGTATTTCAGAGATAAACAAAGTGGGAAGTGGTGTCAGACGAGTAAAAGCTGACTGACTAGCTCTTCTTTGAAATAATTCATTTCTAAAGGCTCTGTGACAGGCTTTGGTAAATAAACTGTACCTGCTTGATCATACTAGCTTGATCCTGAATACTGCTGTTCTTTTTTGAAGATGATACTGATGGCAGTCACCATATCCTCCCCCCCCCAATTTAATTCGTTTGCCATTTATTAACCACCTACTGTGTGCAAGAGCACCATGCTCATTTCTGGGGATCCAAAATCAAAAAGCAAAATTGTCCTTGACCTTAGGGAGCTTATATTCTATTATGGGGACATGAAATATGCACATAACAAAATGCAATGCCTCTACATGTAATACAAAGTAATATCCAAAGGGAAAGGTAACTCAGGGGCTCAGGAAAGGTCTCATACTCAATTGGCAGCTGACTTGTAGCTTAAAGTAAGGTAGGGATTTTTATGGGGGAAGTGAGGAGGGAGTGGTGAGACGTGGGGAAATATCTGTGCCCCAGGCATGGAGGTGGGAGACGGGATGTCGTGTGTGGGAAATAGCTGTGAAGAACAATCTGTAAGAACTGTACCAACACAGAGCTGTAAGAACACAGAGAGCATGTGAAGGGGAGTAAAATGAAATAATACCAGAAAGATAGGTGGGAGACAGATTCTGGTTTGCCTTAAATGCCAAGCTGAGATTTTATATTTTAGAGTCAACAGACAATGGAAGACTTTTGAGTAAGGGAGTGATGTGGAGATAAATGTATACATAATTTCTAGAGTGAGAAGGTACTAACACACTGGGGTGGCAATGGGGGAGTTAGGAATAGCCTTGTGTAGGAAATGGTATTTGAGCTGAGCCTAGAAGGAAGCTGGGGATTCTAAGAGGTAAAGATGAGGAGAGGCATAGGAAGGGTGGGGGGAGGCAAGGCAACCTTCTTGCAGAAGGTGGGATTTGTGCTGAATCCTGGAGGCAGAGAAGAGAAGGGAGAGCATTCCAGGCATGGGAGACAGACAGTCAAGAGGCATGGAGTCAGAGGTGGAGTACTGAGTGTGAACCATAACATCAGTCTTGCTGGATCATAAAGTATGTGAAGGGAAATGTGACCGTGTAAGATAGGCCAGGTAAGGAGTACCTCAGTTTGTCTAGAATGTAAAGTGTTTGAGGGGGAGTAATGTGAAATGCCCAGAAAGGCAGTATGGAACTAGATTGTCCATGGCTTTCATAAAAATAAAGAGTTTTTATTTTATTGCAGAGATGACAGGGAGCCATTTAAGTTCCTTGAGCAGGAGAATGACAGTTAAACTGATACATTAAGATTATTTTGACAGTGAAGTGGAGGATCGTTTGGAGAGGGGAGAAATGTATTTTTAAAAGGGGGGAGTAAGTGATCAGGAAGGGAGTTAGAAAGTTACTGCAGTTAATCAGGAGAGAAGTGAAGGTGTGAACCAGGGTCATGATTGTGTGAGTGGACAAATATGAATAGATATAAGAGATCTTTTAGGGTTAGAATGAATGAAACTTTGCCAATATTTGGTTGGTTATGGGGAATGAGGGAGGGTGAAGAGGTGAACTTGAGGTTTCAACCTTGATTGATTTTTGGAAGAATGCTAGTGTCCTAAAAAGAAATTGAGAAATTACTAGGAAAGGTCAGTTTAGCAGGAAATATAATGACTTCTCCTTTACTCAACTTGAATTTGAGAAGTGTCTTGTTGGAGGTGTTTAGTGGGCCTTTGGTGAATATGAGACTCAGGAGAGAGATGAAGAACTAGAAATGTAGATTATGGAATTGTCTGAATAGAGATGAATCATTGAACCCAGAGAAGGGGACAAGATCAGCAATAGTGAAAAGATGGAGAGAAAAGTGAAGAATGTTCTCTAGAAGAAACTCTGAGCTACACCCACAATTAGGGAGTGGGACTTAAATGAGGATCCCTTGAAGGTGACTTAGGAGAAGGCAAGTAGGTATGAGAATAATCAACAAAGAAGAGAGTCAGGAAAGACATGGAAGGAGTACCCAGGAGGAAGGACTTGTCAAGGGTGTCAAAAGTAAGAGGTCAAGAAGGAGGAGGACTGAGAAAAGGCCATTGGATATAGCTATTAATCATTGATACTAACCAGTGCATGAGGCCTCTATGGTGAATGGGGTTCCAGGCCTGCAGTCAGAAAGACCCAAGTTCAAATCTGGCCCCAAATACTTACTAGCTGTGTGACCTTAGGCAAGTCACTTAACCCTATTTGCCTCTATTTCCTCACCTGTAAAATGAGCTGGAGAAGGAAATGACAAACCACTCTAGTCTCTTTGCCAAGAAACCTCCAAAAAGGGGTCATGAAGAGTTGAACACAACTGGAAAAGGATTAAACAACAAATCATCAACAACTCTGGAGAAACCATTTTTAGTCATGATGGAACTGGAAGCCAGGACGCAAGCAGGTAGAAAGTGAGCAAGAGGCGAGAAAGTCGGGAGAGGCTAAAAAACCAGCGGTCATGCCCCATTCTCATTATGACTGTCCTTTATTTACTTTGTGGTTATACTCATTCTTTCATTTGAGGCTGGTAGTATTTCTAAGACTTTATCTTGCTGTACATGAACTTCAAGTTGTACCTCAGTGTTCCTTTGAAGTATTTCTCTTGCTTGTTCTTGAACTCCGCGAGAGTAGGAATTGTCCGTGCCTTTCTTCACAGCCCCATGTTTAGCCCTGGGCCTGGCCCTTAGAAGATGCTTAATAAATGCTAAGAGATTGACTTACTGATTGATTGCTACTGTTCTCAATTGTCTCATTTAAGCTCCCCACAGTGCAGCAGGCTTGGTCATTCATCCATTTTAAGCATGGCAAAGTCATTATGATAAAGTCCTTAATTATTGATAGGCTGTCCTAGTGGCGATCCTGGCTTGCCATTTAAATTTAAGCTTGAGTTAGAGGCAAGCTGATTTCATCATGCTGATGAGACCACTTAAGAAGCTGGATAGGAATATTTGCAGGAGGTCAATACTGGCTTTATAGAAGGTCAGACAAGCATTGCTACATAAGCTTTCCGTTTGGTCTGGGAACTTGATGATCTATTGATGACAAACACACTTAATTCAGTTCAGCTCAATTCAACAAGCATTTTATTGAACCACTACCTTCTCGGTGCCTAGCACTACCTTTTATTTACCCCATCTAGAGGAAAACGATGTGCCATAGTATCTGCTCAAGAGAAATGTGGCTGGTGTGTAGTAGATTTCTTGGGTTCTGTCCAGGAACTTCAGGCAGCTCCCACAGTAAATCCGTAGATAATTGTATCAATGCAGGGGTATGTAAACACATGGGATGATTTTAAGTGGTGTGCTCAGGGTGAAATTATGAAGTAGGCAAAGGTCATCTTCGGTGCCCTCTAACTGCCTTCCATTTTACTTCCCCCCCCCCCCCATTTCTCCCTAGTATCCTCCACGACCACACTTATGCTCTTAGCTGCTGTCCTAGTATTGCTTTTTTAGAGTTAGGAAGTAGGACTGCTCCTGTGGTTTCCTTGATATCTGGTGGGGGGTGGAGGGGTGGAAGGGATCCTGGAGGAGGAATTTTCTCTGCCCTCTCATGTAGGCAACTTCTGAATAACTTATAATCTTAGAGAGTTGCCTAGAGCAATGAAAGGTTAAGTGACTTGCCCAAGATCATGTGGCTAATATGTGTCAGAAACAGGATTTGAACTCAGGTCTTCCAGGTTCAGAGACTTGCTCTTTTTCCACTATGCTAGGCTAAGTGATGCTGCCTCCTCTGTAGTTATGATCTAATTATTCCTTAAGTGTTACTGGTAACTAAATTGTTAACAGGCAAACAAGGGCGTAAGGCATATCCCACCTGCAACCCCCATCTCCCTATTGGGAGTTGTTGTTCAGTCGTTTAAGATACTGGAATGGTTTGCCATTTCCTTCTCCGGCTAATTTTACAGGTGAGGAAACTGAGGCCAATAGGGTTAAGTGACTCGACCAGGGTCACACAGCTAGTACGCGTCTGAGGCTAGATTTGAACTCAAGGAGATGAGTCTTCCTGACTCTAGACCTGGCACTCTATCCACTGCGCCACCTAGTAGCCCTTTCTTAGGGAGTAGTTGCACTGAAAAGGGAACTCCATTTTTAAAACTTGCCCTTCCCTCCTCTGGGCTTGCTGCTGTAAGGAGAAGGGGCATTTCCTTGGATGCATTGCCTGTGTCTCTGCCATAATCCTCCTCAGTGGGTGCTGTTTAGGCTAGAGAACAGGAGACTGAGTTGGGAGCGGGGAGGAGATTTGGCATAATTGTTTTCTTCCAGCATTTGAAGAGCAATTGTACCAAAAAGACGTTAGACTTCTTGATTTGGCTCCATAGGGGGAAACTAGGAACATCAGGTAGAAACTACAAAGAGACCAATGACATGTTGCTTCCACTTTCAGACGAGGTCACTGTAGCCTTTATTACTTCTGCTTAACTGTCTGACCTTTTTTACAAGAGACCTGTCATGAAATGTGAAGAATCCGTAAAAGTGTTTTTAACATAAAACTGAAATGAATCAATGAAACTTTTTTTTAATGGGCCTTGAAATAAGAAAAAATTTCCTAACAATCAGATCTCTACCCAAAGTGAGCATTTGTTGTCTCAGGATATGGTGGGCTGCCCCTCACTGGAGGTCTTCAAGCAAAGATCAGATGACCCCTTGTTGATGTTATTATCAAGGAGACGGTTTTTGAAGGCCAGGTTGGAATAGATGGAGCCCCCTACCAACTGACATTCTATGATCCTGTAATCTCTCAAAGCTATTCGCATCAGTTTACGGCATAATATTTCATTCATGCCAAGTGCTGTTAGATATGGAAACCAAATGGTTAATTTCATTAGCCTCAGTTCAGAATAAGAAAAGAAATAAGCAGCCCTGTCCCTGGGAAAAGAAGGATGGTGTGTGTGGTAGCATCTGTGGAAGAGGCCTCCTTACTCCCAACCCTTATTACTGTTGCAGAGGGTGCTGGAAGCATGGTATGCCTGAGACCCTGCTCTGAATGGAAGGCAAGGATAAGGGGCTGGAAAGGGTTTATTAAGACTTGAAGGATTTAAGAGTTTTCTAAAAAAAATAAATAAATAAGGAAGTTGCTCTTTAGCACCATCTGCTGGCTAGCTCTAAATAGCACGGATCAGAACACATTTCTTGAAAAAGAAACTGGCACATGGGTTCATGTTAGCAAAGAAATATTTTCCAAGATATGTTGGCACCACATCATTTCAGTGAAATGTTCTTAAAATGCCTTCAGTTTACACTGCTAAAATATAGGCAGCAGGATGGCGTTTCTAGTGAAATGAAGTTTAAAGTGAGAATCCTCCCTAACCCAGTGTGCTGCCCAGACACCAAGATAATCCCCAAAATTCCATCATCTGACTTATAATCAAAAAGGGATTATAAGAAATGAAAACGACCTTGACCAATGTCCCGAGAAGTAAAGATTCAGCCCCCATGGAACAAGACACATGGGTTCATGTTGGCAACGAAATATTTTCATGTTTTATGAAAATACTCAGATTATAAAACTGAACAGCCTGATTTTTTCCTTCTTTCCTCAATATTCGTATACTTCCAAATGAATTCCAAACAATACCTCATCATAGTATAATTATCACAGCAGATACAGGGAGAAGGCAGTCATTTTCCAAAACAACTGTTAGCTTTGCCACACCTCCTCGGAAAAAATAGGATTTATATCTTCCTCATCTAATATCAGAATGGTTAAAAACTGACTCACACATGCAAAGATGATGTTTTCAGAATCTCTTCAGAATTTCGCTGCTCCTAGACTCTTCTCTAGGATATTTCTATCAGAGAGAAGCTCCTTTAAGGAAGGGACCCAGGCAAGTTCTGTCTTTCCTCTTCAAAGGTCGCTCATGACTTCCTCCGGCATGCCCCTGGGCCGAATATCTTCCCCCTTCCTTTTTTCAGCTTCCTTGAGGTTCCTTCTGTTCCTTGAGGATTCTTAAGGTTAAGAATTGTTTTTCCAACCTAGCCGCGTGACCTTGGGCAAGTCACTTAACCTCAATTGCCCTCCAAAAAAAAATTTCTTTTTCCTTCTCTTTGCATTTGTATTCCCCCGTGCTTAGCCCCGTTCTCGGCACTCAGTGACTGCTTAATAAAAAGCTAGCATTTATGCCGCGCTCTAAGGCTTGCAGAGCACTTTACAATTGTTATCTTACTTGATCCTCACAACCATAGGAGGTAGGTGCTATTATTGTCCCAATTTTACAGATGAGGAAACTGAGGCACTAAGTGACTTGTCCAGAGCTGCCCAACTAGTTAAGTGTCTGAAGCCGAATCTGAACTCAGGTCTCCCTCACTCTGAGCCCAGCGCGACCTTACCTACTGCACCACCTAATTGCCTCTGGCATTTAAAAAGCTACCACTTAGATTTCAGAGGGGACCGTACTAAGGTATTAGAAGAAATGTGCCGGCACACTAAAACATCTATAGTCCTACTTTGAAACGAATGATGACAGGCACTCACTAGCACCTGAATTAGGCACAGCATTGAATATTGGGTGCTAGAGGTGCAAGGACAGAAACAAAACTGTCCCTGTCTCAGAAGAATGTTCATTCTGTGGGGGCTGAAGTCTGATTTCTTGGGACATACATCAAGGTAATTTTGATTACTTATAGTCACCTCTTGATTTTAAGTCAGAAGATGAAGAACTTTGTGGGTTGTCTTGGTGTCTGGAAGTCTTAAAATGACCAGCATTAGAGCCAGGCAAAAAGGGAGATGACTATGAGCATGCCAGCATGAATGAAGTGGGTGGATGAGTGTCTCTGACTAAGGCAGGATAGGGTACATCCTGCTGATTAAGTTAAGTAGGCAATGCAAATGTAACAGTCCTCCGGAAACCTCCTCCTCTCCCTTCACCTCAATGATTAAACTGGTTATTTGGCTCAACCACCTAGTGTGACTAAACTGGTTTTACCCACTGGGAGGGGATACTCTGGAGTATTCTTTGGTAGAATTTTGTAGAACCTTTCTGTAGAACCAAAATCTTTACAGTCTGGAATAAACTTTGTAATCTGAGCCTAGAATCCAATCCTAATGTAAATTTGGACACTTTGGTGTAAAGAATCTCTGTTTGCCCCCGAGATAACAAGGTGAAGTGTTAGAAGTTATACAGACAGCAGCAGCTAGGTAGTGAAGGGGGAGGAGGAAGGAGAGGAGGAGGAGGAGGGAGAGAAGGAGGAGGGAGAGGAGGAGGAGGAGTGGTCATAAAGAGAATCAGTCATGCTGATAACAAAAGAAACTATTGAATATTTAAAATGGAGTTATATTGAGTCCTTGAAATGTGCAGGTAGTTATATATGAATACATAGTACAAGTACATAGTTAATATAAAAGGAATATCACTAAGGAAATGTTATATGATTTTTGTTAATGCATAGATATAAATATGTACACACATGCATTATCAACACATCCTACCTACCTGAAAAGTCCTCTCTTTTGTCAATGTATAATGAGTCTTCCTTCAAAGACTGACTCTAGTCCACCCTTCTCTCTGAAGCATTCCTTGCTTACCTGCTCCCAGCAATCTCTTCCTTCACTGAACTCCTGCTGTCCATACCATTAGTTCAGCATCTACTACACTATATACAATTTTGATAGTTTATCTTTTTATATGTGTATATATGTATGTGTATATATACATACATACTGTCTTCTAAATTAATACAGTGAAAAAAGCACTGGTTTTTGATTTGAAAGATCTGTATTTGAATCCTGGGGCTCTCTATGATCTTGGGAAAATCACAAACCTCATATATAATTTAATTAACATTTATTATGTGCCAGGCACTGTGTTGAGTGCTGGGGATACAAATAAGAAAAAGAAACATGATCTCAAAGGGAAGATAATGCATCAAAGTAAGCTAGAAAGCAGTGTGTGTGGGTAGCAGAGGGAAGGAACCAGAGGGTCCCTGATCTAGGGACATGATGCTCCCTGGAGTTCAAACCAATCAGGGATACTGATGGGAAGTAGAATTAGCTGGAAAGCTCACATCCCATCCCTCAATAAAGGAAAGTTTTAGGGGGTGCTTATTGCTCCATCATCCAGCCCTCCAGTCAGAGGCAAGAGGAGGCTAAGGGAGATGAGCTGTTGAGTATATACAAAAAAATAGATAGATATGGTTATGGATATGTTTGTAGATATAGATATAGATATGGATGTAGATATGGATATGGATATGGATATAGATATAGATATGGCTATGGCTATGGATATAGATATAGATAGATATCAACTGAGGGGAGTAGACTAGATAACCCATGTCCAAGACTAAAAGGACTGTGTCTTATATCCATTGGTCTTTCCAGAACTTTTTGTGGTGCCCGCTACACACTCAATGAATGTTGATTTTTGTTTCTTGACTAGATGATGATATTGATGATGGAACATAATTAAGCATCGATCAGTAGTCTCACTTGGTTTGTTGGGATGATGATGATAGGATCTGGCGGAGGGATTAAGGATAGGAGAAAATAATGTGTTTAGACATGTTAGTAGCAGGGAAGGAACCAAGAGATACTGATGAAGTGCTAGGGATACAAATAAGTGTTACTGAAAATTACTCTGAAAATTCTGAAGGACCGCATATTATGCTGACTTGTAACAAAATTTTACAAAGAAATAAACACACAAATGCATTAAAATCACTTCATAAATTGAGAATATAATTCCTGGCAGTGACTCTACATATATAGGATATACAAACATTTCTGTCGATAAAATGGCATTAGATTACCTCTCTGGGAGGAGAAGGGAACAAACATTTGTTAAGCACCATTTATGAACCAGGAACTGTGCTAAGTACTTTCCAAATATTATCTCATTTGATCCTTGGACACTGCTTTGGGCATAGCTAAGCCTACTTTGACATCAAGTCCTGCAGAAAGCTCTAAATCTTCTGTGTTGTGCAAAGCAATGTACTATCCTTTGAGAAGGATACAAAGATAAGCAAGAGTGGAAAGATCAATGGACTTGACGACAGACAGAAAAAAACAGGTTCAAATCTTGGTTTTGTTGTTATCTGGGTAATGTTGAGAAAGTCCTGAATCTGTGTTTCATTTCGGTTTTTTCCAATTCCTCCACCTCTTAGTACTTTCTCAGGGCATCATCCCTTCTCTGGGTACATTCTCATCCCGGTTCAAATCTTGAATCTTTAATGAACCAATTCAACTATACACTATACTTCACTCTTGAATCTCTTACTCCCTTGTGCACATCTTACCAAACGCCAGTCCTGGATTACACCCACCATGTACCTCTTCTCCTACTCCTGTGCTACTCAACTGAGCTGAAAGAAGTGCTGTATTGACTGAATACACCACAAATTTCTATTATCCAACCTCAACTGGACTCTCACTGCAGCAAAACAATTATTTTAGTCCTCCCTAATTGATTCCCTGCTCCATTCTTTACGGTGGCTCTTTTAAACCATCTCTTCTCTCCACAAGGCTCCCACAGCATCCCCTCACCATAGCGTCTCTTCTAAAGACCTCACCTCATCCTTTACCAAGAAAACACACTCTCTATTCCCTTTGCCCTCATCCTACAATTCCTTGGCATCATCCCTAAGTATTTCCTCCTTAGTGCCTCTTCTTGTTAAGGTCAAACCAGGTAGCCATGACTTAGCCTTTACCATCTTCTCCAACAGATTCCCACCAATATCATTTCACTTCTCTCCGTCTCATCTTCATCAGTATCTCTTGGTTCCTTCCCTGCTACTAACATATAAACACATTCCTTTCTCCTATCCTTAATCCCTCCTCCAGATCCTATCATCTCTGTTAACTATCATCCTCTATCTCTCCTCTCTTTCTCAGACAAACTCTTTGGGAAAAAAAGAAAACATCTATTCTTAGGTCCCAACTTCCCAGATCATCTGGAACTACTGTCTCTCAAGTTACCAGTGATCTCGTACAGGTCGGATCTAACAGCTTTTCCTCAGACCTTTGCAGCAGCATTTGATACTTCCAGCCACTCTCCACTCCTGCTTACTCACTCCTGCCTAGGTTTTTCCTTCTCTTGATTTCTTCCTGCCTATTCGTTGGCTCTCTTTTAGCCCCTTTTCCTGGGTCATCATACATGTCATATATACTGTGTGTGTGCCTCAAGATTCTGTCCTGGTTCTCTTGTCTTTTCTCTATATCCTTTTTCATTTGGTGATTTTTATCAGCTTCCATGGATTATAGTCTGAATATTTGGACCTAGTTTTTTCTCTTAAACTCATGCATCAGTCAACAAACTCTTACTAAGCACTTACCAGGAGGTGTGCTAAGCATTAGGGATACAAAGAAAGGTAAAAACAGTCCCCTGACCTCAAGGAAGTCCAATCAAAAAAGACAACATATAAATAACTATACCTATATGGGCCAACAGTAAAGTAATCTGAGGGGGAAAGCATAGCTGATGGAGGGACCTCCTGCCAAAGGAGATTTGAGCTGTCTTGAATCAGATGGGGAAACTAACAGGCAGAGGGTAGGGGGCAACCCATCATAGGCATGATAGAGAGCCAGTGCAGAGGCACAGTATTATGTGTAAGGAACAGAAAGTTAGCCACTGGATTATAAAAAGCATGTAAGGGATAAAGAGGAAGACAAATGGAAAGGTAGAAAGGGCCAGGTTGTGAAGAATTTATATTTGATCCTGGAGGTAATAGGCATCCATTGGAATTCATTGAACAGAAGGGTGACGTGGCCAGATCCATATGTTAGAAAAATCACCATGGCAGCTAAGTGGAAGATGGCTTAGAGTAGGAACAGACTTAGAAAATTAGAAGGCAGTAGTCCAGGTAAGAGGTGAGGGGAGGCTTAACTAAGCTGGTACCTGTGGGAATAGAGAAAAAGGGATATATACAAGAAGGGTAATGAAGAAATAAATATTAAAATTTGGGAACAGTTTGGATATGGGAGTTGAGAGAGTAGAGCACAGGATGAAACCAGATTTGTGGAGCTAAATAATGGTTTCTTCTCAAACTACTCTGTGTGTGTGTGTGTGTGTGTGTGTGTGTGTGTTGTATACTTCTATGCATACTTGTTATCTCCTCCTTTAGGGCATTGCTTTTGACTCCCTGTCACCAATGCTTAGCACAATGACTACTGTCCCATTTGAGGTGCTTAATTCAGTAAATCCTTGCTGAAAGATCTTTAAAAAGGTGTGCCAATGGCCTACCTCACAAGGGTCATGGTGCAGATCATGCTTTGTAAACTTTCAAGGGCTATCTATATAACCTTGAGTTATTATGATGCTTATGCTTATTGTTCAAGAGACTTTTATTCTACAAGGAGAGAAATACAAATGAACAAATGGAATTTAAAGGGCAAAGGTCTGGAGAACAGGCTGTAAAGCAGTAGATAGAGCACCTGACTTAAGAGTCAGAATGCCCATTCACTTAGCTATACGCTGGTGGGCAAGTCTCTTATTTAATTCCTCACCAATAACACGCAATGATATTTGCACTGCTTCCTTCCTAGGAGTGTTTCAAAAAAGCACTTTGGAAACTATTAAGCCTTTATAAAAATGCTAGTGATCATGATTATTAGAGTTCAAAGGAAGGAGACTTCACTTTGGACTGGCCACGTTTTCAGTAAGGTCATATGGAGGAGGTGACATTTGAGCCCAACTGGGAAGGTTAGGTATCGCAGAACCTGAGAGTTTGCAGGTACCTCATAGGTCAGTAAGTCCTACCAGTACCTTCTACAGCACACCTGGCAAGGAGTCATTCAAGTCTTCACCTGAAGACTTCCAGATATGGGGAGATCTTTACATTTTGAGGTACCCCATTCCACTTTTGCATAGGTAGAATTTCAGTATGTGGCAACAGCAAGGGGAGAACACTGCAGGAACAGACAATCCCTTGAGCAACAAGGGATTATGAGATTAGATCTCCAGAGCTCTAATTGCTTAAATTTCTGACATAACGCCATACTCATAAAAGGGCTTCTGCTCATTTAGAACCAGAAGGATGCATTTGAACCCTTTAAAGCAAATCCTGCAGACATTGAGTCAGTGAACTATTCCTTTGTAGAATAAAATCCTCAGAGACAAATGTCTGATGATATTTTGAGACCGAAATTAGTATTTCATTTGCATATTTCTGGGACACAATACATCTGTTTGCCCATCAAAATGATAATATGGTGCAATAAAATTCATGCTAAACCTGCCTGAAATGATAATAAGCTATGCTATAGTATCTCCAGTGTATATCTTATTAAAACAATGCTAATTTCCTACAGTTGTAAATAATTCTTCATTTTCATAGAAAGTCATAAGGAAATGATTTAAAAGAGCATTGAGTTTTTATGAAGAAAGACTTCCCGTTATCTTTGGTTAACCTGCAATTTATGATAGACTAATACATATTGTAAAAACTTATAGCCATCTCAAGTCAGAAAAGAAACAGACACAAGTTTTTTGTAACAATAATAGATTAGTCATTAGAACAAGAAGAAAATATTTTCAAAAACAGAAAATTCTTTTCAAAGTCAGGAAAATCTTCAAAAGGTCATCTATATAGGATCCTCCTTCTAAAAGGATTTCAGGCCCTCCTATTCTCCCAGTTATGGCTCTGGACTGCTTATCCTCACTAGTGATTCTTGCTCAATATAGAATGTGATTTTAATGTTAGGCATATTTCATTTTGACTTCACTTTGCAACTGGGGTAAAACTATTTTCTTCTCCTCCAGGTTTGTCCATCCGTAGTGTTTGCTGGAAAGCAGATCGACTTTTAGCAGGTACACAGGACAGTGAAATATTTGAAGTGATAGTGAGAGAAAGAGATAAGCCGATGTTGATCATGCAAGGTCATTGTGAAGGGGAGCTCTGGGCCCTGGCTGTCCATCCCAAGAAACCTTTAGCTGTTACAGGCAGTGATGATCGATCTGTCCGGTAAGGCTGCTCCTGACTAACTCTCTCACCTTCTCAATTCTACCACATGGCCCCCTTTGATTCCCAGCTTCATTTCCTCTTATCTTTCATTTCCTTATAAAAGAAAAGCAAACTTGAATCTACAAGTGCAGATATTAAGATTGCCATTTCAAGAATAATTAACTTTTTTCTGGTTTCAGTTGCCTTTCTTTTGAATATATCTCTGGATTTCACCCTCAAGTGAAGATTTATTCAATTCAGTCATTTAAAACCAAGGGTGGGCACCAGCCAAGTGATGTAGTAGAGTTGCAGATCTGGAATCAGAAAGACCTGAGTTCGAATCCTGACCCAGATCCTTACTAGTTGTGTGTCATTTGTTTGCTTCAATTTCCTCATCTGTAAAAGTGAGTTAGAGAAGGAAATAGCTCCAGTGTCTCTGCCAAGAGAACCGTGAATGGGGTCACAAAGAGTCTGACGTGACTGAAGACAACAAAACATAAAAATGTGCTGGTAAATATGCCAGTAAACAACCAATTATCCAAAAATTAATTAAGCTTAAATTGCTTTATTAACATTTTCTCCAGCATTTTCTTAAGTTTAGACAATCTACAAAAAATTAAATCAAGTCCTGATTTATAGTTTCCAAGACATAAGTGCTCACACTGAAATTTCATGCAATTTATAATTGTATCTGCCAGCTCTAGGTCACCACTGAAACCCTTTGGGCCAGGTCTGATCCAAAGGAGACACATTGTAGGTTGCAATCCAGCTCTCCTTCTTATTGATGACATTGGGCTAATGCTCTGACATGCCATATTTTTCCCTGGGACTTTTGATATTCTGTAATGTGTCTCACAGTAATTAATAGGCTCCAATTTTATCTCAATGCACACTTCAAGTAGATCCTCCTTTCTCATTCATCATCACTTAGAATTTTAATCTTACAAGTGTTCTTCAACACACACAAAGCATTGACTTCTGTTAATTAATTAACATGTAGGACTTTGTACATTGTCCTAAAATTGAGAGCAAGTAATAATATCAGATAGCATTTAGATAATGCTTATTAGCAAGATCAAATGGGAGAGAGATGCTGTTATTATCTCCATTTTATAGATGAGCAAAATAAGGCAGACAGAGATCAAGTGAGTGGCCTGGATCACATAGCTAGTAAATGGCTGGGGCCAGGTTTGGTTTGGGGTCTTCCTTACTCCAGGTCCACCTCTCTCTCTCTCTCTCTCTCTCTCTCTCTCTCTCTCTCTCTCTCTCTCTCTCTCTCTCTCTCTCTCTCTCTCTCTCT
>CM053585.1:81479541-81567433 GCA_028646515.1 Pseudochirops corinnae
TCCCTCCCTCTCTCTCTCTCTCTCTCTCTCTCTCTCTCTCTCTCTTTCTCTCTCTCTCTTTCTCTCTTTCTCTCTCTCTCTCTTTCTCTCTCTCTCTCTCTTTCCCTCTCTCTCTTTTTATTTCTCTCTCTCTTTCTCCCTCCCCTGTCTTCTAGCTGCCAACTCTTAAAAGAAAACATAGTCTATATGATTAAGACTGAGAGTGCTAATGTATATCTTATATTTTTAATACAGAAGACATTATGAAAAATAATAATGTTTAACTCAGAGAGTCATGGTTTTCTGAAGAGTGAACAATCGGTATATTAAATAAGAACTGAGGGCAGTTATGATGTTTTTTCAGCCTTTTTTTCCTAACCACTGATTGTGACCAGTGGAAAAAGTCAGAGAATCATTCTTTCTGGATTTTAAGTCTGAGAGGAGATTGTGTAAGTTAGGATTTGGGGTCACTGTCTCTTTTTCACCAGTCTGCATCTAAAGTGAACTCTTGAAGATGCTAACAATATGCTCATTGAAACCATCTTCACAATCTCTACAGAACACTGAAAACCCAGTTAAAATGGAGAATTAGCCCCTTCATTTTGTGGTTAAAATATAAATTGAATGTTTGCTTTGTTTATGGTCCCCTTTCTGAACTTGTTTTCTTTCCCCTGTTTTTCCATTTCTGCTACATTCCTGGCTTAACTAGGCCCACCTAAAACAATAGTAACAGGGTACTTAAACCATTGAAGTAAACTTTTGGTCTCATTTTGGGCCCAGCCCAAATTGCCCAAGATTATGAATTTTGAACAAAGGTAATAGAGATAACACTAAAATTTGTCAGAAATTTGACCAGCACAGACTTGATTAAGTATACAGCCAAAGGCCTATTAGTAATAGCCTGACTCCCATATTGTAATCAAGATACCCACAGTAATTTAGGATGGCAGAACACTCTTATAGAAACTTTGATATAAGTGAGTTATTGTCCTTTCCTCTACATTGCATATGAATATACTGAAATATTGAATTGGCTCTTCTTGTTGATGGAAACTTGACTGATGTGTTTTTTTAACGTCTTCCTCATCCCTCCCTCTAATCACTCGATCCTTTCCCACTGGTGATTTTTAAGGTATGCAATAAAAATGTTTTCTCTTCTTATGGCCAATATCCTTGTATGTGAGTGTAGCAGAGGGTGGTAGTGTAGACTGCTAATAACAGATTAGGAGCCAAATGCCACTATATGTAAATTATATTTCTATGCTTAAATATTATATGTTCAGTTCTTAGTTCCCAAATTATCCCAAGTACTCTAGAACTCTAGAAGTTCTTTCACTTGAGTTGATAAGCCTGTGACTGTCACAGCTGAAAGCTATCCATTAGCTATATCTGAACCTTGGGCCCAGCCTCCATTGAATGGTAGCTTTGCTAATTTGCCAGTGTTGTTACAGCAGCTCTTTCTGTATAGACCAATCATAGGCCTCATCAGACTCCAAAGGGGTCCATGACACAAAAACATTTAAGAATCTCTATTTTAAGTATTACATCCGATACTTGATTACGTATAAATCTTTTGCTTAAATAAATAATAATTTTGTATTTCCAAATAGAAATAAAAAATATTGTACATATTGTGTGTGACTTGTTTATACAGGCATCTCAAATTCTTGGTCAATGTTGTCTAACAAAAAAGGCTTTTCAAGTGGTGAAAATGACATGTAGAAATCCTGAGGGATAGTCCCATCACACTGACTTACAGAAAGAAAGTAAGGAAACTGATGGGAGAACTATATTGCAGGAAGCAGGAATGAAGTTACATGGTGTGAATGCAATTTAGATAAAGTTTCCAGCTTTGGGTAGGTCAATAATTTAGAAATTTGGTACTGAGAAAGGATGAGTTGATGTTGGTCTTGTGCTTAGATTGTGGAGCCTTGCTGATCACGCCTTGATTGCCCGCTGCAATATGGAAGAAGCAGTACGCAGTGTATCATTCAGCCCAGATGGATCTCAGTTAGCACTGGGAATGAAAGATGGGTCCTTTATTGTCCTCCGAGTCAGGTACATTTAAGAATCAATAATGTTGCTTATTTTTTAAACATTAAGATTTTTCTTCCTGGTACCTATGCTCAAGTGCCTACATTTTTAAAGTACAAATCTATTTGGATAGAATAGTACACTAAAGTCAAGAATAAGCCCAAAATTCCATTAGGAAAAGATTTCATTTATTCATTCAATAAATATTTATTAAGTACCTACTATGTGCCGCACATCCTGCTAAGTACTGGGGACACAAAGAGAAGCGAAAGACAGTTCCTGCCCTCGAGGAGCTTACAATCTAATGGGAGAGACAACACACAGACAAACATATACAAGGCAAGCTATATACAGGTTAAATAGGAAGTAATTACATGAGAGAAAGCATGACTTTCTGTAGAAGGTAGAATTTTATTTGGGACTTAAAGGAAGCCCAGGGAGGTCAGCAGTTGAGAAAAGGAGAGAGAGCATTCCAGGCATGGAGGACAACCAGTGAGAATATGCCTGGAACTGAGAGGTGGAATGTTAAATTCATGGAACAGCCAGGAGAAGTTTAGATATGTAAACAATATAGCTGACTTGGGGATTAAATGTGATTTAAATTTTATTTTTAATCATTTTGGATGAAAAGATTCCATCTAATCATGTTAAAGAAGATTGAATCTTTTGGATCTTGCTCTCTTTCTATTATTTGCATTTACTAGCTATTAAGTTATCACTTCATGTTATTGGACACATAGACAATTCTATAAAGCAAAATCCTCCATCCCTTCCCACACCCCACACTGTCTAAATGTATCTTGGCACATTTTATTGCATTAAATTCTCATTATGCATTACAATTAACTTACTATTGAATTGGTATTCAACCTTCCCCTTCTCTGATTCATGATGTGTGAAAGAATCGCGGGGCTAATTAACCAAAATTTTCTATTTGATGGATTTTCTAAGCAAATATATTCCAAAATATCCACTTATGATAGCAATTAATTATGATCAAAATGAATAATAACACTTGTAGAAAACTAGTCAGTTGAAGAAAATATTTGGCATTTTGTATATGCAGGTCTTTTTAGCTTCAATGAGTTTTTGTCTGACTCAAAGGACATCTGTCAATCATAATATGTTTAATATGGAAGAAAACAGCAATGTTGAAGTTTTGAGTGAGGACTGAAACTTACTCAAATCTGGTCGGAGCATAGAAGCAATTCAAATAATGCAATGTCTATATAATAACAATGATTTTCTTACATATTGATTGAATGTTTATGATGATCACATCAAAATAATTCAACATTTTGAAAAGCAATTTCCTTCTTCTTTGGGGTGGGGTTCTTATTGTATATTTTATGTATTTTTTTTAAAACAGTAGTGCTATGCCATCCAGCTTATGCAATGCTTTCTGCATAGTCATAGAGTTTTAAAAGATAGACTATTTTTGTGTCTATTGTCTACTGGTATATTTTCCTTACCTGTGGAATTTTTTCAAATCAGGTAATTAATTCTGCAAGGTCAAAATAAATTTGCTATTTGGAAATGAATAATTTTAGGGGAAAGCATTATGCAGTTGAACATCAAAACAAAATGCTTTAATATTCACTGACTTGAAATGTGAGTGATGGTTTAAAGTCTTTATTATTAGTTTTTTTAAGTTAGAAGTTTTCAAGAAAGTTCTTCGATACTTTTCCTCAAAGTCCTTATATTTCTACAAACTTCTTTCCCATTTAAAGATTTTTCTCTGCCATGTGGATGTTTTTAAAAAATATATTTGGGTTTGCCAGCTTATAGGATTAATTATTTCCTTTACTGTTACAGAGATATGACAGAAGTGGTTCATATCAAAGACCGAAAGGAAGTAATTCATGAAATGAAATTTTCTCCAGATGGTTCCTATCTGGCAGTAGGGTCCAATGATGGCCCAGTGGATATCTATGCTGTTGCTCAACGATATAAAAAAATTGGAGAATGTAACAAATCTTTTAGTTTTATTACTCACATTGACTGGTCTATGGATAGTAAATACTTACAAACCAATGATGGTGCAGGAGAGCGGTTATTCTACAAGATGCCATGTAAGTAATGCCAGAAATGATTATACAACCACTTCTTATCTATTAAAGAGTAGATGGCCCACGTTGTAAGTTCCCATGCCCTTTGTCTCTTCTTTTCCTCTCTTCTGTTGCGTACCTTTTTGATCATTTCATTACTCATTAGCATCTCCTCCAAATTATGGATAGGATAAATAAAACCAGTTAGTTTTACTTTGTCATCCTCTCTCACAAATAGGAAGTAGCAATACAGTAGGAAATTAGCTCATTTTAAAATTATCTTTGGTTCTTAATTACTGTAAATTTACCTACTGTAAATCATTGAGAATTTCACTATGGTATAAATAATAACAAATTGCATGGAGCAATATTGTTTTAAGAACACCTTTGAGTGACTAAGTCATTTTGACTATTATAAATAAACAAATTAATAAAAGGCATATGAAGAAAGATGCTAGAGAAAGAACTGATAAATAGATGTGTGTATAGAATAATTATACATGTATATATATATATATATGTATGTATACCCATTTGTGTCTAATTTTAGCCACCTCTAAGTGAGGAAGGGAGAGGGAAGAAAAAAAGGGGAAAAAAAGATATTTGCGTGATAACTATTGGATATTTGGAGGGAATAGCATGGTGTACAAAGTAGAATTGCAGTTTCATGTGCAATCATCGTTTTATTATACTGTGTTGTGGAAATGCTTGTTTTTTTTTCCATGAATTGAAAATAAAATATATATATGTATATATATATATATATATATATATTTTTCAATTGCAACAATTTGCATGAATAGAGTAATTTACATTAATCTATCATCCACGTTCCCCACAGCAAGCCTTAGAGATTGTGAAAGGACTTTTGCCATTTTACTGACGAGGGAGCAAATGCTCAGGGAAGTTAAGTGACTTGCTTTTGGTTACACAGCTATTTAGTGAGGGAGCAGGGATGCCGATTTCTGCTAATCTTAATGAGGAACTCTGCCAACACAGGGTCTTCTAGGGGAAATAACTAACTGGTTTCACGAATATGGAATAGCTTCAGGTCAATATAGAACCACCTAGTTGATCTCATTCCCAAGTCTTCCTTTGGTTTTTAGTTCTATTTATGTTCTTCACAATTAGAAGCTTTTTAAAAATATAATTATTTGATGAAATGAATCAGCTGGAAGAATACCTGGGTGGGGTGGGGAGGGGAAAGGAATATGCTATACCAGAACCAGAATGTGGCATGGGTGTTATAAGATGTACATATACAGTTAACATTTTAATTGCTTCATATTAAGACATGTATAAATGGGAGATAAAAGAGCTTTCCTTGGGCAATGTTTAAATTTAAGGGAGGAAATTTATTAAAAGGAACTCATTTCTATGAGTCTATATCTTAACTTCGGGTAATTTCTTGATTATCTAAATCACCTTAGTCTGTTAATCACTTCCTAAAATTCTGATACTTAGGTAGCATGAAAAAGCTAATAATTGCTGAAATTATATGGATATGTATGTGTGTGTATGTATATATGTGTGATCTATGTGTGTGTATATATATATATGTATGTGTGTATATACATATATATGTATATACAGAGAGAGAGAGAAAGTTTCGTGACAACCATGTGAGGTGGTTATGACAGAATTGTATCCCCATTTTATAGAAGAGAAAATTGAGACTCACAGAGGTTAAGTGATCTGATCTCAGCTACAAAATTAGTAGGTAACAGAAGCAGGAGTTGAACCGAGGGCCTCCTGACTTCAAGTCACACACTCAAACCACCATGTCATACTGTCGTTCAAATAAACTTAATTTTTTTTAAAAGTTACATAGTTTTGCTAATTGTAACTGTAAAGATGCATAATTCAACAAAATTGGCTTCGGTATTATGGCAAATTGTTTTATCATCTATTTTTGAGTGATGGTGCTAATTAGATTTGGGCGTTTAATATTATGACAAATGCCTACTTTCCTTATCTGGAATACATATTCGTCAATCAATCAAACAATGGATAAACATTTATTAATTGCCAGACCCTGTGCTAAGTGCTGTCTAGATGCTTACAGACGCTTTCTTCTGTAACAGAAGAAAAACTTCATACACATATAAAGGAATTGGATTCTTATATTGTCTTAATTTCTGAAATGGAGACGTTTTCAAACCCTAGTCCTTAAAAGACAAAAATATACATTAATGGGATCAAAAGTAAGATTTTTTTTATTGAAATAATTAACTAGTGTCTTCATTCTTTGCAGCTGGAAAACACTTAACAAGTAAAGAGGAAATCAAAGGGATTCATTGGACTGCCTGGACCTGTGTGATTGGGCCTGAAGTGAGTGGAATTTGGCCCAAATATAATGACATTACTGATATCAACTCAGTAGATGCTAATTACAACAGTTCAGTACTAGTCACTGGAGATGACTTTGGACTGGTTAAATTATTTAAATTTCCTTGTCTAAAGAAAGGTAAGAAATTATAATTTTGCATCCAAGGAGGCAAAACCTAATATTTTGTTGACTTTTTACAGTGTCATACAGATAATGTCTATGCATGACAACTAAGACATTCTCTTTTTGGGACCAATTCATGAGAACTACTGATCTTCTTTCTAATATTTATCCTTTAAAATCACAAAAATGGAATCTGTTGTATATCTGACCTATGCCTACTGAACGAATACTCGTTCACTGCTCAGCATATCTGAAAATGTTCTTAATGGCTCTGCAAATAAAAACACAAGGATTCAATCTGGAGTTGTCACTGACCATTTTATAATTCAAAAGCCTAATTTAAAATTTCACATTATGAAATAAATCTCTTTTATTTTCTCTCATAAATACCCCTCTCATTACAAAATTGTCTTTAGGCCATTTGCTCATTATCTTTGAAAGAGAGACACAGCCTAGGTGTAGTGCAAAGAGCATTGGATTTAGTGTTGGAGAATCTGGGTTTGCCATTTATTACCCGGGTGCCTCTGGACAAATCATTTCCCCTTTTGGCCCTTGCTTGCATCATCTATCAAATGAAATGGTTGGAATATATGACCTCTGAGGTCCTTAGTAACTCTAAATCTATGATACTGTGTTCCGTGCTCTGCAGTTCAGAGAGACAAGTCCTAAGAACATATGGGGATAATTATAATCTTTGAGCCATAAGGTGGACTTGAGTCACACCTAGGATTTCTTAAGGGGATACACAGAAGTCCACAAGAGGGCAGACTGAGAGAAAGGAACAGAGCCTATAAAAGCTAAGCTGCAGTAGCCACAAGGAAACACTGAACTAGAAATCCTTGGATGCCAGTCAGTTTTCAAACCCCTATTACATTACAAAAAAAGCAAAGTAAATTACATGCAAAGGCTATCTTACCAAAGCCTAGAAATTATGCTGTGGTTCTCCTGTTTGATACATTTGATTGAATCCCATGGTAGAGCCAATTATACAAGTCATGGATCCATGACCAATAAGGGTCCAGATTCAGTGTTTTGATCTCCAGGAAGAGATCAAGGTCATATTACTCTGTTTTAGACAGATGTAAGCTTTTATATAGATTTGCCAAATAATTGCCTCAATTCTCTATTTTGCATGGATAAACAATCTTCATGATCGTTAGTATTCCTTAAATATGATTTTTCTGAGAATTTTCAACTAAGTGCCCTAAAAATCTTATTTTAGGAGAATTAATCACCACTGACTGAGTAATCTTCCACATGACTTTTTTTTTAAGTTGACCAAGAAATAAGAATGAGAAATGTAATCACAAATACATTTTCCATTAAGTTTTTGCAACCAGATATTTTAAAAACTGTTTAAAAAAAACAAAAACCAACAACCTTATATTAAAGCAGTACTTTCTTACCATGAATAATAAAACTGACAAAATAGACATCAATTCAACAGAATACTAGGATTAAGACAAAAGAAAAACTTTAACATAATTGAAAAAAACTGACCAAACTCCAAATTTCATCTGATAGGCTAGATCCTACTAGATGAGTAAATTAGGTTCAGAATGTAAGTCAGGCAGCTTGGGAACATCTTTATTCCTTAAAATTCACTAAGTACCTTTCAACATATTGGTAGACTTATAATTAAATGTCACTGAAACTGTGGGAAGAATTAACAGACACTTTCCAAAATGCCCAACTTGATGACAAGAACAAATGTACACAATTACATTCTTGGAGTTGGTAGGTACCTCAGAGACCACTGAATCCAACACATGTGAACAATAACCCTAACTACAAAATACGCAACAAGCAGTCCTCCAGCCTTTGCTTGAAGTCCTCCAATGAGGGGGGATCTAATATTTCCCAAAAGAACCTTTTCCACTTTGGAATTGTTCCCTACATCACGTCTAAACTACCTCTTCTACTTGATACCTGTGATGAAATAGAATTTGTCTAATCTCTCTTCCATGTGACAGTCCTTCAAATATTTGAAAATAACTATTCTATCCACTGTTAGTCTTCTCTGGTCTATACATTCACAATTCATTTATTCAATTAGTTCTTCTAGGCAGGATATCCAGGACCCTCAGCAGCTTAGCTCTTCTTCCTTGGACCTTCTTCAGTTATCAATGTCCTTCCAGAAATGTGGCACAAAGAGCTAAAGACATTGTTCTAGATTTAGACTGACCAGGGCAAAGTAGGATAGTACTGTCATATCTTTGGTTCTGACTTCATTGCTTTTCTAAATGAAGCATTAGCTTTGGGGACAACCATATCACACTGTAGACTCACATTGAACTTGTTGTCCACTAAAGGCCCCACATCTTTTTCAACAGGTGCCTCTTCATTTTGTACTTAAGAAGTTGATTTTTTTTAACCCAAGTGTAAGGGTTTACATTTATCCCTATTGAGTTTCATCTTATTTTCATCAGCCCAGTACTCTAATCTGTCAAGATCTTTTTGGATCCTGACCGTCCTCCAATGTGTCAGCTCTCTCCTCTAGCTTGGTACCATCTGCAAACTTGAAATCCTTACCAGGGTATACAAAGGCAAAATATGAAATAGTTACTTATCTGTAGGGAGCCTGCATTACGCTAAAGGCAACATAAGCAGCTCACATAAATGATTATGATCATCACTAATGTTATTACATAACATTATTGTGTAAGTTCTCTAGTCATCTATGGCCAGTGTCATTGCCAATAATTTCCTCCCATAGTCAATCAATGCTGCTTTGTGCCTTTATTTAAGTCTTTGATAAAAATGTTAAACAACACAGAGACAAGTACACATCCATATATTATTCCATTAAAAGCAGACACCTTTCCAAGGTAACATGGAGCCATCAATGACTTATTCTTTGGTTCTAGCCATTCACCCCTATTGTGAAACCACATAACTGACTAGCTCATTTGTCTCCATCTTTTCCATGAGAACACCATGAACAATTGCCAAGTGCTTTGCTGAAATCTAGCTTTTTCATCAGACAAGATTTCACCTACTTCTGTATCCTTTCACTTTCATAAATTTATATTCTTTGTTGAATAAAATCAATATCATTATTTTGCCTGCTGGATAGAACTTATTAAACTTGGGTTCTTTGGTTTTAATTTTTGGTATTAATTCTTTGGTATTCTTTGGTATTAATTTGAACATCAGTTATACACTTGACAGTATTATTTTCAAATATATGTAAAGATTTTGTTCCTCCAAGTGAGGCATAGTTATCATTTAATTTGATCAATGAACTTATAATTTATATAGCTATGTTTTTCCATATTTCTGTTTCAGGAGCTAAATTTAGGAAGTATGTTGGTCATTCAGCTCACGTAACAAATGTTCGCTGGTCACATGATTTCCAGTGGGTATTGAGTACAGGAGGTGCTGATCATTCAGTTTTTCAGTGGAGGTTTATTCCAGAAGGTGTGACCAATGGTATCCTTGATTCAGCACCCTCAGGTAAATTTGTCATTTTTAGAAAATATTTGTTTCATCTCCCTGTTTTTTTTAAAGCTATAACATTTGTACAATATGTAAAGAGTAATCAATGAACATTTATCAATAAATATTATAATTATTCAACTCCTACAGTATTTATGCCAACCCAGAGAATAGAAAACAAGAAATAAACAAGAAGACAGACATTTAGCTTTGAGGTTGACTATTATAAATCAATGAGCTATTCCAATTATTTTTAAAATCTCATTTTAATGCCATATCCAAGCTACAAGTACAAGGGAGTCATGAAGAACGTCAGTTCTGAAGGGAATGTCAGTGCCAGGAACAACCATCAAACACTACGTGTCCAATTAGCCTTAGAAGTAGTGTAACTTGTGGTGATAATATGAATATTTGATATGATTTGATGACTAGCAAAGCACTGGTTGCAATCTGATTTATGCATCTTTATTTATATTTGTTATGATATCACCAAGACAGATGGGCTATAAAGCTGAAAAAAAAAGTGACAAAATGTTCTTTTGGAAGCTATTCTGTGGTAGCTTAGGCCACAAGCCATTGCTGGCGTGAGGTTAGGTATTTAAACAGAAGAATAGAGAGTGTTACTTCATGAACTACAAAGTTGGATTACCCCACCATGCTTGTTTCCATCTACTTTGACTTGAAATTTTTACATTTTTCCAGAGCCAAGTCATTTTCCAGCCATCAGGAGGAACCTGTAGCCCCTGGAGTCTCTAGCTCATAGTCATAAGTGAATTTGCCTAGTCTGATTTTAGGTAGTGATTCAAAGCTGCTGAAATGAAACCGGTACGACAGAACAGTGAAATGAAAACTTAACAATATGTTAAAGAAAACAACGTTTAAAGATTTTATTTGAAATAATGGTCTTTTTTTGAGTCTACTAGCTTTTTTTCCCCTCAACTGAGAGAATTTTATTATAGTGTTTTTAACTTAACATTCCATTTAACTTTTTTTAAGTTTGGAGATGCAATTAGGAAATTAGCATTATTTGTTTTTGCAGAGGGTGGCAATGATTCATACAGTGAAGAATCAGATTCGGATTTATCAGATGTGCCAGAGCTGGACTCAGATATCGAGCAAGAAGCTCAAATCAACTATGAGCGCCAGGTCAGTCAGGATGGTGGTAGGTGATTTGTGCTGGTTTTGACTCAGTTGCAAAACAGTGTCTGGCCTTTATGCTTAGGATTATTAGGAAAGAAGTAAAGAAAAGTTGTCTATTATTTCCATTTAAAAAAATAGGTTTTGTTATATCACATAATTCACTAAAGTCAAAGTGGAAGTGGGAGCAGAGATTTCAAGGATTAGCCCATCACTCCTGGGTTTTCCTATATCTACTTCGGTATATTTATTTGGAAAAAAAAAAAGCCAGACCCCATACTTTTCTATTCCCTTAGATTTAAAAACAACAGCCAAACATCATTTCTGTACAATTTTCTTCTGAAGCATGTTCATTTGTAGTTTGTATTGGAACCTATAATCCTGACCTGTCTTAATAATTCCTATAATCCTGTCGAGTGAAATCCTAGACACAGTATACCCAATCTCTACAGTCAGAAATTATTTCTAATAGATATAATAGAAAGCTATATCAAGTTAAATTTCATTTTTTCTTGGAAATAAATCTTTTTTCTTTAACAAAAACAATTGTTCAATGTGAAAAAGAAAGGAGAGAAAACATAGAGCCTAGAGGAAACTTTAATATTATTTAAGTGTCAAGTACTTTGATAACAGTAGGGTGTCTTTTTATTTTTTTTTTTCTTTGAGGAAGCACAGTAAGTGGAGTACTGGGTCTGGAATCAGGAAGATCTGAATTCAAATACTGCCTCAGACACTTATCAGTTGTGGTAACCCTGGGCAAATCATTTAACCTCTGTCTTAGTTTCCAAACTATAAAAGGATTTGAGTAAAAGATACACAAGATTAGTGCAGAAAAAATGCATTATATTTGTATATTTCTATATCTATATCAGGCTTTCATTTTTAAGACACCTGGCACATTATTTCACAAATGTATTCAGAATTCCTGAGTATCTAAAGATTATCATCCCTATGTTGTTGTTTTTCAGCTATTTTTCAGTCATGTCCAACTCTTCATGAGTCTTTTGGGGGTTTTCTTGGCAAAGATACTGGAGTGGTTTGTCATTGCTTCTCCAGCTCATTTAGCAGATGAGGAAAATGAGACAAACAGGTTTAAGTGACTTGCCCAGGGTCATACTGCAAGTAAATGGCTGAGGCCTGGTTTGAACTCAAGAAGATGAGTCTTCCTGACTCCATACCCAACACTCTATCTACTGCACCACTAACTGCCCTATTTTACTAGTCGAAATTTTAGACTCTGCAAAGTTAAGTGAGTCCATCAAATAATGAGTGGGAGAGCCAGAAGGAGTATCTAAATTCCTGATTCCAATCCAGAATTCAGAACTAGATATAGAAGTTCAGAAGAATAAAGCACAAAATGTATATGAGCACACATCTAGTAGAGTTTGATTGTGATGAGTTGACAGAAACAAAAGAAATTCAAAAATGTGATTGCTCCAAACTTTCCTGACTCAGCTTACTGACCCTGGATTTGGCAAAAGAATGACTAGCTTGGCAATTTTTTTAAAGATCATGATCAAATCCTGAGTGATATCAGCAGTCTGTTTATGCTTCTTGTTGCTTTTAATGACAAAATATAATTAAATCAAAACATCCTATTATATAGATTAGAAACAAATTTATTTGATAACATTTTATCATCAATTTATATAAAATGTCATCTTGCTTTCACTTCAGTACACATACAATAAGCAATAAATAAATGGCATGAAATTGACCTTTAGGCAGCATGCAGAATGTGGGCAAAGGCTAAGCTAAGTAGATCTAATAGTACAACTCAAATATTGACCTTTTAGAACATATTAGAATTTTAAAAAATGAAGATAATTACAATGTGAAATTCTGAGGACTCCATTCCTTAGATTCATGAGTTTCAGATCTTGGGAATTCAAATTAAAACCATTGAGAGTTTCGTTGGAAATTCTTTTTTATGATGACAATAAAACAGTTGTCTTTGTATTCCTTTACTTGTTAATTTTCATTAATATTTTTTAGAATTTGCTAGTAATTAAATTCAGTACTTTTCAATGTAAGTTGCCATTAGCAAAGTACATAATAAAATGTATCTGAGAAAAAAGAATAAAACTTTAAATCTAGTAGTTTGAGAGTCATTCAGTGCTAAGGATTACATCTTGAAAGATACCTATCCCTTATATCATTTCAGTAAACATGGTTTTGAAGAAATTAAAGATTTCCTGATAATGATAAAGAGAAACTATTATTTATAAATCCAGACAAAGGATTTAATTAAAAGTTTCCATTCTTCCTTAAGGTTTACAAAGAAGATCTACCTCAGCTGAAACAACAAAGTAAGGAGAAAAACCATTCTGTGCCCTTCCTTAAAAGAGAAAAGGCTCCAGAGGACAGCTTGAAGCTACAGTTCATTCATGGGTATGGGGCCACCACTGTGTTTTCCCTCATCTCTTTTCTGTTTTCTTTCTCCCATTTTTTATTTCTATACTTGTATCCACTCAAGGCATCAATATATACACTGCCAACCTCATGTAATAAACAGCCTCATCTATGGTAGAGTAATGCACAGCATCTTCCTGACTCTTAAAGATGGTGGTTTTGACCATTATGACTATGTGTCTCCTATTCATACCTTTGATATGAATCTCAGACCATGAAGGTGTGTCCAGTTGCTTCAGCCCAATTTTAGGTTGCCTATGCCAAGGCATGATGAAATAATTTCTCAGATTCAGAAATCACTCTCCCTTGTTAAATGTGATCATCTATGGATTTCTCATATTTCAGTTACATTTTTTCCCCTAGGGGAAAAGAATACACATATGCAGTTACCTCCTTGTAACCCCCAGTACTTCCATTTGCTCTCTGCCTCTATTATATCTGTACCCTTCATGGAAGTGTTTGTTAAGCATGCTCAACATTAGGGCAGCTATTTTCCCTGCATTGCCAGACAGTAGCCTGTCTCCCTTCTATATCCTCCTGGCAGATGGTAGAAACACGTGCTACTCCACTAGTGGCAGTAATAATTCATAGGCTACCTATGCTTTTTGAGAATTCTTTCTCAATTTATTTTCTTCTTGTACAATTAATTCTGTGTTTTGTGGACTTTGAAAAATATTTGTCCCAGCTATAGAGGCTACGACTGTAGAAATAATCTGTTCTACACCCAAACTGGAGAGGTGGTCTACCATATTGCAGCAGTTGCTGTCGTGTACAATAGGCAGCAACACTCCCAAAGATTGTATCTTGGACATGATGACGACATCCTCAGCCTAGCTATTCATCCGGTGAAAGATTACGTAGCTACTGGACAGGTAGGTATCTTTCTTGCACAGACCTGAAATGTTATTCTTCACCTTTACCCTCAAGAAAAAAAAAGTAATGCATTTCATTTTGGATTCAGTTTATATATTAGATTTCATGAAATTTGTTATCAACAGATATGAACCTGAAAGTCAAAATGAATATTTGTTTGATTGTCTCATTGTTATAGACAGGAAAAAAGCACTGCTTATTTGGTGAGACATTATAGAATATCCTGATCCAAAATACTGATAGACATAAACACATAGACGTAAACAGACAAAAACAGAGACATAAAAACAGACGTACACATAGAAAGACATAGAAACAAACAATCCATTAGACTGTGATCTCCTTGACAACAGGATCTGTCTTTTCTTTTCTTTTTCTTGTATCTCCAATGCTTAGCACAGTTCCTGGCACGTAAAAAGACACTTCATATATGGTTATTGACTGACACTGACATAGACACAGACATAGATGTAGATGTAGATAATCTCGTCCCTGTGGAAGATATATGAAAATTATTTGTAAACCAGAATAATTTGTAACAACCATTTGCAGGCATTCTAGGAAAACAATATGAAGTTTCACTAATTTATCACTTGAGTTTTATGGTAAAATCAAGTTTTACCTGAATCTTTTCTGGACTGCCAGAATAGAAACTAAATCATTCCTCAAAATAGCGTCTTTCTGTACCATGCGAAAACAACTAATCATTTTAGTCGATCTAATTGAAAGATGTTAGAAAATCAGTCAAGCATTGTTTGATTTCATTTTGACAAAACTATCATATGATTTTTCCCATTAATACTACATGAGTTTCATGCTTTTGTTCAATTTTAAAATGAGACCTTAGGAAAAATTCTTATCACAACTGCTGTTCAGTATTTGAGTAGCAAACTCCAAAGAATTGGCATATTTCTTGCATGAGTTTCAGAGACCAAAATGGGATAACAGAACATTTACAATTTTAAGGGCTGTGAGATAGTCGTTGAAAGTTTTGGGAGTTGGTAAGCTGGCTGCTTTGTAATTGCATTACAATGAAAAATTAGGCATTATATTCATTAGTTGCTATGATTAATTTTATGAGATGTTGATACTGATCCGCATTTGTATTCTTTATTTTCTCCATCTTTCTTATGAGCAAGGCTATGTTCAGTTTATAAATATTTAATATCTCATCTCTTTAAAAATTGAAAATAAACCAAAGGCGGATTCTTGACATTCCTTGAAATAAATTTGCCAAGTATCCACAGACTATGTGTTAAAATGGGCCTAGCTAGCTCATCAGCACCTTCTTGGGTTTAGCAGCTGCCTGGAGATGACTCTTATCTTTTTTGGTGCACTTTAATGTGTAGATAACTTCTTATCTACTATGGTTTGCACATTTCTCTGTTATCAGGAACTAGTATAAGATTAGTTCACATACCTAAAGATGTAGCAGAATGACAGGGGTTGAGTTTCCAAGAAAAAAAAAATTCCCAGTAGGAGAAGCCAAGTAATGTTCTCCCCTGGTTCCACCACTTACCAGTACTATTATTTTAGAGGGACGTACCATTTTGGCTTTTTTTTCCAGTCCATATGGAGATTGTCCTGACTGAGAGATGGTATACAAGTTAAATATTAGGCTTGCCAATTGGGAATCTCAGAGGAGGTAAGGCAGGTAATTTATATTTCTCTATGGATAAGAGAAATATGATGTTAATGGGAAGAGTCCCAGCCTGGGAATCAGGAGACCTGCCATTATTTAGCACAGTAACCAAGATCATAGCTCTGCCACTCACTCTGTGTGACCTTGGGCAAGTAACTTCACCTCTGGACTTCTCTTTTCTTATCTTCAAGAGAGGACCTCAGACTAGATGATTTTGAACATGCCCTCTATCTCTACATTTTGTTATTCCACTTGTGATCCCAGGTCACATAGCTCAAATGGGTCTAGGTTTTCCTCATTTTTTAAAAAAAAGGAGATTGTATCAGATGATCTCCAAGGTCTCCCCCATTCTATGAGTCTTTTTCAAGAATGTGGTTCTTGATTTCTGACCTCATTTTAAGCCTAAACGAATAAAGTCTTTCATAGTAGACTTTCACTCTTAATTTGGTCAGTCTGTATACTACCTCTGCTTGGTGCAGGTGAAAGCCCCATTCCACCTTAGTAGACTTGCTTCCTGAGATGCTTTAGTTAAAAAATTAATATCCCAACAGCCAACCTTCTGGTAATGGGCCTTTCTGAACTTATCTAGACTGGTCCTGAGGTGACAAACATGCAATTCATCATCATTCAAGGTCTTTCCAGTTTAGTAGGACCTGGTTGTACTCTGTTGGCATGATTTTTGCTATCCTCACCTTCCTACTAGAAGATATTGGAGTTTAATTACTTTAATGAGTGATTAAGATTTGTGGTAAACTAGATAATAACATTCACCCTATAATTTAAGGTTGGAAGAGATGCTGCTATCCATGTATGGGACACACAAACTCTAAAATGTTTGTCACTATTAAAGGGACAGCATCAGAGAGGCGTGTGTGCTCTGGATTTTTCAGGTAAGCAGCAGCCATGCATGATGTGAATTTTAAAATGAGCATTATGTCTAGCCAGATTTTTTTAAATCCTCTTAGTTTAGGGGCAGGTAGGTAGCGCAGCACTGGCCCTGGAGACAGGAGTTCAAATCCGGCCTCAGACACTTGACACTTACTAGCTATGTGACCTTGGGCAAGTCACTTAACCTCAGTTGCCTTGCCCAAAAAAATCCTCATATTTTACTTAAATCTTGTCTCCAAATAAAGATAAATTCCCCGTGTATATCAGTTACAGGAAACTAGAAAAGAGGTTAATCTTGTGACTTTCTGTGGGAGCTGTATATATGAATGCCTCATAGAACATCTGGTCTTTTGGATACTGTCAAAAAAAAATGTAAATGATAATTTAGAGCCTAGAGCACACTGTGCCTTGCAAAATCCAAGGAGCTGTTACTGTTGAGATAATTCACTGTAAATGTTTGGCAGTGGCCCAAGACATACATTCTAATTCTCCAAGTCAGTTGGGAGCCTGAACACCTCTATTTGGCAATATATACAACTGGAGGTATAGATACCCATTGAACACTCTACAGCACTGATGCTTTGGAGAGAAATCTGATGGAGGGAGGGAGTAAGTGGCAGGGAATGGAACTGAAATTTCGCCTCCCGAATATAATGTCCCAAAGCCTTTAGTTCAGTTTTAAACTTAAAACTATGACTTTAGGGACACTTGTATATATGTGTAGGTGTGTGTACATATGTACATACTGTATATATATATATATATATATATATATATGTAAAACATAAATTAAATATATGTAATAGCACCACAGAGAATCAAAAATACAAAACAAATGTCATTCTTCCTATACTATGTTTCTTTCAAAATTAAAAAAGGATGCATCAAGAAAATTAATCTCTAATATATTTTGAAAAAATTAGTCCTATAAAGATTGCTTAAAAATCCAAATGAAGGGAGCCAGGATTTTTCACTTTTATTTTTGCTATAGAAGAAAGAGCCACTGGACTTGTTAAAGTCAGAAATGAAAACAAAAAGGGATAGAACAAGCATTTATTAAATATTCAGGGCACTTAATGTCCTGTGTGAATTTGCCATATCCAATTGGAAAAAAGGTAACATATTTTTGTGTTTGTGCTAGCAGTTAGTAAAACAATTATTCCTGTAAGAACAGAAACCTAAATTAGAAAAGTTTAGCTGTATAAAAGGGACTATGCTAAGGGCATGTAAATCAGCATCCTAAAGGTACTTGTGGCCAAAATTCATGTCTGAACTGGATTCAGTGGTCAAGTCATTGATTTGCTAGTACACGTGTTTCTTGACTAGACACACACAACAATAATACATAGAAACTATCTGAGAATTTTAAGGCAGCCAAATTATATGTTTTTAAACTATAGTATATAAAGATAATCTAATTTAAGAAAATATATTCTCAACTATAAGAAATTATCAATTAATTCTAGAGTAAATATAAAGTAAATATTTTTTTTTCTAAAGTAAATATAAAGACATTTCTTATCAAAACAATTTATGCCTTTCAAAATAGTTCACCTACACAGCTAAGTGGCAAAGTGGCTATTGCTAGATTTGGGGCTAAGATGATCTGGGTTCCAATCCTGCCTTAGATACTAACTAGCTCTGTGATCCTGGGCAAGGTCTTAAATCTTTCAGCCTCAGTTTCCTGATATTTGTAAAATGGAGATAAGAATAGCACCCACCTGCATTATAAAGAAAAAATGAGATATTTGTATTATTTGTAAAGTGTTTCGCAAACCATAAAATGCTATGTAAATACCAACTATAATTATTACCATCATAATACAAAACAGTCCACAGGATGGTATGACAGTGGATGGAAAGCTGGATCAGAAGCAAAAATATCAAGTTTCACGTTCATCTTTTAACAGATACTAGCTGTGTTATCATAGGAAAATCACTGAACATCTCAGTGCCCCAGGCAACTTTCTAGTTTGTAAATTATCAAAGGATTGCTGATATATGTTGTTGAAGGGAGTTTCCATACCAGAAAGCCCCTAAAGGATGAAATTTCCAGTCTAAGCCTTTTTAAAAAAATACCTATTTTACAGAATTAGGAGTCCTAAATAAAATCATGTATTTAAAGCACATTGTAGACTTTAAAGTGTTGTATAAATACTAGTTATTATTATTACAGGGTCAGGAAGAAATAGACTCAGGGCACTTAATGACCTGTGTGAATTTGCCATATCCAACTGGAAAAAAAGTAACATATTTTTGTGTTTGTGCTAGCAGTTAGTAAAGCAATTATTCCTACAAGAACAGAAACCTAAATTAGAAGAGTTTAGCTATATAAAAATTTAGTCTCTTGAATATCACCCCCATTAAAAGAACACAGTGGAATAACATTAAATTAAACAAAGACACCATTAAACTGATAACTTGCTCTCTCAATATCTAGTTCACAGAGAGTCCATGTATATTTTATAAACCCTGGGTAGGAGACCAACTTACTTGCCTGTTTGGTAAAAGGCTCTTTTTTTTATATTGCCCTTTACAGTTGGCATTATAAGCTTTCAATTTATTTCTATGAACAATGAAAAAACATACATAATTAATATGCACCAGCTTAGAAAATATCGAAAAGGACATTACCTACCCCTTCAGAATATAATTGACCATGAAAAACACCAATTAACCTTATAGGAAATGTTCCACATGCAAGTGAAAAAAAAAATCAAAGTCTTGCCATTCCCCTGTTTCCAGGTAACTGAATGCTTATTATCTATCATGTCAACACAGCCTAAGTCTGCATGATACAGGAAGAAAAAAAAATGCCTCTGAATAAGAGATAGGTTAAAGAACCTGTCCATGCGTACTGTTTCTTGTCACACTCGTAAAGGACAGAAAAGAGGCATCACAGTGAGGCTAACTTTGAAGTCTTGTACTATTGTGTCAGTGGATGGCACTCGAACCTTCAGAAATCCTGCTGGGAGAAAAAGGAAAGAGGCAGGAAATGTCACTCACTGCAAGTCATCTTGAACAAATGTGCAATTTTTTTTTTCAAATCATCATCAAGAATGTGTTGAGTTTCTACTGTGTGCATGGAATTGGACCAAATGACCCAACTGCCGTGGGTACAGATGCTGTGACTTGCAGAAAAGCTATATCTTTCATTTTTATAAGATTGTATCCTCAGGACATATTAATCAAATGAAATAGTGCGTATAAAACATGTTAGTAACCTTGATGCTATGCGTAAATTAGTTATTATTATTGGTATTATCATTACAATCATCTCCAAGCCTTAAATTGAGCAAAACTTCCATACAATCTCAGGTTTGATATCTATTTTTCATGCATATTTATATTTAAAAATAGAATTGATTAAAAGGAGACCAAATCTTAGACTAAATCGCTCTAAAAACATTTTATTGAATATCAATTATGTGTCAATTGCTGTTGTAGGGAAGGAAATAAGCATTTGCGTAGAGTCTATTATGTGTCAGGCACCGTGATAAGTGCTTTTTAAAGATGTTGTCTCATTTGATCCTCACAAAAACCCTGGAAGGTAGGTACTATTGTAACCTCCATTTTATAGTTGAGGAAACTGAAGCAAACAGAAGTTAAGTGACTTGCCTACGGTCACACTGCTAGTAAGTGTCTGACGCTGCATTCAAACTCAAGTCTTCCTAAGTCTAGGTCTAGCACTCTATCCACTGCACCACCAGCTTCCCCAGGATCACCAAGGGTTGATATTAACATGATCCCTCTCAGGGAGTTTTTCTTCCTCCCTTCCTTCCTTCCTTCCTCCCTTCCTTTCTTCCTTCCTCCCTTCCTTCCTTCCTTCCTCCCTTCCTTTCTTCCTTCCTCCCTTCCTTTCTTCCTTCCTCCCTTCCTTTCTTCCTTTGTTCCTTCCTTCCTTCCTTCTTTCCTTCTTTTCCTCTCTCTGTCTCTGTCTGTCTCTCTCTCTTTCTTTTTTTTCTGTTAAATGACTTGCTCACAGTTACACAGCTAATAAATGTCTGAGCTGCATTTGAACTCAGTTCCTCCTGACTCCAGGGCCAGCACACTATTCACTGTACCACCTAACTGCCCCCTCTCATGGAGTTTTTACTCTTTTGAACTCAACATAGACAATAAATACATAATCCTTAGAGTGAGGAATAGAACAATACAATCTGTAGAGGGCTATAGGAAAGAGCTTTCCCAAAGCACTCCCTTTTCCTTCTATAGCAGTTGAGGGCATGCCTCATCATCATTTTCACCTTCAGTTTTGTCAGGATCAACCAGGTTATTTGAAAACCAACCGAGAGCAGGAAACTGCACTCAAGGTGAGGTGGAATTAGAGCAGATGGGTAAGATAAGGCTGCTTCTTCAAGGAGCTTAGAGACTAAGAAGTATGTCAGAAAACATCAATGACATCGATGAAAACAGGAATGAGAAAAACACGTGTCTATGGAAACATTGTGAATTGTAAGTGTAGAGAAAGATACTAGAATTATGAAGGGAGTAACTGGGAACGATTAGGATGGCATTATTCATCACTTCCCTTTGCAGTCATAAAAAATAGATGTCAGTCTTGTAAGTCTATAGAAAATTTTGCTTAGTTTAAGGCCTGATAATAATAATGATGATTGAACTGGTAATAATAACATTAACAATAATAAAAGACTTTATGTGCCAAAGTATTGCAAAGTACTTTTCATGCATTATTTTATTGGATCCTCACTACAATCCCGTAAAGTGGGTAGGTACTATTGGAATAATAATTATTAATAATATTAATTATTATATTCACATAATAGCATATAGACTATATAATATTGCATAGAATGCAATTATAATAACTATGATATATAATGATGTTATTGTCCATAATAATTTCCATTATACAGAAAGGAAAACAAAGTCTCAGGGAGACAAAGTGACTTGCACAAGGTCACAAAGCTAGTACTTGTCCATGTTGGATTTTAACCTAAGTTTTCCTGACTCATGATATTTGCATACTTTTGCATGATTTCAGATAGTTATGTTAAAAGTCACTAATAACATTTCCTCATCTGTAAAGATATTCTCAAAGGTCTCTTAGGCCTGAGATTCTGTAATTCTTTTCACATTCACTCTCTGATAGTGAGTTGGGCCCCTGGAAATTATTAATGCAATTTCTTAATTGCTTCATTCACTAGAGAAGAGTATTTTAGGCATAGCGGAGAATTTTTACTTAACCTAGATTCTGCTTTTCTTCTTCTATCGTGTGCATGCCTTCACAGAAAGAACACCAACATACTTTTCCAAGTAGTTTTGGAGAGGGGAGATAGCAGAAGGGGAATAATCACAGCCCAAGCAAAGGGCCAGGATTTAGGTCATGTGTTTGTGTATCAGTCCAACCAGAAAGATCCCAGATAGGGGAGGAGTGGAAGAGTCTGTTCAGACAGGTGTCTCTATATTCAGAAAAGAGAGATGCAGCCCAGGGTGGATTGGGGAAGAGCCATTTGGCACATGTAGCAAATACCTAAATGTCTCGCTACTCAATGTCCTGGAAAAAGGGGCCAACGAAGTTGACTCCAGGTAAAATTAATCATAGCTCCCCTCACAGCAACCCCTGCAGCCAGAGAGCTTTAGCTGGATTTTAAGCATTGTCCTCTTCTTTATAATAAAGACACTGAAAGGGGGCAACTGAGGAAGACTTTTTCACTACATGACAAGGAAGATTTATATTCATGTACTCACTGCCTCCATTTCACTTCAATTATATTAAGTTCAGCAAACCTTAGGCATGAACTGTGTGCCAGATTCTAGGATACAAAGCTGAAATAAAACAAGGTAGCCGCCCTTAAGAAGATGATTCATATAAAGAAGAAGGGCAGTTAGGGGGTGCAGCAAATAGAGTGCTGGACTTAGACTTAGGAAGACTGTGTTCCTGACTTCAAATCTGACCTCAGACACTTACCAGCTGTGGCAAGTCACTTAACCCTGTTTGCCTCAGTTTCTTCATCTGTAAAATGAGCTGGAGAAGGAAATGGCAAACCAGTCCAGTATCTTTGCCAAGAAAACCCTGAATTGGGTCACAAAGAGTTGGACATGAGTGAAAAGCAACTCAACAACAACAATAAAAAAGAAGAAACACACGATTTGAGGAGAGAGAGATCCCTACACGAGGAAGGTGGCACCCAAGCTGGATCTTAAAGGAAGGGAAGATTTCAACCAAAGGAGATTGTGAAGGGGTATAGGAAGAGGGGGAGGTACAGGGAATCCATTTCAGGCATGGGGAACTATGGGAGCAAAGGTAACAATATAGGAAAGGGCAGAACCATGATAGAGTTCAGTAAGTATTCTAGTTTGACCTGAAGGTTGAGTGGAAGAAGGGGAGTAGTAGGAAATAAGTCTAGAAGGGTAAGTTGGAACCAAAGGTAGAGAACTTTAAATGTCAGAGTATAGTGTTTATACTTTTTTCAGCACTTAATAGCCAAAGAAAGATTAAGGTTGGAAAAAAGGACTTTACCAATAAAGAAAATTTTAAGTGGTAAAAATAGAAGAAAAATTACAAGACTTTGATGAGTGAATTTGTGAAGAAGTAGAGGCAGAATCAAGTGTATTATGCAATAAAATATAATTACGTAAAATAGTCTTTTAACATTTAAAATAGATGTAGTTTCTGTGGGGTGATTTATGGTGTTTATGTCTTAGAGAGATAAACTCTAGCTAATAATTTAGCCTAGATCACTAAGTCAGATACCTCCTGTAGCTCTTATAGGACCTGTGGAATTCTCTATGAAGCTAAGGCCATGACTTCACAAAGGTCACAAACAGTAAAGTATCACAAACTCAATTTTCTTAGTTATAGATGAAAGTCAAGTCAGTCATTACCATGAATTGCCTATGTTCAGAAATTCATGTGTGACAAAATCCAAGAAATTTTTTAAGGAGACATCCTTAAAAGCTGTTGCCACAGATGTTTATACACAATGTCTATTCATAAAGCATGGATACTAAGTAAAATGAACTAGATATCCTCATACAAGGAGGCAAATTTGACCTCAAAGATTGGTTGAATGAGGCCAATACTTAGAGTATGACTCTATATCTCTATATCTTTTTATCACAGGATAGGTAGGGGATGGAAGTGGATAGCATTATATATTAACAAGATATTAGAAAATGTAGGAACCTGGGAACAAAAGGAAATATAATGCAGAATATCTGGGGGAAGATCAATGGAAGCAGAATCAGGAGTAGCATTGTCCTCAGGATATACTACAGAGCACTTGGACAGAGAGAAATGAGATGAATCAGAAAAGTGATAATAATAAGCCTGGCACAGAAGTATCATAATCAATTCAATTTAATTAAATATTGAGAGCCTCATATTTCAGAATCCCAATTCAGTCAAGTAGGAAGGTGAGAATCCCAGTGTATTCTACCCTGATTGTACAACGTTTGGAGATCTGAGTACAGTTCTGAGTATCGCATTTTAGGAAGGTCTTAGATAAGCTGGAGAAAACCAGTATAGGGTCTCAAGTCCACATTATAGAAGGTAATTGGCGATTGGGATGAAAGTAGTTGGGATGTTTAGCCTACAGAAGGAAGAACTGAGGGTAGATTAATCTTCAAGTATTTTAAGGACTGTCCTGTGAAACAGGGATTAGACTTGTTCTGTTTGGCCCAATAAGGCAGAAAGAGGAACAATGGGTGGAAGTTGGAAAGAGGCCACTTTAAACTTGGAAAAACTTTTTGATTTAAGCTTGAAAAAAAAATTAGACCTGCTATGAGAAGTAGTAGATGCCTTTATTCTCAGTGAAGTAGGGCAATGAATAGGATGCTGGACGGGAGTCAAGAAGACCTGAGTTCAAACTCAGAATCAGATATTTACTAGCTGTGTGACCACACTAGGCAAGTCATATACCTCTGTTTGCCTCAGTTTCCTCAAGTGTAAAATGAGTATTATAATAATAGTATCTACCTCCCAGGGCTGTTCTGAGGATCAAACAAGACACTATTTTAAAGCACTTGCCTCCCTCTCCCTCTTACTTGAGTTCACCAGGCAAAAGCTGATTCTCAGTCAGGTCTGGACAGGACTCAATAGCTTCTGAGATTCTGCAATGTGTTGGAGAGTTCAGCTAACACTGATCAGTTGCTTTATTCAGTGAAATCTATAGTAAAAGGGTTGATCACCTTTCCACTTCAAGCCTAACGACTTTCCTTAAGTTCATTTCAGATTCTTTTCTCTTGTTTTTAATTAAAGAAACTTGTCCACTGACTTGCACATCATTTTCTTATAGCTGATGGGAAATGTCTGGTGTCTGTTGGTTTAGATGATTTTCACAGTATTGTATATTGGGACTGGAAAAAAGGAGAGAAGATAGCGACAACAAGGTAAGAAACTGCTCCAGCATGATATATACTATACATTCTTCTGAGGTCGCCTTCTACCAAAGATCAAGAGTTGATTTTTATCTGCAATATTTCATCTTCTGTCTCAAAGAAGTTAATTATGAGGTTAGCAACACAGACATGAAGTGCAAGCAACTTGCAGCGCTTTAACGGATGCCTGATCTAGCTTAGAACAGTCTCTGTGGCTGAAAATTGGAAAATTCTGATTTTTTTCCAGATAAGAGTTATTTTTGTATTATTCAACTTTTAATAAATTTGCTGTTATCTCCATTTAAAAATTTCCAGTAGAGACAAACCCTCCTTTTTCTCAACTTTGTACTTTGCACCTTGATTTTTCCTCTTGCTTTATTACTTTAAGCAAGTAGTGTCAAAGTCACGGAAGCCAGAAGTACCATTTGTCATTAGGCTAGTGCTTGCTACATAAGAGGCCCCCATCAGTGTACATCTGCTGCTGAGTTTCAAAGGAGGCAAATTGCTTCCCTAATCTACCCATCTTATAAATAGACTTTTCAAGAATGACTGCTGTTTACATGCCACCTGTCCTCCCTTATCTCGTGCTCTTTCCCTGCTGAATCAGCTACGCCTGAAACATTGCTTCCCATCCCTTACTTACAGTTAGCTTAGCTGTTCACCCAGTATTGGTTACAGGCCAAAAAAATAAGGAGAGGTCTAATAAGACAATTTGTTGCTTGTGGCAGTGTCTCTTTGCTTCCCCGTTGCTCCCCACCCCCTCAAAACACATTTTAATTAATTTTCTGTCTTGAATCCATAATAATTTTTAAATAAGGAATTTAAACTCTGACAATCATTTGGTCATAAAATTTTCCACATAAAATTAAACATAGATTTTGCAATTCAAGCTAATGAATGAAAATATATAGTTCTAGGGTGCTAGAGATGTTGAATATGGGTGGGCTAGACCTGGGGTATTAGTTCTGAATTTTTGGTAATTAAGCTCTAGACTATAGACATTTGTGGGTTTACTTAATGATTTATACCTCACTTGCTTCTAAAAAAAAGATTTAAGGCAGCTTGCAAAGTTAAAACATGTAAAATGGAACAATTAAAAATAAAAACAGGACAAAGCCCAGTAAAAAGGGACAGAGCAGTATATGTACTAGGAAGCCGGAACAAGTTAATCTTGGAGTATGACTCTAGTAGATGGCCTCTCCCCCTAATACTCCCGGCCCCACTCTGATCCTAATGAGGATCTTTGCTTTCCATCTAGGCTTCTCTTATTTTAAGATACTGAATTTTAATTGGTTCTGTCTATGAAAATATGCCAACTGCATTTGTAGAGAATTTCAGGGAAAGCATATGTCTGAATTTCAGAAGAAACAATTGTGCCATTTTCCATCTGGAAAGCCTTCCACAGCTGTGGATGTCTAACCAGCTGCTCACTCAGAACTATAAATAGAAATAGAAGAAAGAAGTAGCTTTCAGAGAGACAGTGGTACCATGTGGTGAAAAGAGCTCCACTCTTGGAGTTAATAAACCTGGGCTCAAGTCTTGGCTTGGGTTCTTATAACCTGTGTGATCCTGAACCAAATTGAGCTTCAGTTTTCCCACTTGGCGATAACTACCTCACAAGGTTATTAGGAGGAAGATGATTTGGAAACTAATGTTAAAGTATTTACGTCAACTTGTGTCATTATCCTGTTTGGTAATATCAATTCTTGAAGACCATCTACATCTACTTAATTATACAAAATTGTGATCTGTGTTGTAGTATATAGTTTACTATGTTAATTTGATGGATAATTTAAATGTTCTTTAATGTAAAATGCCCTTTCTTGCATTGTTAGCCATTATTGGACTTTATTTCATGTCACACAGCTACCATTCAGTGTTGCTAGATCTTTAGATTACATGGAGAGCAGTAAAAATATAAGAAGAATGGAAACTTAACAAAGGGCCTAAACTCAGGAATGGGGAACCCATGGCCTGGAGGCCACATATAGCCTTTTAGGTCCTTGGGTGCAGCCTTTTGACTGAGTTCAAGTTTTATAGAACAAAATCGTTTTAAGGGAATTTGTTCTGTGAAGTTTGGATTCAGTCAAAGGGCTGCACTTGAAGATCTAGAGGGCCACATGTTTCCTCAAGGCCACAGGTTCCCTACCCCTGGAAATTGTAAGAGGCTTTAAATACCAAATAGAGGATTTTATATTTGATCCTAGAATAATTGTAATTTGTTGAATAAAAGAGTCAGATTTACTTTAAGGTCACTTTGCTAACTGAGGTCCCAAGGTGGTAGCTGTGTGAAACGAGAGAAGGGAACATATACAAGAGATATTGTGAAGGGAGAAATGGTAAGACTTGGCTTCAGATTAGAAATGTGGGTTAGTATAAATGAGGAGTCAAAGAAGTCACTGAAGTTGCAAGCCTGTAAGACTGGGAAGATGGTGGTGCTTTGAACATTAATTGGGAATTTTGGAAGAGGGGGAATTTGGAGATAATGAATTCTATTTTGAGTATGTTGAATTTGAGGGATACAATAAATAGGCAGTTGATTCAAGACTGGTGTCAGGAGAGTGGTTAGGCCTGGGTAAATAGACCTGAGAATATGATATATGATACTTGAACCCAGGGGAATCAATTGAACTAGCATAAAGGGAGAAGAAGGCTCAAGAAGAGGCTGATTCATAGTGGTCCTGAAGGAAAATTCCACAAAATAGATTAAAAAGAAATAGTCAAAGAGGAAGGAGGGGAACCAGGAGAGAGTGCAGCCTTGAGAATCTAGAAAGGAGAGATTATACAGGATGACAGTGTCAAAAGCTGCAAAGAGTTCAAGGAGGATAAGAACTGAGAAAAGGCAATCATGAAATTATCGGCAACTTTGTATTGAACTCTTTCATTTGAATGGTGAGGTTGGAGGCTAGATTGCAGAAGGTTTATAAGAGTACTAAAGGGGAAGTGTACATATTGATTGTAGATGGCTTCCTCAAGGAGTTTAGCCATGAAAGGGAGAAGAGACAACCACTGTAACTTAATGCTGTCTAGGAAAAACTAACCATAACTATCACAGCTGGTTAATGAAGTGAGGTGGGGGTTTTGCTATTGTTTGTATGTTTTTTTAAAGTTGGGGAAACATGGATATATTTGTGGACAACAGGGAAACAATCCAAGTATATAGAAAAAAGTTGAAGATACTGAGAGAGTAGGAATGTTGGAGGGTAGAATGGGTCCAAGGGTTTGTATAGAGGTGTTTGCCTTGGCAAGGAGAAGGGCCACTTTTCATGTGAGGCAGGGGTAAAGGAGGAGATATGAGGGAGGAGAAGAGGGAGCTAATTTTTTTAGTGATATAGGAGTCCAGGTCCTCAGCTGAGAGGAAGTGGGGCATGCCATGAGAGACTTGAGGGGGGATAAAAAAGTTTCACATTGCAAAATTTGAGTGGGATGGTGAATCAATTGGGAGGGAGAGAGTGGTACAAAAGGATTGCCTTGTTTAAGTGAATACCCAGTTGAGATTATGTAACATAAGTTTGTAGTACACCAAATAATGACAGTTTTGTGATTTTCTTGAGTTTCATTTAGCAACACATAAATAGGAACAAAGAAAGTAGATGGTAGGAGGATTCCAAGGTTGGAGCTTAGCAAGGTCTGATGAGCAATAGCATAAAGGAACAAAAGATTTGAGTATAGAGAAGAGTTTTTAATTGAAATAGTTCACTAGGGGGTCAAGAAAGAGGAGAGTGTAATCAATACATGGGTGATGGCCTGGGAAAGAACTTAGTGATAAAAGGATTGGAAGTCATAATGAGAATAAAGAACAGTGATAAAAGTCATAAGACAAAAGGAAAGATGAACTTATAAAAGATTATGATCAGATAAAGGAATTTCAGATTTCATGAATATGGAACAGTTGGGAGTGATGGCAACATTAAAGGTATCACCATCTCTGTGTATTGCTGAAGTGGGTAGAGCAGGTCATGGGAAATGAATAAATTGAGGAATTAGAAAGTTAGGATTTTTGAGAGTATCAATATGTATGTTTTACTATCCTGGTATGAGGGCAAAAATTGGGAAGAATAGAAAGACTGTGAGCCAAGTGCTGAGGAAAGAAGGAGAGCTTATCTATAGATAACAGGTATCAGAATCATGACTGAGTGACAAATTGAGATGGAATAAAACTCAAAGGAAGAGAGGTTAGTGGGCAATGATAATAGAGGGAGAGTCTCAAGTGACCAGGAGGAGCAAGGAATGTTCTGACTCCCCCACCGTGATCAGTGTGGAGGGAGTATTAGTGATAGTGCAACCAGTACAGGAGACAGAAGACACAGAGGTTGTGTCATGAAGAGAGGGGCGGAAATAAGCATTTATAGAATGCCTATTGTGAGCCAGGCACTGTGCTAAGCATTTTACAAATATGTCATTTAATCTTATAACTCTGTAAACCGGGTACTCTTATTATCCCCATGGTGAAACTGAGGTTAAGTGACTTAGCAAGGATCTCACAGTAAGTATCTGAGGCCATATCTGAATTCAGGTCTTCTCCACTCCAGCCCCAGGGCTCTCTCCACTATGCTTCCTAGCTAGATCACCAGGAAGGAGAGAAATCTCAGTGAATGCAAGAATATGGAAGGAGTGAGAAAGGAGACATTTAAGATGAAAGTAAGTTTGTTAACAGAGAGCACAATGGAAGGGGCTGGTAGTTCTGGAATGGAACATTTTGGGGGCCAGGGTTGAAGGGGACAGGAATAAAGGAACAGATAGTGGGTACTTTGGGATGTACGTTTTGCAGTGAGCACTACTCTCCTTTTTTTAGTGGTATAGTGATGCTGTTAGCCGAGTAACAGCACGACTACTCAGTCACAAGATTATAGAGAAGGGTGTTAGAGTACTCCTGCCTCTAAAATTCCCCTGAGATCTGTGATAAGTCTTCACATCTCCACCTAACAATGGGTTCTCACCTCTGGGGAGAGCAGGCAGCAGTGAAGTCTTTAGTGCAAATTGAGGATGGGCTCTTCTTGCATATGTGTGTGGAGGGCAGAGGAGAAGCTTTATTTCTGATGTTTTTCAGTAAATCTCACTTTTGATTTGACACTTTGATTTTCACTAACCCTTACTTTAAACTTTGAAGGTTTTAGGGACACTAATTGGCCAGATCGCAGATGGCTAAGTTCATGGTGAGAATTTCTGAATTCACGGTTGGTCTTTTGGGCCTTAAGCCTTGACACATAATAATTAATGCCCTCAGCAGCCTCAGACACAGGTAGCTGTTATCAGTGTAGGAGGCCTGTACTATGCAATTTCTCATAATTAGCCCAGGAGTGACCTTGAAAAAGCAAGTCATACCTTAAAATGGAGGTGATGGCTGAAAATTCTGTGCAGTAAGGCTTTTTACAAGTTAAAAAATGGGGCGGGGGGGAGGAGTGGGAATTTGTTGAACTTTCAGCAGGCAAGCTAAGAGGTTACAGTTTTATATATGTATGTATATGTGTGTGTGTGTGTGTGTGTGTGTGTGTGTGTGTAATGTGTGTGTGTGTGTGTGTGTGTAATGTGTGTGTGTGTGTATGTGTGGTGAGCGTACCTATGGATAGACAGATTTTAAAACATTAACTCAGCATGTAAGCAGAAAGGAGATAATATACCACCCTTAATATGCTTTTCTTCCAGTTAGGAAGTCTCCCAAAATGAGGGTTACATTGGTGGTTTCAATGCACAATAACCAATAAATTGATCCAATCCTGCATAGTGAGTTGGGCCATCACTTAGTTCTATTTCTATAGTCAGAAATTCATACATCAGTGGCACCTCAAATTAAGAATGGGCTGCAAAAGTCAAACAGGAAATTAGGCAAGAAAAAGATACCTATAACAGATCCATAATCTAATTGATTAGGATATTTCTTCTAAATGCACAGATTGCAACCCATCCATACTTTTTTAATCCAGTTCAGTTCTTCTCTCTGTCCTTCCATAAGGCTTCCCTAGATGATCTTCTATGAGTACCAGTGCAGCATTTAGGCTATCTGCCTATAATTAATAACTCTTACCTGCCCACCTCCTAAGTCTGATTCTACATGCCTAAATGATACCTTTGGCCTTATTTTTTTTGGGCACAGCATATTAGTAATTATATAGTACAGACTACTTGTTCCCACCATGTGTCTCTCCATTGCCACACATATCACCTTCTGTTCTAGAACAGGTGGTGTATCTGTTGTCCAAGGACCATCCTAGCAATGTGGAGCCTTGGTTGGCCATGAGGTGGCATGTTCTTTGGGCATGGTAATCTGTAAAACAAAGAAAAATAGAAATTGGTGATTGATGTATATTATTTATCCATCGTTTAGACTATAATTAGGAGAATGTTGATGTAAACATTGAGGTGAAGTGTAATGACTCAGATATATAATGAAGTAAAAGCCTTGGCTGATCCATTTAAGACTTTATAAGGACCTACATGTGAATTCCTAATTTCTTCCCCAAACCCTATATGTGCATCATAAATATTTATAATAAAAATTAGGCCAAAATGAGAAATATTTTTAAAATATTCCAATTATTATTTAACTTAAAAGTCTTTTTTTTTCTTCTCTTCAACCTGTCATTTTTCCTGTTTCTCTTTTACAGAGGACATAAAGATAAGATATTTGTAGTGAAGTGCAACCCACATCATGTGGACAGATTGGTTACTGTTGGGATAAAGCACATCAAATTCTGGCAACAAGCAGGTACTTGAATTCATCATTTGTCTGAATTTATTATTATTTTTTGTGATAGTAGGAAGAAAGTAAGTCTTTCTCTAATCCCAGTTGAAGTTGTATGTGGAAATTTTTTTCTTCTTAATAATCACTCTGAAACTTAATGCTTGAGATGTCAAACTATGAGATGACATGACTGATTTTTCAGTATCTAGAATGCTATGTGTATGTCAATTTTCTACAGATCATAATAATAGGTGACTTTCTGGTAACACTTTAAGTTGTACAAAATCCTTGGCATCCATCATCTCATTTGATCCTCTCCAGAACCCTGTGAGATAAGCTACTATTTATCTTCAAAAAGAAGAAACTGAGTCCCAGAGAAGGTTACTTTACCCAGGGTTACTTTGTGATACAGGCCTGGAAATCTTACACAGATAATGCGTTTGAGATAGGATTTAAACTTTCTGATTTTGAGTAGTAGAATACTCCTTCTTATTCATCATCCATATTGATAATTAAATGTATAACCCTCATAGCTCTGGAATCAAGTGGACTAGGTCCAATCCTGGGGACTGATTTCCTTTAGCTTGTTGCCCTAACATGAGTTGCTCCACAAAAAAATCTCCTAGTATACTCTGGTATGTATAGGTTTTTCCAGATGTGAGTAATAGAATTCTCAACTCTTATATAAGCACTGAAAGTACCAGAAGCATATTGAGTACAGGGCACTGTTTATTTCACTCTGCAGAAAATGCGTTAAATACAAAGAACTCACAGGAGCCCACCAACAGATACAGAAACACATAAAACATTGAACTAGCCAATAAGTTTTCAGAAAGGAGCTGTCCTTGGGGGCTGCTATTGGAACAATTCTTTAACATTCTCATATGTCTTTTTCCTAAAGAGTCCTAACTAGTCTTTTCCAGAGTTGCAGTGCTAACTTGTGCTTTATATTCCCCATGAAAAATAAATATATTTGTGGGGGCAGCTAAACAAAGAATTCCCTTCCCATCAGACATCCACTGACAGAATAACTCACCAAGTTTGCCCTATGCAGCCAATGCTCCTCTTGATTCAGGGAAGTCCCCTTGTTGAGGTTTAGGGGTGCTGGGACCCCAAATAGCAACTGGCGGGTCCTGTCTTGAGTGAATTCAACCCCAAGTCTTCTTTCATCCAAAGACAAGGTTTATTAGAGCATTGGTCAGGGTGGGCATGATTCTAAAAATCTGCCATATTGGCCAGATTCCTAAGGAATCTGAGCAATTTAGTTGGGGTCAAGATGGACCTTATATATAGAAAGACTGTGGGAAGTCTTTAGGAGTAGCCCAGTAGTCTGGGGTGACTGAGAGGTAACAGAGGAGGATTGAGTACCCTAGGTGAATGCTAGGGACCTGGACCACGTGGCCAAGGGGTAATGGCGTCTAGAGGGAATCAAAGGTGGGCAGTAGCCGGGGAGATTTGGAGGCAACAGACAATGAAGGGTTAAACTATGTTAGCAGTAACAGAAAACTGGGAGATTAGGCATAGGCCACAATAAAAGGCCAGTTTAGAGGATTACTAGGGTGGTTCACTGCCTCAGGAGAATGCCAGAGACTTGACCATGTGGGAAAATTCAAGGAAAGTTCAAGGTCCCATAATACCCCATCACCCTTTCCTCTCTGTAGGGTTTAATCCCCAAGTTCTTGAACTTGGAAACTCTAGAATTTAGGATAACCCACAAAGCAGTCCCCAAATGTGGTGCTGCCCAAGAAATCTCCTTTCTCTTGATTATAAGACTAAATTTCAGTATCATACTGCCTAAGAAATTCATAATCCCTCCTTTGTTATGCAGGAGCTGGGTTTTATGTACACTGTCTAGGAACTCCCTCTCAAGACACATAATGTGCTTACTAAAAGGACATGGATCCATCCCTTTCCATTTCTTCCAGCAGATTGTTCCCTTATAATCATTCCCCTCTATCTCTTCAACTTTTTCCTATCTACAGGATTCTTTTCTGTCACCCACAATATGCCCAGGTCTCTCCTATCCTAAAACAAAAAAAAACAAACAAACAAAAACCTGTACCTTGATCCTTCTAATCTAAACCTTTAAATTATAGTCTGATATCTTTTCTCCCTTTTAGAGGCAAAATCCTAGGAAAAAACTGTCTTCACTTGTTGACTCTACTTCCTTTCCACTGATTCAAATCTCAGACTTTTGCAATTTAGCTTCCGACCTCTTTGCTTTCTTCAAAGCTACTTATTATCTCTTAATTACCAAATCTGATGGCCTTTTCTCAAACCTAATACTTAAATTCTTTGAAACATCCTACACTGGTGACTGCCATCCTGTGTACTTTTTCCTCTTTTGCATGTTTGTATGGTTTTTTTCAACTAGATCTACTCCTACCTCTCTAACAGATATGTGTCTTGGTCTCCGCTGCTGGCTTGTCATCTCTATCATGTCTCCTTACTGTGAGCATCCCCACAAGTTCTGTCTCTGAGGGGGAATCATGTGAGACCAGCCTTACATCACAATTGTTTCTCCGCTCTGATTGAAGAGCTGGAGGGTAGAACAATAAATTCCTCCCCAAACTTCCTTACTAGAGGGCTCAGAATTGTCCAGCTAACTTCATTTCCCAGCAGTTGCTCTGCTTGGTTTTTAGATTCCATTAACATTATACCCCTATGGAGTGTCCCCACCCCCACTCTCTTCAGTTTCCTTTTGTGTGTTGTCTTCCCCCGTTAGACTATAAGCTCCTTGTGGGCAGGGATTGTCTTTCTTTATACATACCTAACTTATATAAAGCATTCTGGCTTCTCCCCACAGAAGAAGGGAGAAAGGAGAGAGAAGGGAAAAAAGAGAGAAAAGAGGGGGAGAGACTGGAAGAGAGAAAGGGAAAGAGAGAAAGAAAGGGAAAGGAAGGAGGAGAAAGGGTCCAGGGCCAATAGATCTATAAATGAGTAATACCTCATTTATAGATCCAGAAAGGGAGTGGCTCCTCTGGTAAGTCTCTGCCCCTATGTCTCGGGCAGCCAATCACTAGAAATTCTCTGTATTCTAATCGGTGTGACATCAGTGAGCATGCCTACACTCCTTAGGGAGGTATCTGTGCTCCAGATGCCTTCAAACAAAGGTCTATGTCCCCTGGAATTGTCAGGGTATCAGCAGGTTCATTAGAGGCTTCTTACTCAACCCTCCTTTACATACCAGACTTAAGGAAGTAGAAAGCTTACTCTAAGGAGATATATATACTTTTTAGTGCTCCTAAGGTTCCCTTTCAGGGCACTAATTAAACCCCCACTCTCTTAAAATTAGAGGGTACTGAGTGAATGTTTCTTGAGGACGATGTCAGTGAGGTTGATTCTCCTTCCATAACATCTTTATGCATCTGTTCCCTTCCTCTCCACTTGCACCACAGGGTACTAAAGCCAGGCCTCATCACCTCTCTAACAGACTTTTCCAATAGGTCTACAAATTAGTCTCTCTGACTCTAGCCCCTCCTTTCTGGAGATAATCCTCCACATGGCTGCCAAAATGATTCTCCTTAAGCACAGGACTTAACATGTTACTCCCCTGCTCAGTTAGCTTCACGGGTTCCCGTTTGTCTCTTGGATAAAATACAATCTTGCCTATTTGGCCTTTGAAGCTCTTCACAGTTGGCCTCCAACTCATCTTTCCAGTCTGGTCGATAGTCGATAATCAATAAATATATATTAAAGACCTACTATGTGCCAGGCACTTTGCTAAGTGCTGCAGATACTGAATATTCAAGAAACCACTGTAAGCCAGAATACTTATATAAGTTAGGTAAGTATAAAGAAAGGCAATCCCTGCCCACAAGGAGCTTACAGTAGTGGAAAGGAAACTGAAAAGAGTGGGGGTGGGGACACTGCAGAGGGACATAATGTTAATGGAGTCTAAAAACCAAGCAGAGCAACTGCTGGGAAATGAAGTTAGCTGGAAAATTCTGAGACCTCTAGTAAGGAAGTTTGAGAAGGAATTTATTATTCTGCCCTCCAGCCCTTCAAAGGGGAAAAGCAACTGAGTGATGTAAAGCTGGTCTCTCATGACCCCCCCTCAGAGAGTACATTCAATCCAGACTGTCCTACTTCAGGTGCCTTAATCACAACATTCCATGTCCAGACTCTTGGAAAGTTCCCGTCTGCCATATCACCTCTCAGAATCCCTCGCTACTTTCCAGCTCAGCTCAAGCGCCTCATCCCTGATTTCCCCATTTATAGTGCTCCTCTCCCATATATGTATTTATTTTGTGCATATTTTATATTTAATTATCTGTGTACGTGTGGTTTCTTCCCAGCAGAATGTTAGCTTCAGGAGAGCAGAAACAATTTCATTTTTACCTTTGTACTTCCACTTCTTAGCCCAGCATCAGGCACATAGAAAGTGTTGAATAACTGCTTGTTGAAATGAATTGAATTATATATAAATGATGAAATAATTGATACCCTATAAAAATATAAACAGTTTGCCTTTTTTACTCATTAATAGGATCAATTTAATAAGTATACACACATATATAATACATCTAAACATATATACATATACCTACTTATGTGTATAGGTTGTATATATATACATTTACATACATACATATGGTGTGTATATCATATGTGTGTATATGTGTGTGTGTACGTATACTTCTTACTGTGTACATGGCACTATGAAAAGCACAGCTTTCTGGGGACACCACACCAAAAATGAAGCAGTCCCTGCCCTCAAGAAACTTACATTCCACAGATGAATACAAATTGTACACAAATTGGAAGTAAATACCAGATCATTAGAGGAGGAAGAGAATACTTAACCACCAAAGCAACCAAGAAAGGTTTCGTGCCATCACCATAACTGTAATCTGATGGGCTCATTTTGGTAACTTTCCCATAAAAAAGAACACATCATTCTCACAATAACACTTGCTGTACGAAATATGTTTACACAGGTACTGAATTCTGTTTTCATTGTCTGTTCAGTTTGTTGGGGTTTTAAAAGAATATATGGAGAAACTTGCATAAAAGCATTCTTGCTTACGGTGGTTTCTTGAATATTATTACACTTAACCTTGTCTGAAACCTGGCTTTTTAACTACATCTTTGGAATATTTCCTCCACTGACATTTCTTTCTGCTTACTGAATTATCATTTTCCAAGGCTGTTTCAAAAGAAATTGATTCACTTCACATTTATTTCATTTATTTGTTTTCTACTTAATATTTATTCTGCTCGCTCTATGAAGATAACATCAAGGATATTCATGAGAAATACAATAAAACCTTTTCCCCTCCAACTCCAGGTGGGGGCTTCACATCTAAACGAGGACTCTTTGGCAGTGTTGGGAAATTGGAAACAATGATGTCTGTTTCTTATGGACGAATGGAAGACCTGGTTTTCTCTGGAGCTGCAACTGGAGATATTTTTATTTGGAAAGATATTCTTTTACTTAAGACTGTGAAAGCCCACGATGGGCCTGTTTTTGCTATGCATGCATTGGATAAGGTATAATATATTATTTAAAAGTCTTTTGCCAATTAACATTTTTTCCCATTATGTAATAGAATTAGGAAGAAACACTAAAAAAATAAAAGCCTAGGCATCTGGAAAAAGTACAAATTAATCATTCATGCTGGAAAGTAGTAGCTAGGAGGAAGTGGGAAAAAAAGTAGTTTGGGGTTTTTAAAAAAAATTCTCTGTTTCTTCCTGTCTCTCACTTTTTTTCTTTCTCCATCTGCACAACACCTGTCTTTTAAAATCTGTGTGCAGTATGAGAAAACATGGCCAAAAATTCTCTGAGGCCTTTTGTCTAAGAATTAGTGGGAAAATCTTTATACACCATGGAGCTCAGTTCAGTATCTATTGTTTTATACATTATTCCCATTGTCCTGTAAAAACATACCCCATGGACTAAACCAACCCAGTTTCCTTGGGTGACTGTCAATTTTAAACCTTTGATGAAAGTGCTGGATTGAAGTCTACCTGCCTCCCTGCTATGTTCCTGTTCCAAATAGTATTATGCAATGGGAAAAGTACTGCATCTGGAGTTCGGGGAGCTGCATTCAAATCCTGCCTATGCAACCTCTGTGACCTGAAGCAAGTACTTAAACTGGCAAGACTTCAGTTCCTTCATCTTTGAAATAAAAAGAGTTAAACTACATGACCTTCAAGGTCCCTTCCAGATCGAAATCCTGTGATACAGCTTATTTGCATTTTGTCTCAACTTATCAAGTTGCCCCATTCTCCAAGTAGATTTCAGAAAGTGCTGATTTCTCTGGAGTACTCTATGTAAGCAATCTATCTCACCTATTTTGCAAGCAAAAATGAATTCTTTAATCCTGATTGGCTGGGACGTCCAGCCAACTCAGGACTTCCAGAGCTCCAGGCAGTCTGAGTCTTTAAACAGACCTCATCAAGCCAAACCTGGTTTTCAGGGTTGACATTTACTTGTGCACAGTCCAACTTATGGTTATACCAGTTTTTAAAAATTTCTTCCCGTATTATAATCTGTAATAACTGTTTCATGGATATATTATTCTCATTAACAAATTAATTTTTGTTAAAAATAGGAAATGCATTTTTAAAAAGATTAGGAAAGAAAATTTTCCTACCAACACCATAGTTAGGGATAGGGATGTGGACCTCTTACATGAAAATATCTCTCCCTCTACCCAGGCAGGTTGACACCTGCTTATAGTTTTAGAGAATTGCCTGGATTTAGTGTCATTCTGAGCATTTGTCAACAAGCATTTGTTCAGTGCTTCCTATGTGCCAAGCAGTGTTGAGGTTAAGACTTTTACCCAATATTAGATAACCAATATGTGTCAGAGGTGTAACTTGAATCCAGGTCTCTCTCCCTGGCTCCAGAGGTAGCTAGCTCTCTGTCCACTATGCTATTATGGCTTCTTTTCTAGTTCATTGGGAATGTTAGTTTACCCTTTTTTCACTTGGCAAATTTAATTGCAAAGTCGTAGAAATAATAGAAACTTTGCAATATCCTTTGCTTTGAAGAAGTAACTCCGTATCAAAAAATAAGGATGATAGTATTTCAATTCATAAATTTCTAAGAATTACATTTTGGTAAGGAATGGGAGCAAGTCTGTGATTTCATTGCTACAAAGAGTTCCAAATGCGGAACCGTTTACCAGTACAGATAGACACATTCTCTTAGAGAGTTGCCTAGAGCACCTAGGTTAAGTGACTTGCCCAGGATCATACAGACAGTACGTGTGAGAAGCCCAACTTGAAGCCAGATCTTACTGGTGTCAAGGATAGCTCTCTGTCCACAATACCTTCTCTATTTATCTTCATTGAAATGTACTGGAATGAGTACCTCAGAGAAAGCAGAATTAATTGTTGCCTGGTATTTTGCTTAAAAAGAAAAAGGAAATTGCTTATGAATAAGGACAGTTGGTGTATTCTGGTAAGTTGCCAAAAGTAAAGTTCAGTGATAATACCACTAAATCATGTGCCTTGATCAAGAAATAAAGATAACTATTTTTTTAAAAAAAATAGTCAATCTGTTAAGCAGTTTGCCTGCCAGTTTTTCAAAAGATGAATCCTGATTTTAATTAGTGAGGAAATTGGTGACATTTAATTATATGCTAATGAGCAGCCAAGACCATAAGACCCTAGCTTTGGATCTGGAAGTGTTCATTCAGTCCAGTCTCCTCAAATTATAAATGAGAAACTGAGGCCAAAATAATTTTATGTGATAAAATGTCTGTGTTGCTTTTATGATAAATGTGTATGCTTTCTCCTGGGATTTAATATAAATATAAAAGCATTTTAAAACTCTATGGAATATCATAACTAGAATTTCTGGTGACCATGGGACCAAATATATTGATGTGTACTTGAAAAAACATGGCAAATTAAAAAAAAAAAAAAAGACCTCTCCCAAGTGGATGTGTTATTTTAAAGATAAATTAAATTTTTCATGCCAAAAGATTGATGTCTATACATGCTCTACATTTGTGCTTTTACAGGGTTTTGTAACAGGTGGAAAAGATGGAATTGTGGAACTCTGGGATGATATGTTTGAGAGATGCTTGAAGACCTACGCTATTAAAAGATCTGCATTATCGACTAGCTCTAAAGGTGCCACTTGTACATACACAGTAGTAATGGTTCCATTCCTATGAGTGGGTTGCTATTGATGGACCTCAAAAACCCTTCCTAAATCCACTCTCATCACTGTCTACACACTCAGAGCTCAGGCCCTTTGGTAGAACTGGCAAAGAAGTAATGGCCACATTTAGAAAATGATCAAAAACTGCTTTCATATTCAATTATATTTCTATTCCTCCCATCTTTAATACTGTCAAATACTATTTCCTCTCCCTCCCCCCACCCAGGTTTGCTCTTGGAAGACAATCCTTCAATTCGTGCCATCACTTTGGGACATGGACATATCCTAGTAGGGACCAAGAATGGAGAGATACTTGAAATTGATAAGAGTGGCCCAATGACTCTGCTTGTTCAGGTATGGTATTCTCCTATGCTCATACAAGTCTATCCTGAGTAATAGTGAGATCTAAAGTAGCCCTGTGTAGTATTCCTTAATTCCTCTCATTCCCCCCCACCCAGTGCAAACATCAGGGTAAAATAGGTATCAAGGATCCAAATGTGATGATGCATGCCTATGATCCCTACTACTAGCAAGGCTCAGGTTGGTGGATTGCTTGAGTTCAAGAGTTCTGAGCGATGACCTAAGCTCTTAGAAACTATGATGTTAGAGCAAATCCCTAAGAGTGTAGAGTGGGGAATCAGGCTACCTAAGGAGGGGCAAACTGGCTTAAGTCATAAATAGAACAGGTCAAAACTCCCCTGCCAATTACTGAGGTTTTAGGCCTTGTGAATGGCTACTGCACTTCAAGCCAGGGCAAAATAGGGAGACCTGGTCTCCAAAAAAAAAAAAAAAAGACATCAATGACTGGTTTGAACGGAAATAGAAGTCACAAAACTTATAATCTTAGGGTGAATAACAATTCCATGATTTTAGGTTAGATGACAGTAGAATTTTTATGAACTGATTGCATGAGTGTAAATAAGCATCAGGTGTTTTGTATTATCAACTGTCAGTTACATCTTCTGCTGGAAATCTCCCTAAAGCTATGATTTCAGACCTTTCTTTCTACCAGTTGAGTGTTTCTGTGCTAAGATGCTCTTATATAGAACTGACCCATTGCACATCAAATGGCTTTTCAACTTTATGAAGTTTCCTTGTGGTAACTAGGTAGCGATGTGGATAGAGAGCTGGACCTGAGTCAGGAAGACCAGAGTTCAAATTTTACTTCAGATGCTTACTGGCTATGTGACCCTGGGCAAGTCATTTAATCTGTCTGCCTCAGTTTTCTCATATATAAAATAGGGACAATACTAGCATCCACTTCTTAGGATGTTGTGAGGATAAAATGAAACATTGCTTGTAAAACACTTACAAACCTTAAAACACTAGGTAAAAGCTGGCTATTTTTTTTAGGGATTCTAATAGCCCATCTTTTAAATCACTGGTTCCTCTGCATTTGAACCATAACTAGTATACTTGAAATTATTGTATATTTCTCTTCTGAAAAAAGTTAGTAATGTAATGTACTTATATTGTATAAATGACCAAATTATCATAGAATCTGATTTGAAAGGAAACTCATTAGCAATCTAACCCAACCTGTTCCTTCTGGAAACCTCTATACAATGTTGCCAACAAGTGGTCATCCAGCCTTGAGGAACCTGAGTGAGAGAGAACATGTTACAGTACCTCTCTCCCTAGGCAAGGCATTCCTCTTGTGGCCAACTCTAATTATTAGGAAGGGGTTTCCTACCATCAAGCCTAAGTCTGTATCTCAGCAACTTCTACCCATTACTTCTTGCCCTGCCAAGTGGAGCCACACAAACAAGTCTAAGCCTTCTATCTCCCATGAGGGCCCTTCCAGAGTACTTGACAGCAACTATCACACTCTGCTCTCTACATCTCTCCTGGCTTTGCCACTTAAAACCATGTGACCTAGAGCAAGTCATTTCATAGTTCTGGGTCAAAATTAAATCTGTAAAATGAAGGATGTGGATTAGATGTTTTCTAAGGGCTCTTCCAGCTCCAAATCCCATGAACTGTTCTCCAAGCTAAGCATCCACAGTTCCTTCAACTGACCATCAGATGACATAATCTTAAACCCCTTCTTTATCCTGGTCACCCACCTTTAATACTGGTCCCCCTCATTCGTATTCTTTCTACCTTTCAATGACCCTCCTACAGTGTAGTTCCCAGAAATTAACATGATGCTGCTGATGTAGCCTGATGAGGACAGAGTCAAACAAGACTGTCTGCTTCCCTACATCTGGATACCATGACTATCATAGAGTATTCTAAAATCCATTAGTTGCTCTGGCTGCCATATTACACTGTTAATTCATATTGTCTTGCACTTCACTAAAAACCAGAGATCTTTTTTAGGTGAATTGCTAACTAAACATATGTGTCCTATCGTATGTACATATATACATATGTGTTATATAGATATGTTTACATATATGTATATTTCTATAGAGTTCACTTTTGTGCCTAAATCTAAGACTTTACATTTATCCTTATTACATTTTTTTTCTAACTAGATTTATACCAAATTCTAGAGCTAGGTCTTAATTTATGGAAATAATGAATCCCAAGAAATGGTCACATTATTTTAATTCTCACTGCTGCATATTTCCATTGGGCTGGACCAGTTACCATATCTTACATAATTATAACTTAAATAATACAAAGCTGGAGCATGGCAAAATATTTCTGGATCCTGTGTTAACCAGTTTGTTCACTCCCCCAGTTTTATCTGTAGATTTGATAAGCATACATATTCTGATAAATGTGTTGAACACAGGGCCATATTGCAATCAGTTTCTTCAATAGCGGATAATGTGTGTAGAGCCAGTCTCTATGAGAATGAAGTGAGCATACATTATTCATCTCTATTACCAAACTATTTTTCTAAAAGATACATATAGATGGTATCTATACAGGATTAAACAAACATCAATATGAAAAGTTAAAAAATTAATCAATCACCTATGGTTTTCTACTATCTAAATATTTGTTATCATATAGTAAAAAAAAGTCTAACATTGAGTTTTTCACTTTCTAGCCAAATGATTTGATATCATGAAGACTTAACTTTGCCTTCAAACTCAAGTGAAAAAAATCCAAAGTTATCAGAATGATTCATAGAAGTAATAATCATTTCTATTCATATCTGAATCATACCATAGAGAAAGCTTCTAAATATAAGGAATGTGAGAAAGTATTCTAAAAGAAATTGTACTTCCCTAGACGTCTGACAATTCACACCAAAGAGAAATTCTATAGATAAAATGAATGTGGGAAATCCTACCACTGGCATTTCCATCTTCTTGAAAATTGAACAATTCTTACCACACAGACTTCCTGTGCATGTAGTGGATGTGGGAGATCTTTTAGTTGAAATGCTTTTCTTATTAAACACCAGAAAATTCACAGGAAAGATGGCCTACATAAGTAAGCAGTGTGTGAAAACTTTTATTCTGAGAAGATAGCTTACTCAACATCAGGGAATTCATAATAAAGAACAGCTTAATGAATGCAACGAATGTGGGAAAGCCTTCAGGGATACATCAACTTTTTGTGATTGTAAGAAAACACACACTCTATAAAGGAAATGCGTGTGGAAAATACTTCAGTTTGACCTTTCACCTTCTTAATACCATCAAATTCATACTAAAAGATACCTGTAAATGCACTTAATATGGAAAGCCCTTCAGCTGAAACCTAATCTTTAATAAATCATAGAAAATTCACACTAAATAGGAATTATATTAACATGATTGACATAAGGAAGCTTTTAGTTGCATATCACACTTTGTTCAGTATTAAATAATTCTGCCTGGGGATTGGGGAAGAAACCCAGTGAATGTAAGGAAAGCATTGGTCAAAGCTCACACCTCTTTTCATTGACATAAGTAAATTTATATGGGGGGGGGGAATAATGATTCTAACAAATGGAATTTTAAGTCTAACTCAGAAATATTTGCTCTTAAAGAATGTATCAATTGTGTAGAGCTATTCTTATTGTTCTTTCTTTATAAGGAGGTCCTGTAGAGTCACAAATACAACGAACTATCAGTCTTCAATATTATAGGGTCATGGGCTTAGACCTGGAAAGGATCTTAGAGGTCATATAGTCTAACCCCCATCATCTCTTGTCCAGACCAAGACAAAAATCTTCTCATTGGTCACTCAACTTCCATTCTCTTCCTTTTCTAATCCATCCTCGGCCCTGCTGACAAACTGGTATTACCAAAATTAAATCTGGCCATCCTAAAAAATTTTTAGTAACTTTCTATTGTCTCTTACATAAAACACAAAATCTTTAGTTTGTCATGTAAAGCCCTACACAGTCCAGCTCTCACTCACCTTTCAAGTCTTGTTTGATATCACTCCCCTCCACACTCTCACCATTCCAGACATACTGCTCTACTAGCTATTATCTGTGTAAAACATTCCATTTCCCACCTCCAGGCCTTTGCACAGTTGACCATATGCCTGTAAAGCTTCCCTCCTCACCTCTGCCTCTTAGAATCCCTGCTTTCCTTCAAAGTATCACCTCCTACATGAGGTCTTTCCTGATTTTCTGCAATTGTTAGGGCTCTCTCCCTCCTGAATTTACTTTGTCTTAATTCTCTTTGCTTTGTATTTTCTTGTCTTTGTACATAATATTACTAATATCACTCCTAAAGCTCCTTGAGGGCAGGAATAGTTTTATTTTGGCCATCTAACTAGCAGCTGGAACATAGGACATGTTTATCAAAATTTGTCATCTTTCCCCCCTAACTTACCTGTCTTCCAAACTTTTCTGTTTCTATCGAGGGCACTACCCTCAGTTCTTACAGCCTCAGAATCATATACATCTCTTCCTTCTCAGAATTTCATTTCTTACCTCAGTGACTTTATCTAGATTATCCCCCATGCCCTGAATGTTCTTCCTCCTCTCTTCCACCTCTTGAAGTTCCTAGGTCTCCTCAAGGCTCAACTCAAGTGCCACCTCTGACAAGAGACCTTTTCAGATTTCAACTAATCTGAATCCACTAATCCACTAATCAGAACGCCACCAATCACATCCAGTACTGTGTGCATGCCAGTATAAAGCCAACTCCCTACAGCCCCCCAAACTCTCTACTTTTATTTCTTGTTGTGTAATACATAACTGTGTGTTGTGTATATCTATATATGTGTGTATGCATCAGTGCGTATGTATGCTGAATTTACTTATCTATGTACATTCTGTTTTTCTCCAGTAGAAACAGACCAAGATCTGCCTCTGCACCCCCATTACCTAACACAGGCCTTGCATAGACCTAGTCCTGAGCAAAGTATTTCATAAATGCTTGTTGAGTTGAATTATTAAGTATTTGTAGTTGTGTTGAACCAGTCTAGAATTTTTGTATTTCTGCAGAATTTGGAGCCTCAAAATGGAGCCTAGAATTAAAAGAATTTAAAGAATGTGAAATCAATAACCTCACTCTATTTCCTTTCAAATAGGGGCATATGGAGGGAGAAGTGTGGGGTCTGGCAGCACACCCTCTCCTGCCCATCTGTGCGACAGTGAGTGATGATAAAACTCTTCGAATCTGGGAGCTGTCATCCCAACACCGCATGTTGGCTGTTCGGAAGCTCAAAAAAGGTAATCTCCATTATTTTATGTTTCTAATGAACTGTCTAAAACCCATCTTATTAGGGGGTCATTAGTATTATTCAGAACTGTGTGATTCAATTTAAGATGGGCTGGGTAGTACATTTCTTTTTCAATGTACACCCCTGACGTTTGTCCACTTTCCAATTCTGGAACCATCATCAGGTCCCACAAGACAGTATCTTCAGAGATTTAGAATTTGAATCCAGGTCCTTGGACTCTAGAGAAGCTAGGTGTACAGGGGATAAAGTGTCAGGCCTGGAGTCAGGAAGACTTATCTTTGTGAGTCCAAATCCAGTCTTAGACCCTTACTAGTTGTATGACCTTGGGGAAGTCACTTACCCTGTTTGCCTTAGTTCCACATCTGTAAAATGAGCTGGAGAAGGAAATGGCAAACCACTCCAGAATCTTTGCCAAGCAAACATCACACGAAGAGCCAAATACAATTAAAACATCGGAATAATGACAACAATAACTTTGGACTCCAGAGACAGTGCTTTTTTGGGGCAGGGCCTCAAATGTCTGGTTTCATTGACAGAAAAGTTCAGTGAAATAAAAGGAAAAAATATTTTTTTGGATTTTCTCTCTCAGGTGGGAGATGCTGTGCCTTTTCTCCTGATGGGAAAGCCTTAGCTGTTGGACTGAATGATGGGAGCTTCCTGGTGGTGAATGCTGATACTGTTGAAGACATGGTCTCCTTTCACCACAGGAAGGAGATGATCTCTGATATCAAATTTTCCAAAGGTACAGATTTCCCCTCATTTTTCTTCTTTTTAATCACAGATTTAAAATGTAATTGGTAATAAGGTAGACCAGTGGTTTTCAACCTTCCTAATGGCCGTGATCCTTTAATACTCGTACGTGGGCATATCTGCATGTGGGTGGCCCCTCCTGGAGACAGAAATATGTGTTTTCTGATGGTCTTAGGTGACCCCTGTGAAAGGGGTCAACCCCCCAAGAGGGCATGACCCACAGGTTGAGAACCACTGAGGCAGACTGTATCAGGAAGCTTCCACTTTTGAAAATGCCTGTTTCTTGGCAGTAAATGATCATATAGAGTAATCTGGTGCTAACAGCCTATTTTTCTCTCATAGACACAGGGAAATACCTGGCTGTGGCATCCCATGATAATTTTGTAGACATTTACAATGTACTCACCAGCAAAAGAGTTGGTATCTGCAAGGGTGCTTCAAGTTATATTACACATATCGACTGGGATTTGAGAGGTAAAAGATTTCTCAAAATCATGGCAATATCTACTTTTAGATGAAATGTCAAATAGACATATACTGTTTCTGGAGACGAGGATAGCTAAGATTTCTGGTAACTGTCTATAAACATGACCATTTCTCTCCTCCTCCTTTGGGTTCTGGAAGACGTTTCCCTACAAAAATCTTTCTCTCTTCTTTTGACTTCTTCCAGATCATTCTTAGGCTCCTGAACAGTCACTGGCAATCAACCCTGAAAGAGAACTAGAGAAATACATTTACCCCCACATTTCCCATATTTTGCTGGTGCCATGCCTTTGTTTCATGTTATATGCCCACCTGTAGAATGGTCCTTTCCTGTCCCCTCTTCTCACCTCCACATTCCACATAAGGACTAGAGAATTGGAGAGCTACTTTTACCCCAAGCCAGTCCTGGATACCCACACCTCCCTGGGGCCATGCCTCTATTTCATGTTGTATGCCCACCTGTAGAACGGTCCTTTCCTATTCCTCCTTCTCTTCCTCTGCTTCCACAAAAGGACATCCTTATTCTAATCTACTCCCTTAGAGAATGAGGCTTATTTTTAGTTCATTTCTCAGTGGTTTTGTATTACAGGTCTTGGCATTATAACAGACTTCATTTGTTGTACTGGGATGCTATTTTGAAAACTCAGATGACTTTGTGATGCCCTCAGTTTGAATGTTCTCTTTAGGAAGGCAGATAACACCTTTCTATGCCTGCCTATCTCATTCCACCCTCGTCGATGTCCTCTCTTAAGTCTCCAGAGGACGTCCACTCAATATGCCAAAGACTTTCCCCATTTTTTTTTGGCTTTGCAAGGATACTAGTGAAGGATTCTGGTTGTCCATCTTGCCAGGTGACCAATCCCATCTTGTCTTCCTCCCACAGGAAGGAAAATATTTATTTGATTCCTGCTTGAAGAATGACTTTTCAGCCAAGTCTTAGAAATGATTGTTATTTGGAGATTCTTTGTTGTGATAGCATTTGTCTTAACAGAATTTGGTCTGTGTCTCTGACATTACAAGGTAAAATAGGGTAGCTTATGACAAAGTCTGTCCTATCAGAGTTTACTGCAGTTCCAGCAAATGCAGCAGGAGAGCAGATTTCCCATCACATTCATGCAGGCATGAGAGAACAGGTACTGGTCCTGAATTCAGGTCTTAGGTGAATGCTTTGAACTGTACTCCAAGATGATTGCCTTCAGAGAGAGTTAGGTTCAAGTGAACCCATTGCCAATCAAATGAAATATTTGTAAAGTGCTTGGCACAGTGACTGGCACATAGGAGCACTTAATAAAGGCCTTTTTCCTTCCTTTTTCCAATCATTTAGAATATCCATCATTTAAATTGTGGAGTAATTTTGTTTTGTATGAAGCATTTTCAAAGTCTTCCTTTCTAGAAATATGTTCTGTCAAGAGGTAAACATGGTGAGTCAAGAACTTGATTGGCTAATCTGGATCCCAAATCAAGAAAGATGTGGTATATCACAATGCCAGTTTTGAAATCACAGTACTATAGATTTAGAGCTAGAAAGGACTCCATATGCTATCCAGTCCAACACTCTCATTTTACAGATGAGAAAACTGAGGTCCATAGATGTAAAATTATGTACCTAATGTCCCCTAATTATGAAATGGTGGGGTCAAGATTTCAACCCAGATCCTGATATTTGACTACATATCCAGCATTCTTTCCATTACGCTTTGCTGCCTTCTGGGTAGCCAATACTAATCCTACTTGTAGAGCTTACACATGGTTCTGGTTTATCTTAGTATCCTCATTTGTAAAAGGAGGTGGTTGAAATAGAAAAGCCTATGATTCTAAGAAATTTCATCCATATTAATCTACTTCCATTTGGTATGAGTTAACCCCTTCCCTCCTTTCTTACTCAGATTTGGAAGGGGTCATTTTATCATGACAAAAAAGAATCCTTATTATTATGAAAAGTCTGCATTAACTTCATCAGCATGGCAGCCATGGATTTTCAGAGACAGGACAAAGAAAGTATGGTTTTAATCATAGTATCTAGGTTTGGAGCTCTAACCAACCATAAAAGTTCTGAAGTTCAACTCCTTTAAATTTTATTTTTAAACAGATGAGTCTCTACAAAAAGAAATGTCCTTTTAAAGTCATTTTTCCTGATTTGGGCTTTGGAAAACCATCATATCCATATATTTAGAGGCCAAGAATTGAGTCAGGCAATCCAGAAGTTAGTTGTGAATATATTTAAGAAGGCTGATTTTCAGCTGAATGCAACATTTTCAGCAATTTAAGATTCTTATAATTGTCTTTTAGCTCATGTCTAAGCATCCATCGAAGACTGGATGCCTACTTGTCAGGCATGTAGGAGAGAAGAATCTTGTTGGATCCCATGGCCTGGAGACCCCTTCTAACTCCAAGATTCTGTGGGTTTGATTTGGAAGGGATTGCACCGGACTAAGACCAAACAACTGAAACTCTGACCCAGTGGAATGTGTTGGACTTGGGGGGGGGGGGGGGTTAATGCTAATTTTTAAGATGATGATGACATTAGTTATATTAGAATTTTTAAAACTTTAATCTCCCAATTTAAATGCAGCCCCTGACTGACTGAACAGCAAAGTGCCTGGCACAAAATAGTAACTTAAATGCTCGTTGAAATGAATTAAATTGAATTGACCCATGGAAAGGCCCCAACAGCACAGTCAAGCATTTGATTTTCATAAACCAACATCCTCTTGCACTTAGGGGAGGCTGCAAACAAAATTCTGTGTCCAGATAGGCCTCATTTTTCTATTTCTACCACAACAAATAAAAGCACATGCCTGCTGACCTGTATCAATGAAGTAGCATCAGTCTGGTGATATAACTATTCTGTTACCCATAGCAACCACTGATCCTGAGAAAAAATTGAAGAGTGTTTGACCTAGAAATGAAAGTGAGATGCAGAGGTTCTCTCAGGGGTACCACCAATGACAAGATGAGATCTTGTCTCTCTGTGGGGTCAGAATTACCTTCCCTTTTTATTTCTAGAGATGACAGCATGAAATATAACCTTGACCTAAACATTTTGCCCATTTTATGGGATAGCACATAGGACTGGGGTTTCACTGGTTTGGGAAACTCCTTGGTGAGGTGGCACCTTTTCTGCAACTGATAGACTCAGAGAGTTGCCTAGAGAATTGAGATGTTCAATGACTTGCCTAAGATGTCATTTCATACCCATTTTCATTTATCTATTTGGTTGGACACTCTGAGTACCAAATTTAGAAATATATTAGCTTTATGACTAAGCAGATTTATTCAGAAAATAAATGTGGAATCTGTCCCTTTCCAATATTAGATATGTAGATAGGTATTTTAACATATTTGTGGAGATTTTGAGGGAATGGAGTATAAAAATATACAGGGTCCTTTCAATTTTGGGAGAGTTGGGACTCTGGATCAGGGTGCTAAAGGACTTTTATTCCTTCAAGAACAGGGGAAAAAAAAGTTTAGTAACTAGTCAGCAAAATGAGTTAAAATAACAAACCAGGGACGGTTAGGTGGTACAGTGAATAGAGCACTGGCCCTAAAGTCAGGAGGACCATAGTTCAAATCCAGCCTCAGATGTTTGACACACTTACTAGCCATGTGACTTTCGGCAAGTCACTTAACCCCAACTGCCCTCCAAAAAGCAAAAAAATTAAAATAAAATAACAAACCACCAAATGGCCCAATTCTTTTCACCAATGGCCAGACTCCAGTCAAGCTTTTCCCAATCCCACCTTGGGCTTCAGCAGCCTCTCCATCATGGTACCAAACTGAGGTCTCAGCCCATAGGACCATGGACCAGGCTCAAGAGTCTGCAACCAATACTAAGTAGACAGAACACTGGGCCTGGAGTCAGGAAGAAGTAAGGTCAAATGTGGCCTCAGAAACATATTGACTATGTGACCCTGGGCAAGTCACTTCATCTCTGTTTGCCTCAGTTTTCTCAACTGTAAAATTCGGATAATAATAGCCCCTATCTCAAAGGGTTGTTGTGAGGATCAGATGAGATGAATTTGTGAAAAGTACTTAGTAATGTACCTGATACATAGTAAGTGGTACATAAATGCTAATTCCATTTTATTCCCTGCACTGATTTGTGATGGCCCAGGCACAATTATTACTTGTGAAGACTGAAAATGCAAATAGTTCTTGATTAGTATTTAGCTGTGGATTAGCTAGGCCTTTCACTTTTCTCTCCCATTCCTTCTCTTTAGATCATTTCTCTCAATATTAATGCCAGTATCAGGAAACAGCAAGGAGAATAAAAAGTTAACACTCAACCCAGTTCATGGTGATATTTTAAAGGAGCTTTTGTAAAAGATTATGTAAAGGAAGAAATTAAAAAGAAAATTACAGGGAGGCTTCAGAGAATTCCAATTACCCAACCATCACTAATGGTGATGAATGACTTGGGGTTGACTCTGAATATTTTAAAAGAAAATTTTCATTGAGCTCTTTTTTTAACCTTTCTTTTTAAATAGCTTCTGTTCTCTGCAGTCTCTCTAGAGAATGTTCAAATGTAAAATTGTTTTCCAGATTTATTCTGCTCATTGGGAGAAATATTAGTTATTCTTTTTTAGTGCTGAAGAAGCCAAAGTCATGACAATTCCATTTTCTCCTTTCCTTTTCCACAATATAATCATGATAGAGAGATTGCATGCTGTAACAGACAGTGAGTTGGCCTGAGAGTGAGCAGGTCCTAGGCTTACATCCTGTCGATGATATGTAAAGTTGACATTTAAGTTCTTGGTGCTCTAGTTAGCCTACTAAGTTTATAATTTGCAGAGAAGGAGGTAATTTGCATTGCTAAAGTTTCCCTTCTTGGGAGTTCCCTCACTCAGTAAAATCACAGGGGTAGCCCCATCCCTAAACATGGGGAAGAATGCTACCAACCACCATTCCCAATCCTAGAAACTATGTTTTAAAGTTTGCCTATAGCTTCAGGGTCAACCCACAGACACATTCTCATAATCTTAGTATATGTACCTTACCAAGCTCAGGACATTTGCAACAAGTAAATGAACTTAGTTTGGAGTTTGCTATTTGTGAGAGAAATTATATTTGAGGTGGGTCACATTTGAGACCATGTTTCCGGGACCTTGTTTGACCTCTAAATTCATTGGATATATATGCTATCAATTGGAAAACCTTTATGGTAATAGAATCTTTTCAAAGGGGACATTTCACGAAGATTGTTGAAACCCTCAACCCTGAGTCATTTAAATCTACAAAATATTGTTGAGTAAGAAACAGCTTTGCTGTGGCAGGAGTTAGACTGGATAATTTAAGAGGTAATTCCTAGTAGAAATTGCTGTGAATCAAACATTCTAATTTTGCCTTGAACTAGAAGATCATTTTGTGGTCAACATTTTGTTCTAGCACATAAATATGATCTTTTCAGAGTTTAGAAATAAAAGAGAAGAAATGGGCATATACGGTCTGTTTGGTGTATCTTTGCCTCACTGTTTGCAAGCCTCAAGGTGCAAATTTAGAACTGAGTCCAGGACAGAGGAACTGAGTGTTCACACCCCAGATCTCATTTGGAACATGGATTTGTTTGCCAACGCCAGTTGGCTTTCGCTTTATCTTTGTGTTAGAAGGCGACACATGAATATAGAAAAGATATATTTGTGGCAATCTTGTATTTCTGCAGAGTATTGGCTTCCTTTTCAACAATAGTGAATAAAACGTCATAAGCTTGATTCTGCCCTATTTTGTTTTTTTGCTTTTCAGTGGGGGGAAGGCAGGGCAATTGAGTTAAGTGACTTGTCCAAAGTCACATGGCTAGTAAGTGTGAAGTGTCTGGGGCCACATTTGAACTCAGGTCCTCCTGACTCCAGGGCCAGTGCTCTGTTCACCGTGCCACCTAGCTACCCCAGATTCTGCCCTATTTGGAAGGTCACCTCAAAGTTGCCTCTGTGGGGTTATATGCAGTCAAAGGAGTGAACCCACATTGATACTACACCTATAGGTTGTTTGTTTTTTTTAAGAATCAACTTGAGCCTTTGACTAAAATAAACAATATTAATGAGAGGCATGCTTATCATTCTGTAACAAATGTGGAATTAAAATGTTCTGTCTACTTCGTTCCACAATAAACAGGAAAATTGCTACAAGTCAACTCAGGTGCCAAAGAACAACTCTTTTTTGAAGCCCCAAGAGGAAAAAGACACATAATACGAGCTTCAGAGGTAATTAACATATTCAATATTTATTTTAATATTTCATGAAGATTTATTATATACATTTTTATAACTACTGATATAAGGAAACAAGAAAAATGACAGTTGGAGCAATGATTTCTTGATTAGGAATGCTTAAACCTCTGCTTTCTCTAATTTCTTATCAGATGTTTGATATATCACCAGTACAGCAAGACCATTTTTCTTTCATTTTGGTTTTTTCCTTTCTTATAAGTCTACTGCTACTAATTAGGATTATAGGGGGTTTTTTCCTTCATTTTCTTCACCTAAGGCTTGCCACTAGGGATTCCTTTCCTTTCAATCCCACATATCTCTTCTACTCCACAAAGCTATTTTTGAAATCAATGAGCCATATTTTCCCCTGACTGAGCTACAACCTGATTGTAGGTTAAGCACATTTGGAAACTGTTAACTCTTTCAGACACTGCCTGAATTAGAGCTTCAGCATATTCAGCTGAATAAGAATGGCCCAGAAAGATGGTGAATGCTGCTTTTGTCCGAAATGTATGCTTGGGGAGTATTTTTAGGCCATAGGAGAATATGAGTCATTGGTTTGCTATATAGTTTGGGACAAGATAGAAGGAAATAATAATAACAATAACAATAAAAAAGAAGGAAAAAGGGGGGGGAAATATTTATATGGCATTTATATGGTGATTGGGGAAGGGCGTAACAGCTAAGTGACTCAGTGAGTAGAGCACTGGACCTGGAATCAGGAAGACCAGAGTTCAGATCTGGCCTCAGATATGCACTGTGTGACCCTGTGCAAGTCACTTACCCTCTGTTTGCCTTAATCCACTGAAGCAAGAAATGGCAAAGCACTCCAGTATCTTTACCAAGAAAACCCCATGGATAATACAGTTCCCAAGGACACAAAGAGTCAGATATAACTAAATGACTGAACAACAAAAACAATATGATGCTTTAAGGTTTGGTGATGCTTTTCACATATTGTGTTTTTCAGAATATTCATTCTTGTGAAGAATGATGGATGGCATGAAATCTGTAGTTACAAGTCATGTCGTTGTTTAATTGGGAGACACTGGACAAATAACTTACCCTCACTCTTCCTTAATTTGCCAAACTACCTGTAAAATAACCCAAAAATATTTGGTGTTACTAAATTTGTGATGTGTCAAATGTTTTAAAAATTGTTATATAGCAAATACTGAAGAAATATAAAGTATCATGGATTATAATGCTATAGTATTTAAATTTAAGTGCTTTCAAATGCAACAAGATTAATGAAAAGTAGTTGCTAATGTCAAAAATTGTTCTTCCCCTTAGCTTTTCTTCCTTATTTCTCCCCAAATTCCAATTTGAAGAGCCCTGGTTGATCATGGTGGGCAAGATGTTTAACTCTTCTGTGCTTCTGAGCACCCTCAGGTGCCACTCTAAGATCCCTCCCAGTTCTGAATCCATGATCTTATGGTCCCCTTTGACAACTGGGACTCGGGAAAGTTACTTGAGTTGCCTGGAGTCCCTCAATATTTAGGAGGTAAAATGAGAACTGGGCAGGTAGGCAGCATCTTCCTCTGAGATCCAGGCTCTTTGAACTTGACCAGGAATATGTGTGGGCCAGTAGAAAGGGTGTTAGATTCAGAGTCAAATGATCTGGGGCCAAATCTTGGCTCTGCCACTTCTTACTTCTATGACCTTGGACAGATCACTTCACTTCTCCTCATCCGTAAAATGAGGGCTTTGGACTAGATTGTCATTTAAACTCTTTCTAGCTTTAAGTCTATGATTATGGAATTTAAAAAAAAAACAATAACAGTATTATGATATGTAACATCTTTCATGATTTGGGATAATTAAATTCTTGAGTCACTTTTCACTTTTTGAAATTTCTAGAAAAGGGGACTTTGAAAATATTTAATACTGTACAGTTTAACTGATGGCCATCAGGAACGACTGGAAATCTTAAAATTCTGAATTATTGAATATATAGCTATGGAGCAACTGAGGCACAGAGAGGTTGAGTGAGTTGTCTGAGGTCACATAGCTAGCAAGTATCTGAGGCACAATTTGTACTGAGATCTTCCTACCTCCAGTCCGCTAGCCACTAAACCAGACTGATAATACCTTCTCTGACTAAAGACAGGGCCTGAAGGTAGGTCATCTCTTAAAAGCCCTTCTGGCTCTAAAAACTATTTTAAGTTTTGGGGTTTTTTTTGGGAAGGAGTACCAACTATAAATTTGAGTGACTCATGTTTTAATATTACTCATCACAATTTTTGAAACTGGTATCCAATGAGCACTTGCTTCCTCTGGTGAAATTTTTTTCTTATTAGAGGGAGTTGGTGTCTCAGTGGAGTCAGGAAGATGAATCTTCCCGAGTTCAAATCTGGCCTCAGACACTTACTAACTTTGTGATACTGGGTAAATCATTTTACCCTGTTTATCTCAGTTTCCTCATCTGTAAAATGAGCTGGAGAAAGAAATGACAAACCAAGCCAGTATCTATGCCAAGAAAACCCTAAATGGGGTCACGAAGAGTCAGGCACAACTGAACAACGACCACATATAAATGCTTCCCTTCCTCTAGTTACTGCCTATATCCACAGAGTGACTAACTCAGATTGGGATGCCGTTCAAGCCACCCCCTCCATAAACCTTCCTTTTCTTTGGATCCAAGGCTTGTAGCCCGTTCCTGCCCTATTGCCAGGGCCAGGGCTACGATGGAGCCTTTTATGCAATTGCAAAGGGAAACAGTTTGAGAGAAAGGAAGGAGGTGAATGTGCCAGAAATGGGACCTACAATTTCTCCACCACTATCTAGCTCAGTGGCTGTTGCCTGGAAGAAATGAAACAAACATTTACTGAGTATGCTGAACGCTGCGCTAAGTGCTTTGCAAATATTATTTGTAGTATTTGAGTCTCACGACCACCCTGGGAGGTAAGTGCTATTATTATCCCATTTTATAGATGAGAAAACTGAGAGCAAACAGAGGTTAAGTGATTGAGCCCAGGATCATACAGCTAATAAGTGACAGATGGAAAATTTGCAGTCGGTAGAAGCTAATTCCAATATCCTGAAGGCTTTGATTCTTAACAATAACCATTCAGTTTTCCTGGGGGCTTTGGACATGTTCATTTTCATTCAAGATCCATTCAAGTGACTGAAGTCTGATTTGCACTCAGGTCTTCGTAATTCCAGGTCCAGTGCTCTATCCATTGTGCCACCTAGCTTCCTTTTTCTTCAGAAAGAAGGCTGTTGACAAAGAGTTTTGATAGAAACAATTCAGTGGGAAAAATGAGCTCCTACCATAGCTGCACAAAACTTAGGAAAGGCAAGAGGGAATTAGCACCTCAGTCTACTACTTACAGACTCCAAAGTGGCATTCTGTCAGCTCAATCCAATACAGTTTTCATAGCTGGATGCCATAGCAAGGCTAGCATATGCACAGAACAGAATCTGTGGTTAGTCCTGCCCATTCCCTAAGGAAACAAGGAACTAGACACATACCCCATTATCACAGTGCTCTGACTAAAGCCCAGGCTGTACCTCTGTAATTACACCTCCAAGGAAGGAGAGTGAGCAGAGAATTACAGAAATCTCGGCTACATGTTACTGGCATATAACAATCTGGATTTCCCCCAGGGAGCAACCTAGGCCTCGATTTTAGCTACATCTTCCTAATTTTTTAAAAGTTATTTTAAAGGTATTTTGAAGTGCTTCTCTAAAGAGAGCCTGAGATACAGATCTTGAATGAAAATGAGCATGTCCAAATCCCCCAGTAAAACTTAATGCAATTTCTTTTGGTTATTGCTGAGAATCAAAGCCTTCATGTTATTGGAATTTTGCTTCTACCAACTGCAAATCTCCCATCTGTGCATTTCATGCAAAACTGTTTTCCAAGTGCAAGACTTGTATACAAGCCAATATAACTTGAACAGCTGTGTAAAGCCACATGGTGGCCTTCTCCAGGGCATAAAGTAAATTAAGCAGGCAGTAAAAAGACAAAAAAAATCTTATGACTTTGGCAGGTGGGGTGATGACGGGAAGTGAGAAGACTGCTAATGGCATCACTGTGCATTAAACAATACCCAAAACCACCTAGATTATGATGTACATAAGACGATTCACTCCCAAAAATGAAACTCCGATCCATTATCTGCACATTTTCTGAACACCCAGTTTTCTGGCGTGGTCTATAGCAGTGAGCTGAAGGTGTTGTGGAAGGCTGTGATGTTATTGCAAGGGGTCTACAAATTCATATACACACACATATGTATATTGTGTATACATACACACATACATATACATACATGCATGTATATATGTGTATATGTATGTGCATGTATATATACATATGTATACATACACACATGCATATCAAACATTGTCATTTTTGTCTTAACTTAGCTCCAACAAAAATCTACCAAATTCAGTGTAGCAAATAAGCAAAAATCCATTTTGTGGACTAAGCAATGTAGCTAAGAGGCAGCTTGGGAGAGTGGAAAAAGGGCCAGCCTCAAAGCCAGGAGGATCCAGCTTCATATCTCACTTCTGACACATGTTGGACATGTGACCGTGGGCAAGTCATTGAACTTTCCAGTGATCTGGACAACTTTTTAAGTGAGGAAGAAAGGAAACAAGGATTTATTAAGCACTTACCATGTACTGAGTACTGTGCTAAGTGCCTTACAAATTTTTCCCATATGTTTTCTAAGACCATAAGTTTCAAAAGAGATGCCAATTTATACTGGTAGAAGGACTTTCTTCACCTGGGAGTTCCTAAATCAATGAAATCGTGGATCCATTTCCGATCCCTAATAATAATAATAGCGGCTAACATTTATGTAACATTGTACAGTTTGCAAAGAGCTTTTTATGCATTATCTAATTTGATTCTCTCCACAATCCCGTGAGATGCAATCGTTAATCCCATTTTACAGATGAGGAAACTGAGACCAAAAATGGTTAAATGATTTGTCCAGAGGCACACAGCTAGAGAGTATCTGTGGCAGGAATCACACTCGTGCCTTACTGACTCCAAGTCCAGCGCTTTATCCACTAACACGACTTAAACACAACTCTATCACCATTTATTTATCAAATGTACATGGATACCATCATGATAAGTAAAATATTCATTCAGTTGTGTTCGATTCTTCATGACCTTTTTTGGGGGTTTCTTGGCAAAGATACTGAAATGGCTTCCCATTTCCATCTCTAGTTCATTTTACAGACAAGGAAACTGAGGCAAACAGGATTAAGTGACTTCTCTAAAGTCACACTTCTAGTAAGTGCCTGAGGCCAAATTTGAACTCATGTCTTCTTGACTCCAGGCCCGGTCAGGGCTCCATCCACCGCACTACTTTGCTGCACAAAATAAAATATAGATTCCTTTAAAAGTGTTACTAATTTCATGGTAGCTTTTTCTTATCACATGTTTTACAAATCAAGCAATAATCATAACAGCTATACTGTGGGCATCTGATATGTTTTGACATTAACAAGAGGTTCTCACACTTGTAAAAACTGAGGACATTGGTCTAGATCAAGTATCTGAATATTTTGCTATGCCTTTCAGTTTCTATCTGAATGTTTGACATCCTATTGATGCCATCTTAGAAAGACTTGGACATGCTTCTTAGAAGCTGTTTATGTAGTCTAGGTTACCACTTCAACAATTAGTGCCCTAATTCATGTACACGCAAAGCAGTGTGCTAGATTCCAAGGCCGAGAAAAAGATTAAGGTCGTAATCCCCTCCTTCCTGGAGCTCACAATCCAGAGACAGGGCAGGTGGCAGATGCACATATACAAAACAATACGTGAGACCTGCATAGGAAAGGCATAAGCCAAAGAATATTTGAATTATGTGTGAGGGCAAAGTTTTACTGACTGGGCAATCAGGAAAGACGTAATGGAGAAAATAGCATTCAAACTGAAAAAATTGAATTTCAATCAGGTGGAGGGAATTTGAGGCATAAGGAAGAGCAAAAGCAGAAACATGAAGAAAAAAACTGAAGGGATAAGTATGGGAAACATCAAGTAGTCCATTTTTTTTCCTTTCTTCTGGATGGAGGGGGTGGGGAGCAATCAGGGTTATATGACTTACCCAGGGTCACACAGCTAGCATGTGTCTGAGGCTGGATTTGAACTCAGTTCCTGCTGACTCTAGGACCAGGGCTCTATCTACCCATGCCACCTAGCTGCCCCAGTTCATTTTTTTTTCCTATTGGAACGGGGAGTGAAAGGGAGAGCAAACAGATTTCTGTTAACTTTTTTTTTAAACATAAAGAAGCAGGAGGAGGATTGCTGTGATTGTGGAACATCATAAAATCTTCCAGATGATGTCAATTATTAGTCTTACCTGATGGTTTTACTTTGTTGTAAGCATCTCTCACAAAGTGTGGGAGTCATCTGTAAATGGTTGTAATGTCAAAACAAAACACATCAATAAAACTTTTTTTTTTTAAATAAATGATAGTAGGGGGTGGCTAGGTGGTGCAATGAACAGAGCACCAGCCTTGGAATCAGGAGGACCTGAGTTCAAATGCAGCCTCAGATTCTTAACACTAGCCACGTGACCTTGGGCAAGTCACTTAACCCCAATTGCCCTCCAAAAAAAAATAAATAAATGATAGTTTATGCTGTAAGACTGAAAGAGACAAAGAAAGGAAAAGGGGAAAAAAAGAGTGTGAGGACAGAACATAAGTACTACACAAACACTGGAAATCTGTGATTGTCACGGGAGATTACTTAGTATCAAAAAAACTTCCCTCCCATTTTGAAAATGAAACATGACAATATCTAGTTGCAAATATATTGATTTTCTTTTCCCTCCCCTCTTAAAGATTGAGAAGATAGAATGGGACTCGTGGACGTGTGTTTTGGGGCCTACTTGTGAAGGAATCTGGCCAGCACACAGTGATGTGACAGATGTGAATGCTGCTAGTCTTACCAAAGATCGCTCCCTTTTAGCCACAGGAGATGACTTCGGTTTTGTAAAGTTATTTTCCTATCCTGTCAAGGTAAGTAATAGTGTGTGATCACTTTTGTGTGATCACACAAATCACTCAGACACTATAATATTGATTTTGATTTTTGAAGGTATAATTTGTATTTTGTATTATAGTATATTTCAACATACTTTAAATCATGGTTTTATTGCATTTACGATTTTATTTATGTGTTTTATTTAAATTCGTTTTTATTTTATAGTTCTTTATGATATATGAAGAATCTTTCACTAATCACTTTTTTATAGCTTAAGTCAGATTCTCCCAGTGTTGTTGGCTACTCCCTAAGTACCAAGGGACTAATTTAGGCACTTTGGAAAAGACATAAAAATCTAGTGGACTATTTCATAAATTGTTTGTGTGGCACATAAAATGGTGCCCTCATATGCTGAAAAGATTTCTTAATTGCCTGAAGGTGCAAAGGAGTAGTAAAGACAGGGAAAGAAGCTAGCTTACTATACTTATAGTTCAGTAAGACAGACCAGTCTTAAACACTTACACCAAAGACAGAGCATGGTGTAATCTTGCTGGTTTCTGATGCCATCCCTCCCTACCCTTTGCAAAAGAAGCCACCACCCAATTGGCGCACACTTCCATATCTGACCTTAATCTAATTCGTAATTGCTAGAGGAAGCTTTTCATCACATCCGGCAGAAATCTGCCTCTCTACTTTCTCCCATTGCTCTTAAGTCTGTCCTTTGGGGCTAAGCAGAGAAAATCTAATCCCTTTTCCACATGACACCTCTTCAAATTCCGGGAAGCAGCTATTAGGGTCCCTGTTAAGTCTTCTCTTTTGTCAGGTAAACATCCCCAGGTCCTTCAGTTGACCTTGTATGGCATGGTCTCCAGTCACCATCCTGGTCTCTCTCCCTCCACTGAGCATGCTCAGGATCGTCAGTGGCAAGCCTAAACTGTATTGCTAGTGAACACAGTACTCCAGATGACGTTTCACCAGATAGACCATAGCACATCACCTCCTCCATTGTGCACACTATGCCTCTCAGCATCAGAGTAGCATTTTTTTTTGCTTCTACACCACACCATTCACCTAATTGACTTAATTATTTAATTCACTTAATTATAATCTACTAAAACTTCCAGGCTTTTTTTTTTTTTTGCATACTGTTGTCTACCCTCCCCCCACCATGAAGTTGATTATTTGAATTATATAAGACTTGACACACATCTCTATTTAATTTCATCTTATTAGATATAGCCCATCATTCTAAGCTCCTTGCAAGTAGGAATTATTTTAATCTTTGTCCCATATGCCTACTAGCTAGCACAGTGCCTGCCACAAGCTAAATGGTTAATAAATACTTTTCAATTGATCAGTTGATTGATTCTAGCTCGTCAAGAACCTTGGGCTCTCCACTCAATGTGTTAGCTACTCTTCCCAGTTTGGCCTTATCTGAAAAGTTGATAAGCATGTCAATTGTCTTCATGTAATTCATTGATTAAAGTGATAAGTAGAACCCAGCCAAAGTCGGATCTGTGGGGTGCTCTGCTGGAGATTTCCCTCCAAGGTGACATTGAGCCATTAATGACTACTCTTTGGGTATAGTCATTTACTAAACTCTGAATCAGCTAACCTGCCCTGTTACGGAGTCTTCATCCCTTTTATCTTCTATGGCAAGAATGCTGCGAGAAGCTTTGTTATAGGTGATGCCCAGCAGATGTCACTGTGGAGGGCGGTTTGGAAGAGTGATTGGAATTGACTTTCCTTGACCATGCCTGTCTCTACCAACCTAACTCCACTCAGAGCATGCATGGCCTTCTCTTAAGGTTCCTGCTCGTACCCCTCCCCTATCTCACTTTCAGGAGGCTGAAGACAGAAAAAGCCTTTGGCAGAGAGCAGCCTGACTGCTGGGGAAAAAGATCTGTTCATGAGGGTTTTAATCCATGACAGGGGCCTGGATCCTCAAGGCTTCCTCTCTCTACAAAGTTACAAAGTATAAAAAAATGCAGGTTATTAACAAAATTGATAAGACTAATCCTCCACACACCAGGTGATTTATTTAAAATTGTCAGTCTAGAAAGGAAATTTCCCAGATAATTGAATTTGATGTAATCAATTATCTGCCAATTTCCACAACGTCCTCCCTAATCACATACATTCTCTATTAGCAAAAACATCAATTCAGGGTGACATTAAAATTGTCTTATTTTTATCTAGAAAACCATTGTTTAAAAAAATACAAATAACCTGTAAGGAAAATTTTAAATATCAAAGGAACACTTAGAACACTTAATAATAAACCACGCTACTCATTGCATAGGGCAGCTAGGTGGATCAGTGGATAGGTTGCCAGGCATGGAATCAGGAAGACTCATCTTCCTAAGTTCAAATCTGGCCTCAGATACTTACTAGCTGTGTGACCCTGGGCAAGTCACTTAACCCTGTTTGCCTCAGTTTCCTAATCTGTAAAATGATCTGGAGAAGGAAAGGACCAACCACTCCAGTATCTTTGCCAAGAAAACCCCAAATGGGGTCAGGAAGAGTCGGACATGACTGAAAACAACTGAATAACAAAAAAATTTATTGTGTACAGCGGTAAAACAGAAAAAAGAAACAGAAAGGGGAGTAAATGCACCATTGTTCCTACAGTTTCCCTCAGTAGCACTCTGTTGGATTCTCACAAACTAAGGGGGGAACCAAGGAAAGGAAAAGGTTCCATCCTCTACTAGGCTTAGACTCTAAGGAGTCATTCTCCTGGAGAGCATTCTCCATTTGCTGCTGCGGCCACCTTTCTCTCTGTCTCTGTTACTGTCTCAGTCTCTGTCTCTCCATCTCACTCTGTCTCTGCTTCTGTCTGTCTGTCTCTTTCTGAATACCTCTCAAGGGAGATTTCTCTTCAACATTTCTCCCTCCAGTCTCATTCTGTGATAGTTTCATCTTTTTCTTTGCCGGGAAGAAATACACTAGGGTCTTTAGAGACATGGGCCACCTTGAAAGACAGACAGGTCAAACCTCACCAGACATGGTGTTAGATAAAATCTAGGTATATTTCATTTGTAGCAGTTCCCTGAACTTCTATACTCTCAGCCCTGTGAAAAAGGAAATGAGATTAACCTGACATGACCTGTTATTGTTGCAGTTACGGCAGAAAACAATTTCTGACACTCGTTTTTAAAACTTTGAGTTCCAAATTCTCTCTGTCCCTCCCCACTAGCCCTCCTTGAGAAGGCAAGCAATTTGATATAGTTGATACATGTGTAGTCATACAAAACATATCCATAATAGTCATGTTGTGAAAGAAAACATACACAAAAAACCTCAAGAAAAATAAAGAAAGTCGAAGTAAAAGTATGCTTCAATCTGTATTCAGACGCCATCAGTTCTTTCTCTAGGGATGGATCGCATTTTTCATTGTAAGTCCTTCAGAGTTGTCTCGGATCTTTGTATTGCTGAGAATAGCGAAGTCGTTCACAGCTGATCATCTTATAGTATTACTGTTACTTTGTACACAATGCGTTTCACTTTGCATCAGCCCATGCAAGTGTTTCCAGGTTTTTCTAAGAGCATTTTGCTCCATCATTTCTTATAGTACAATAATATTCCATCATAATCACCCCAACTTGTTTAGTCATTCCCCAACTGATAGGCATCTCCTCTTCTAATTCTTTGCCCCCAGAAAAGAGCTGATATAAATATTTTTGTACATATCGGTCTTTTTTCCCTTTTTGGTTTTTATCTCTTTTGGGACACAGACCTAATAGTGATATTGCTACATCAAAGGGTATGCATGGTTTTATAGCCCTTTGGGCATAGTTCCAAATTACTGTACAGAATGGTTGAATCAAGCCACAACTCCACCAACATTGCATTAATGTCTCATTTTTCCCACATCCTTTCCAACATTTGTCATTTTCCTTTTCTGTCCTATTAGCCAATCTAACAGGTATGAGGTAGTACCTCAGGAATGTTTTAATTTGTATTTTTCCAATCAATAGTGAGTTATCACAAACCATTCCTTTAGTGTAATCTAAAATCTTACTGTGATACAATGTCAAGCTCACTGGCCTTTAATTCAAAGAATCCACCTTCTTCCCTTTTTTGAAAATCTGCACATTTGTCCTTCTCCAATTTCTATTCCCTATGATCTCTCAAAGTTCACTGACAGTAGCAGCTTGGCAATTATATCTGCCAATTCCTTCTACTTTCAGATGTACTTCATTCAATCCCAGGGAAATTAATTCGTAAAGAACATCAGGTTTTTCTCTAACCCTCTCCTCACTTACTGTATTTTAACCCCTTGGAAACTATTTTTGTCCTATTCTTCCCAAAATGAAAATCATTTTCTAGAAAAAAAGTGAAATGTTTCTGCCTTCTATCATCCATTGTTATCAGGCCTTCTGTCTGTTCTTGTCTCAAGCATAGGTTTTAAAAGTCCTTCTTGTTGTCCTTAGCATTTTTTTTTTTTTTGCCATCTTCAGCTCATTTTTTGCATCAGGTCTCCTCACGTTTTGCCCTTCACTGTATTTATCTTTTCTCTAAGTTCCAGTTAGCACTATCTCTTTATCTCTATCATCCATATATTTCTGGAGATAGAAATTACTTCTGAGCTCATGATGAACAATATCTAGTAGATTACCTTATTATCTTCATTGAGGAAGATTTTATTTGTCCATTTCAAGAACCTTGAGTTGCAGCAGAAGCTTTTTTTTTTTTTTTTTGGCTAAATAAACTGGATATAAACCTCTGTAAGAGGGAAGCTGAAGAGGCAATTGGGACCACCCCTAGAATTAGTGTCTTACATATATCAATGACCTGTGGGAACTGCGATCAAAATAAAAACAAACTTTCACCCTAAATTTATAAAAGGTATACCTTTTGGATGCCACCAATAGTTTCTACTATCTGAGTAAAACTATTTTTTCATGTATTTAGTTGTTTTTAGTCATACAAAAAGATGCTCCCATGCCTATGGAGGTCTAAATTGCTAGACTAAAACACCTACATTAATTCTGACCCACTTCATTTAAATGTCTCTGAGTTGTGACAACCTTTCTTAACGTTTTTGGTTTGTAGCAGATGCCGCAGCTTCTGCTCACATAATTTTCAGAGTAGTTCCTTAACCAAGCTGCTTACTTAGAATTATGTCCTGAAGAAACTCTGATGGAAAATCATAAGGAATAAATACGAGGAGAAAAGCAAAAGATAAGCTGACTGTGTAATCTGCATTCCTTGGGTTGCAGGGCCAACATGCGAAATTCAAGAAATATGTGGGGCACGGGGCCCACGTCACCAATGTCAGATGGTTACACAATGATTCGGTCCTGCTGACTGTAGGCGGCGCTGACACTGCCCTGATGATCTGGACGAGAGAGTTTGTAGGAACCCAGGAAAGTAAATTGGTTGACAGTGAGGAGTCAGATACAGATGCTGAGGAAGACGGAGGTAAGTCAAACACCCCAAATAAACCAATTGACTTGGGTTTCCCCCATTTATTCAGATCTCTTCATGTGCTCCTTCACCAAAGCTACAATTTCTAATCTTGTCACTTTTGTGATTTGAGGCTATGACAGTGACGTTGCCAGGGAAAAGGCCATTGATTATACCACTAAGATCTACGCGGTAAGCATCAGGGAAATGGAAGGTACTAAGCCACACCAACAGCTGAAAGAGATTTCAATGGAGGAAAGGTATGACAGTCTATGGTTTGTTTGTGCTCACTATACCCTTCCATTATATTTGTCCTGTTACCTGCCTTGAATTTACGTTGACGCAGTTTCTTATACTTATTGTCTGGATATTTCTCATGTTGAAAATGGCCGCTGAGGTTGTGATGAACATTCAAGATTTGTTTCCTTCGCTGAGGAAGATTTTCTTCATTTGTTTCTAATTTAACCAGAGATCCCAGAATTATAATAGAAGCTAATTTTCATTATGTAGTGGGCACAAGACTAGGAAAACATTTGAAATTACCTAGATTCAGGACGTTACATTTAAGATGTGATATAAAGACTGTGATGAAATCAGAAAGAACGTTTATAATCATTTGAACCTTTTCAAACCCCCAGCATAGTACAGTAGATAGAGAGCTGGGTTCAAGCCCTGCCTTTGATCTATGCTGGGTCTAGATGACTCACTCCTAGACAACTCTCTAAGTTTCAAAGAAGGTGACAACCTGTTTTGGGAGAGAAGGTTCTATCTAGGAATCTTTTCTACCAGGCATCTGCAAACTACAGCCTGAGAGCCAAATCCAATTCACTGCTTGTTTTTGTACAGCCCTAGAACCTAGAATGGTTAAAATGTAAAAAACAAGAGAACAAAAACAAGCCTCTTAACTAACAGGCCATACAAATATAGGGGGCAGGCTGAATTGGGCCCATAGGCCACAGTTTCCTGATTCCTGCTCTATACCAATTAAATCATGGGCCTGGTCCCTATCCTTAAAATTTTTCTTTGTATATTTAATGAAATTTAAGTTAAAATAAGAACACATTTTGTCTACTCTTATGTAAAAAAAATTGTTTCTTCTTATTATATGCACACACTCTTATAAAGAGCGTAGACTTGAGGTAGTAAGAATAGAATAATCTTTCTAGGAAGAATCATCTGCTACCATGGCCTTGAGGACACACATGGTCTTCTAGGTAGTGGGGTGTGATCTTTTGACTGAGTCCAAGTTTTACAGAACAAATCCTTTTATTAAGGGGATTTGTTCTGTGAAGTTTGGATTCAGCCAAAGGGCCACATTTGAGGACCTCTAGAGGGCCACATATGACGTCAAGGCTGCAGGTTCCCCACCCCTGGACTAGGCTCTTGTATGAGGTATGGAATGTGGTTACAGAATTTCTTTTGGGTAAGAAAAGATATTAGGAGGACTTCTTGTTTCACCTTTGGTTCTGGTTCAATGATCTCCACAACCTCCACAGAGTCTTCACCAAATATGATATATAAACAAAAAAAGGCCTCCAGAGTGAGATGACCAGGAACGAGCAGGGTTCTGAAAGGCTTTGACTGAGGAGAATTTGTTGAGCTGTGAAAGTGCATTTTATCTCTGTGACCTAACCAGAGTCAAACATATGGACGGCTTCAATTTCTTCCATGCTGTTCACTTCCTGTGAACGATCTGGGCAAAATATTTGGGCCTTCTATAGTGTTTCAATGTAAAAGGTGAATGCAGAACACTCCAAGCCTTCTGAGCTGAATTTCTCTTTTCCCTATTTTCTTCATATATAAAAGGAGGTTGCCAGTATTGTTTCACACTTTTTTTAGTAGGCTGTTTTGTAAAGGTTGAGGAGATAATTCCCAAAAAATTTTACCTTCTCTGAAAAGAGAACTCTAAGATTCATTAACATGAACATATTAAACTTGAAGTAGGGAGAGAAATAACCTATGAATGGATTCTAGTCCAACTCATTTCCAAAGAAGCTCATGGCCTTAATACATCATTGTAGTATTGTTTTTCCTCTCTTGCCATTTCTCTTTCTAAACTTTTTTTCATCTTTGTTCTCCTCAAGTTTGCTTCACTTAATAATAGCTCCCATTTAGGTAGCTTTTTAAGTTTTGAAAAGTGTTTTACATACATTATTTTACTTGATGCTACAAGATGGATTGGGTGCTGTTATTATACCCATTTTACAAAAGGGAAAATGGAAGCTGAGAATGTTTAAATAATTCATCCAGAGTCATAAAAATAGTGAGGTGCAATTTGAAACCAAGTTTTCCTGATTCCAAGTCCTGAGCTCTACTTACTGTGGTATAGTATGGTATAGTAACTTATATCATACTGTACACCATAAAGATAATTTGAAAAACTCATCATTGAAATGTGAGAAGTACAACCTTAAAGACATCTCCACTCTAAATGTTCTTATGACCTATTTGTGCCCAACCTGTGGTAGAACCTTCCAAGTTTATATTGTTCTGATCAAACAGAAAAACTGTATCTGAACTCCAAAATAGTGATGTCATTTTGGTCCTCTTCAAGTACAAAGGATGACAACCATTTGTGACATTTAAAGGTTTCTTTGCTTAGGAACCATCAAGATTAATTAGAACCATTAAGTTTGCACGTTCAATATATTGTTTGTTTAGCACACAAACAATATACTTGTTTCATTGTTTGTATTTAATATATTATTCTAAACAAACCTCTATTTAGTATTAGGTTGAAATATAGACAGACAAAAATGAAACCTCTCTTCCTTTTTCTGTATAGTTCCATATGCTAGAGTTAGCCTATAAGAATGGATGTTTTGTAGATGGCATGAGTGTATTTTGAAGCTTATTTGTCAAGTCTCTTAAATTTTCAGTTTTATGAGATGTTTTAAGTTTGATTTTTTAAGATTGTAAAGGTTTAATAGAAACGTGTAATACAGTTTATTCTAATTACAGTTTTGTATGTGGTAGTATGGTTTGGGAGAGTCATAAGATTTACTTTAATGTCTCTAAGAAAAATCAGAAAAATAGAATTATCATGCAAGTAGATGTATGGGTTCACTTCTGATTTTTTAAATCTAGAAGCTTGGTGTTCCTAAATTAATTGCCTTCTCTTTAGAGAAAATTTTACAACCTGTCAAAGACTATATCTTTATAGTGTAATCAAATGGGTTGAGTAGTAGTTAGTAGTAGTAGTAGTAGTAGTAGTAGTAGTAGTAGTAGTAGTAGTAGTAGTAGTATTGGTAGTTGTTGTAAGCTGTGTAGTAATAGCCAGTTTCTGCACATTTCATCAGATTTTTTCTGCCTAGATCCATTTTGACTATGAAGAGAATCAGAAATGAACCAAGCTGCTTTCTAATGCCTTCAAATCATCTAGCCATAACATATGTTATCAAACCAAGTCTCATTAGATTCATTTTCTTTAATCAATACAACCTGATTTCTAACCTATACGTAGGCTTATCTGTTCCTTTTCTTCCTTGACTTTTCATGCCTCAGTTAAGGCAGTTGAATCCGGCAAACATGCAGGGCTTTGCTCTGCATTCTAATCCAAATAGCTTGTTCAATTTTTCTTGTTTAGATACAAAGTTTTGATGGAACCTCATTTACTTGACAGAGCAAAAATGGAAATTTGTCATCCTATTGCCTCTTTAGATTTACATTCTTATTTCAAGTAGAAAAATGCTTTTTAGTACTGATGACATGGGCAGGAGGAGAGATTTCAATGTTCTGATAACATCTCTGGAAATAATACAAACCAAGAATTGGCTAATCAAAAATATGGTAAAAACAATTTTTTAAACTCAAGATCATTTGGTAGAGACATAATCAAATGTATTTAGTGAATAAGAATTTCCTTAATAGAGGCAGTTAGGTGGTACAGTGAGTAGAGCACCAGCCCTGGAGTCTGGAGGGCCTGAGTTCAAATTCAGCCTCAGACACTTAACACAAAAACTAGCTGTGTGACCTTGGGCAAGTCATTTAACCCTAATTGCCCTGCACTCCCTCCTTCAAAAAAAAAAAAGAATTTCCTTAATAGTGCAAAAAAGATTGATATCTATGAGAGCAAAAACTAATGAACCCCAATTAATGTGAGGTGAGATATGGCATAGTATGTAAGAAAAACAGGAATGAACTTGAAATCAGAAAGTGCAGGTAGGTATAAGCAGCATTATTATTATTCCCATTTACAAGGAAATGCTGGATTCAAATTCTGCCTCTGGCACTTTCTAGCAGTATGATTACTGACAAATCTCTTAACTTGTCTGAGTTTCATTTACCCCATTTGTAAAATGGGGATAATAATACCCCTAGTCTCTACCTCATAGACTCAAATGTGATGATATATGTAAGGCACTCTGCAAATGTCAAAGTGTTATATAAATGTCAATTATTGTCAAGTTTGAAAGATGGAATCAATATAATGATTCTCATGGAACTCTTTTTCCTCTGGCTAATTTTTCAAGCAATTTTGCTTGTATAATTTTACCTTGTCAACCTTCCAGATGAAACCACATTCCACCTATTTGAAAGCAGTCAAGACCTTTGAGATGGCATTGCCATTTATGTGGAAGGGGGCAAAATGGCTTTCTTTGCAGTGGAGATATGAGTATGTAATGGGTGTTTTTGAAGCTATTGAGAACATCTCATTGTTAAACTTTATTATTTCTCATTTGATCCAGTTACTTGGAACAAATCTTGGTCATATATTGAGAAGGTATGCATTGTGCCCCTGCATAATACTTCATATATTGTAGGTACTTTTTACCTAGCCACCATAATAATGCTAATATCATTCTTATAGAGAGCAAACAAATTAATTGGGAACTTACAATTGCCCTCAGAAGATACTTGGGTCATATCTGCATGATACTAGATATCCAGATAAAAACTGAACAAAAGAAGTCTCTTAACTCAATGTTCCTGAATGCCTTGAATGTTTGGCATTGCTTAAACCAAACCTCTGGATATTTAGAACAGTAGAACTTTCACGATAAGATCATCACATCTGTTTTCCTCGTACTGGACGTTAGGGTTAAGTAATTTGCCTAATGCCACATAGCTATTGTCAGAACTGGTACTGGAACCCAAGCTTCCTAATTACCAGTCCAGGCCTCTTCCAGGGGTAGGGAATCTGTGGCCTCCAGGTCATATGTAGCCCTCTAAGTCCTCAAGTGCGGCACTTTGACTAAATCCAAACTTCACAAATCCTTAATAAAAAGGATTTGTTCCTTAAAAATGTGGACTCAGTCAAAAGGCCACACCCGAGAACCTAAAGGCCACATGTGCTTCCCCACCCCTGCTTGAATCTATTCCCATGTTGTATTTTTTAAATTTACAAGGAAGGTTTTGTGCTAAGTGGAGATAGTCTTTATCTCCCATATTCACAGCAGATTGGTTGGGGGGTGGGATAAGACACTACTATAGAGAGTGGTAACATCCTAAATGAAAAAGAATTTTTCCTTTTTCCCTACTCTATAATAACAAAAGAATAGATGAGTCAACAAAGGATCCAAGTACCCCAGGATATAGATAGATAGATATATATATATATATATGTATATATGTATATATATATATATATATATGGTCCTGATGAATTCCCACTTTTATATAATTTATGTATACGCATGTATTTATATAACATTGCTTTATATGATTTATATGATACTTCTTTCTATAATTCATATATTTATATAATAATTTTATATAACACTACTTTATCTATTGTATACAATCTACCATTACACAAACTCATATAAAACATAGCAAACTGACATCAAGAGCATTTATGTAATACTTTAAGATTTGTAAAGTGCTTATCTCACAACAGCCTTCTGAGGGAAGGAGTGAAAGAATTATTCCCATTTGACACATGAGGGAACTGAGGCTCAAAAGTTAAGGAACTAGCCCAGATTCACATAAAGGTAGAGATTCTGGACCAGAGTTCTAATTCCCAGACCAGAGCTCTTTCCATTATATCACATTCACTCCTTTTTTTTTTAATTCTCTTTTCTTGAGATATAATGCTATTTACACAGAAAGGAAGCTCCCTAGTCACAAAGGAACACTCTACCTAAAGCACTCCTCAGACTAAACCTACAGAGCTGTCCATATGTTAGACAGACACAGTTTGAGGAAAGATCAGACGAGTCCACCAGGCCAAACAACAAACAAAAGCTTGTATTTCCAGAGATGTATAAGGGAAAGTGAACAGTCATCACAACTAAAGGAATTTTGCAACCATGAAAATGACTTCAGGTAAATGTGGGATTCTTCTCCCACCCATATAGACACATTGAAGTTCAGGCATCTTGTGTATAGTAACATTTTCAACCATCTTAAATTCATTGCTGCCAAAACACACCATCATTTTAATACCAATATTTTTCTCTGGTACTATATGACTATAAATCATGGAACACCATGATTTTAAAAGACCAAAAGTGCCAATGACCCAAATGGAAAAAGATGCAGGTAGGTATAAGCAGGCTGCTGCTCTAGACTAACAATTATTTGCACATAAGATGTGACATAAATGATATCATCAAAGACATTTATGACTGGAAAATGAAGGGGAACAGACAGAATGTAAGCTCCTTGAGGGCAGGAACTTTTTCATTTTTGTCTTTGTATGTATGCCCAGTGCTACACATTGAACATAGTTCTTAACAACCTTTGTTGACTAGTTGATTAATTGATTGATTAATGTAACAAGAATGAGGGAAAACAGATGGACAGCCCAATAGTTATATGAGTAATAGAAGAATACGCAAAAGAACAATAAGAAGGCCTAATTGTATGGAGTAGATCCTTCTAGAAGGAAGGAAGCTATGAACAAGAATTAAATAAGATGAGCTGCTTAGACATTTTAAGTTATGGAAAGGAAAATGGAAGGGTTCATATCATGTGGCCTCAATCTAGTAAAATAAGAGACTGGGTTCCCCACTCTAAGTGTTGAAGATGGGAATACAGTTGGAGACAAAAGGAAAAAAGAAAAGTTCTAGAACACTCACTGTGTGGTACAAAATATGGAGTCAATAATGGTAGAGTAGAAGAATCACTGAGCAACCGCCATTCTCAATTGTTCAAGCTAATGAGAGAAAGTTTAAAAATAAGTTACTCAAGAAAAAACAGATAATGACTCCAAATACAAATTAGACATATAATGTTACTTAATAACATTTGCTAATTGGTCTATTAATTTGTATATTGGTCTCCTTAAACTATTAGTTTAAACTTTAAACTATTTAGTTTAACATATCTACTTAAAATATTAATGTAGAGACTCAAAATGATTTTTTTCTAATAATGCACAGCATGGTAAGAACTCTGAATTTTGGGCAGAATGGAAACATCACAGATATATTTAAGGTCTCTTCTTATAGCCCTCAATAGACCTAAAATATCTTTACAGTTATACATTCATGCAAATAAGGATAGTAGGATTTTTAATTAGTATTCAGATGATCTCAAATAAGTCACTTGATCTCCTGTTTCCTCATCTATAAAATGAAGAGACGGAACCAACCACCTCCAACTCTAGATTTATGATATTATGAACCTAGAATTTTGTCATATAAATAAACATACAAAAATTGTGTATTTGATTTTTATCCTGACTTACTCCATACACTAGCAGAGTTTAAGGGGAAAGTGAGTACATCAGGATTCTATATGAAGCATATTCTTTGCTTAGTTCTAGCATAAAATTCATGGGATAGAATTGTCTGCCTTTAAGCAGCTTAGAGTCTCAGTGGGGAAACAGAGTCTTGCTGGCACAAGAGATGGCCCAGGAAAGAGCAACCTAATTCTTTTTTTTTTTTTTTTTTTGGAGAGGGGAAGGCAGGGCAATTGGGGTTAACTGACTTGCCCAAGGTCACAAGATGTTAAGTGTCTGAGGCCGGATTTGAACTCAGGTCCTCCTGACTCCAGGGCTGGTGCTGTATTCACTGTGCCACCTATCTGTCCCGCAACCTAATTCTTGACCTAGAAAAAACTATCATTGGAAAGTGTTGAGTTTGACATACATCTTATTGCATTTTGCATGTTTTTGGATAATACTTTTTGGGAAATTGTCTCAAGTTCAAAGCACCTGAAATCTTTAATTTAGTCAAGGGACCTAATCATATGAGATTTTCTCAATATTCAGCCATCTCCAGAAACTTGTCATGAAATATCTTTTTCAGGGTGGCTAGGTGGCACAGTGAATAGAGCACCAGCTCTGGAGTCAGGAGGACCTGAGTTCAAATCCAGCCTCAGCCACTTAACACAAAAACTAGCCATGTGACCTTGGGCAAGTCACTTAATCCCAATTGCCCTCCAAATAGCAAAAAGCAAAAAAACCAAAAAAATCTTTTTCATTGTTAGTGTGTGCAAAAGAAATAATTTCTAATTATTTGCCTCTGATCTATAGTTTGTTTTCCTCCTCCTGTTCTGCTCCTTATTTGTCCTTTCTCTCCTACTCCTTTTCTACATTGTTTCATAAATCTTTTCTTCCTCCTTTTCATCTTTTCACTTCTTGCTTTCCTTATCCAAGGGCAGAATACTCTCTATTTGACCTCTCTGTTTTTCAGGGGTTGGAGGCTTTATTGGGGAGAATTGTAGGAGGGGGAGCCAGAGCCCCAGGAGCAGCCGTTCTACTCAATGGAACAACCTAGATAATGTCCTACACAATCTTACACAGTTCAAAGTCACGCTAGGTGCCTCTTAGGTAGGAATCTAGCAAATCGTTTTTAGTTTCTATGAGACAGCATTTAGAGACACAATCTGAACCCTTTCTCATGAGCAAGGTAAAAATAAAATAACTCAAATGATTTAGTGGAAAAGAGGCCTGGAATGGGAGAAAGGAGACTTGAGTTTTGGTTCTGTTTTTACTACCAACTAACTATATGACTTTAGACAAAACACATCATCTCTCTATGCCTTAGTACTGTCATCTGTAAAATAAGGGAGCTGGCCTAAATTACCTCTAAAATCTCTTTTACTTGCAGACGTCCAGTATTCTAATGGAAAGTAGGTTGAATCTATTTTCCAAGACTGCTGAGGATGGATACAGTCTACTGATAAATTACATTTCTCTTTCATCCACATTCTCATATTTATGAGCCTAAATAGAAGAATGAAGAAACCATAGCATTTAGTGCCAAAGGACTTTGTTGAGGAAACCTTGGTTTCAGTAATTCAGTAACTCAGTCTTCTTTAATCCTAGTTTCTTGACATATGTGTCTATACCTTCTAAGTATTCTAAGTTACCTAAGTTACATCACAGAATATTTCGTGAGTATCTCCTGTGTCCTTGAAATAATTTGTAATTTCATTCTTTTTCAATGACTTCCTGTAGGGGGTGCAAGTAGCATATATTCAAACAATGACCTGAACACAAGAAAATGTTCTAAGGGATGTGTAAGCTCAGAAAAGGAGGTGGGCCCAAAAAGGAGGGATTTGGAGGGACAACCCAAGTAATGCACTGGAATACAAGAAATGTATGAAGAGCTAGAGAAAAGCCTGTAGCATGTTGAAGAGATTGTCTGTCAAAGACCTATGAAGAACAGAGAGAATTGTTGAGGATCCAAAGACATGGTTGGGTTGCAATCTGCCCCACAGGAAGAAATACCCACATTGATGAATTTGCAGAACCTTTCAAGTATATATCAGTGACCAAAAGAGAGGGTAATGTCACTTCCCTCCATTGGTATGGTCCGTTTCCTTGCTCTTTAGTCATCAAAAACTCAATTCTCTCTTGAAATTTTAAACCCAAGTGGGAGCGTCTATCCTATATTTGCTCCACAAAGTGACAAAGGCCCAGCTAGCACCCATTGGTGACTATAGGGAGAACTTTCAGTAGAATATGTGGCACAAATAAATGAATGAATAAATGAAAAAGCATTCATTAACCACCTACTATGTGCCAAGCATTTTGATAAGTACTAAGAGTACAAATAGAAAAGTGAGTCACTCCCTGTTTTCAAGAAGCTTGCATTACATAATAGGAGAGTTCAGCTTCAGGACAGCTAAGAAGTATTTCTTAGGATGCAATGTCACAGTAGACAGCCCAGGAATCTCCAGGGTACATCTCTTAGGATACAACATCACAGTAAAAAGTCCAGAAATCCCTGGGGTATATCTCTTAGGATGCAATGTCATAGTAGTAAGGCTGGGAATCTCTGTGGTGCATCGGCAGACTAAATGGCAATGCCTAAGAGTCTAGAAGGAATCTCATCTGGGCTGGTAACTCAGCCCTGATCTTCCAAAGTATGTCTGCAAGAGTATGGAGGTAGGGGATGGTAAATGGGCCTAACTCATGACTGTTGGGAAGAGGGGAGTAGGCTAAGGGGTCAAAAGTTACCTAGCACTCATTAGGAGGTGGGCAATAGTCAGTTTTGAGGTAGCTTCAGTTCAAATATAAACATGTAAAAATGATACATTTCACTCCTCTGCAAGTTCAATCATCTACTCCAAAGTACTTCTACATATGTGATGTTCCCATTTTGCCTGCCAGTCCTATTCATCTCTCTATGCAGCTTTTAGGAGCCATGCCCTCAGAACAGTTCTAAAACACAGGTAGAGAATGACAAGAATTCTGCTCTCCATTGGTCAATTGTTTTAAATGTGTTAGAAAGAATTGAAGTTACAATACATAAGGGGTCAAGAGGTTGAATTGTTTCAGTTGTGTCTGACTCTCTGTGATCCCATTTGAGGTTTTCTTGGTGAAGATACTAGAATGGTTTGCTATTTCCTTTTCTAGCTCATTTTACAGATGAGGCAACCGAGGCAGACAAGGTTAAGTGATTTGCCCAAGGGTCACATATCTAGTAAGTGTCTGAGGTCACATTTGAATTCAGGTCCTCCTGACTCCAGGGTCAGCATTCTATGCACTGTGCTATCTAGCTGCCCAGGATCAAAAGGACCTAGAGTCAAATCTTGCCTCTGATGCATAATAACTGTGTGATACTGTACAAGTCACTTAACCTAGCAGTTCCCAAACTTTTTGTTCTCAGGACCCCTTTACATGCATAAAATTATTGAGGATCCCAAAGAGCTTTTGTGGATTATATCTGTTGGTATCTGTAGTATTATAAGTTAAGACTGATAAATTTTAAAATATTTATTAATTCATTTGAAACAACAATGATAAACTCATTACGTGTTAATATAAATAGCATATTTTTATGAAAAAATAATTTTATTTTCCAAAACAAATTGTAGTGAGAAGAATGGCCTTGTTTTACATTTTTGCAAGTTTCTCTAATATCCCACTTAAGAAAAGACAGCTGGATTCTCATATCTGTTTCTGGATTCGATATGTTGTGATATGTTGCTTTGGTCGAAGTGTTTGAATAACATTTGGTTATTCATAAGTAGTTGGAAAAGGGAAAAGTATTTTAATAGATTTTCCATATAATTGTGGATATTCTTTGATAACAATGCTAAAACTGAATAAGTAGTAGTTTCTTAAAGATTAGTTCCAGCGTGGACTCTGAAACCATATCAATGAATTATTCACACTCTGTTACATTAAAATCCATTGTACTATCTTATGTTTTAAAGGGATTTTTTACCGTGTATGATTTAATGACATCATACATTTGGTCTCTTGGAAAATATTGGTTCAACTGAGTTAGGCAGATCTTCCAAATGCAGACACATTTTACTGTGCGATATAAAAAAAAAAATCACATTCATAATCATCACCACCAATCTCATCAGAAAAGTCTTTAAATGCTGGGAAGCTATCAAGGTCACCATAACAGACACACATTTTCCAAAATCCTAATTTTCACTTGAAAGCTTAAATTTTATCAGAGTCAACAAATACTGTCAGTTGTTTCCCAGGAAATGACAGGTTCACTTCATTCATTTTCAAGAAAATGCCAAATGCCAAGGTCTGAATGACCATAGATTGTGTCAGTTGTTTTTCAGGTAAAACTAATGTTTCATGAAAAAAGCAGTTCACAACTCACAATCACACAAGTGTATTTCCTTGAGATCACCACTGTACCTCAGTATGCCTAAAAAGTGTTTTATACCAACTTCTCATTTTATCTCACAGAAAAAGACATGTGCTCAAGAACTAAAATTTGATAAAAATGAATAAATTTTATCGTTTCATCAAAGACATTCTTAGGTAAAATTGACTCTTTTTGCTAAATATTACTAAATATTAGCTGTATTGAGATTTCAAGGCAATAAAGAATATTATAACCAATCATACAGTTTGGTGCCACTGCCTTGATTCATGTGTGCTAAGACACCAGCAGTTTTGCCCACAATTGCTTTTGCACAGTCAGTACAAAGGTTAATACAATTGCTCCGGGATAAACCATGACATTCAAAAACGTTGCTCAACACTGAGTATTTCAGCACCACTTGTGTTTGTTGCCAAACATTCACATAAAAGATCTTCTTCAGTGATTAGTTGGTGCTGATATGGAACAGATATAAGCAAAACAGCAAGTTGAACCATGTCTGTTTGGAAGGCATCTGTTTGTAAGACAAAGGTACAGTTCTGCAGATGAGATATTAACTCAGTCTTCATGTTTGCAACAGGGTCTTTCATTTATAGATTGTGTAGCCTCTGGAAAACTCCAATGGATACCCGGATGAAAATGAGAGTGAAAAGGACAAATGATGCCTTATCATTATTATGAAAAATAATTCTGACTTTGCTGACCTCCTGAAAAGATCTTGGGGACCACACTTTGATTTAACCTGTTAATGTCCCCAGACAACTCTCTAAGATTCATTGTTGCTGGTCTGCATTAATAGAGGGAGTTTCCTTACTGGGAGTTCACAAACCAATAAAACCATAGGCTCAGACTCCCCTCCACACCTGGAAAAAAAAGAAAAGAAAAAAAATTTGTTACCTTAGCTAGATAATTCCATTGAAATTCTAGAGTAGGTATCTGATTTTAAAATAAAGATTAAATGACATTTTAAGATGAATTTTCTATGAATTTAGAATGTGTAGTTAGAAATTTAGAAATTCATTTTCTGTTGTCCTTTTCTGTATTATCTGAAATAATGTCATCTATATAATCCATACAATTAATAGTTTTAGGGTTTTAATATCACAAGAAGAATTTATATTTACTATGAATTTTGGAATAGCTTGTGTTGTTTTGCCATAAAAAGGACACCAAGAGACAAAGAATAGAGTTAGTTTCAGGAAACTGTAGGAGGGAATGAGTAAAACTAGAAAATCATGTAGACTTTGTGGCTACTTCACCCAATTCTCATTCAATTATCAGCCTGGGTCCCCAGAACTTGGCTGACTAAATCTTCCTTCACAGATCTAGGGATATCACTGAGACTCTGAGAAGTTCTTCTAATGCTATAGGCTCCATAACCCTACTTGTGTGTTTATCCTTGTGATTATCAATCGATATTGGGCAGCCAGAGTTAATTAGGTTTGAGTTAGGAGTATTTATTTACTAAGGTCATATAAGAATGGTTCCCCTAAAAGTCTAAACATTCTCCCTCAAATACATACAGAGTATCATGGAGCATAGGACCAAACTGAGAGCATGTTTGTCAAAGTAGGTGGCACCCAGTTCCCAGACGTCCTTTTGACAGAGTCATCAATGTTACCATTAAGTATAGAGTAACATTTGTTCTGGGTTCCTGGTAGAGCTTTGAATCTCTCTTTTTTTTTTTTCATTGCATCTAATCTGTCCCCAGCTCCTGATAGAGACACTGCCATCAACTGTTCCAGGGACACTCCTAAGATGCCAATGGGAAATCCTAATTCTGCCATACCCCTTGAAGCTCACAAATTTTCTTCTCTTTAAGTGAGAGGATAGGAGATCAATGCCAAGACCAAGATCAGGTCTTTTACCCCCTCTCCAAGTCTCTTTTCTTCTCAGTGATTTGGCTGATCCACTCTAAGCTGCCAGACTCTCTAATCTCTAGGTTCCAAACTTGTCTACTATTTTATAAATGGTTCATAGGGCATGACCAAATTTTTTCAACTAATCTGAAAATATTTTTATGCAACGTCACTTCATTTCATCCAGTGCCTCTCAAGGACATCTAAACTGAAAAAGTTCTTTCCCAAGAGTGATGATTGGCTAAATAGAGAGGTGTTTTCATATGACAGCGGTATGAAAGTATAGCATCTAGTCAGCTACTTTAAGTGGGGTAGGACTGATTTGATTGATGGATCCAGTCAATCTCCACCCTTATAGGAGGAAAAAAAGACCCCAAATAGGTAGTAAGCATTTTTCATTTGGAAGAAGACAGATTTCATTCACAGGAGTGTACTCCAAATTGGAGCTGTTGGTTTATATTTCTTCTAAGGAAGGACCTAACTGGTCATTCAGATACTTGGGTCTGAGAATGTAAGTTGCTTCCAATGTCAGACCACTTTCTTCTTTTTCTCAGCATTGTAGGCTACTTATCTGACAGCTGAGAAGGTGTTATCAAAGTAAACTTAAAGGGACATTTCTATCTCATACATTGCTTTTAAAAATAGATATCTATATATGTACATATATATTTAAAAACTCACATGTTTCTTAGAGTGATATTAATGTTTAAAATGGAGGGTTTCCCTGATTTTTAAAAAAAGAGAACATTATTACATTAACATTTCAAGAACATCATTCCTTGGCTAGTTGAGGACCACAGGCAACTAGGTGGTACATTGGATAGAGCAATGCTGGATCTGCAGTCAAGAAGACCTGAGTTCAAATCCAGCATCGGACACTTACTTACTATGTGACCCTAGACAAATTAACCTTGTGTCTGCCTCAATTTCCTCATATGTAAAATGGGTATAATAATAGCACCTCATAGGGTTGGTGTGAGGATCAATGAGATAATATTTGTAAAGCAAATTAGTAGGTGCTTAATTAATGATTATTCTCTCCCTTCACCCTCTCTCAAGGATCTGGAATATACTTATTTACATATCTGCTGTCTTCCTCATTATATTGTAAGCTCCTTGAGCCCAGGGACTATTTTTGCTTTTCTTAGTATTCTAAGGGCTTAGCTCAGTGCCTTATAAATGCTTAACGAATATTTGTTCATGATTAACTGGTAATCCCCACCAAATCTGGTATAAAAGCTTCTATTTCATCATCTTTCACTTGGATCATTGGATGTTCATTTGGATCATGGAAATCACTAAGAGTAAGGAATTCGTCATCATTTTAGCTCCAGTGTCCACATCGAGCTGATAGGTTTGTCCAGCAGAATTTACAGTCTTCATTCCCATCTTATTTCACCATTATTCTTTACATTTTTTAGTGTGAAGGGAAAACTGAGGCAGCCTGTGAAGCAGTTCTTATAACCCTGGAGGAATTTTGGAAAGCTCTAAAAGAAACTAATTGCCTTTTGTTCAGGCACCAGAGCATGCCTAAGAGCTTGGAATGTGGACCTCTAAATGGATATGGACCTCTCTGGGACCATGTTGGAGCATAGCTGTATATATGTATGCTTATGTATGCTTGTATGTTAAGCATTCACACTCAAGAGTAGGGTGGAGTATGAAGTTTCACAAAATGTTCTGAAAAAACTCAACTTAGAATGTGAGTGCCGAGTTTTGTTTTGCTTTTCCTGAGGGATGAGAATTTTATACATTGCCTGATTTACCCCATTTAAAAAATTGCTAAATCCCCCTCCCACTTCCTTTTCTCTTTCAAAAGCTTAATGGAAATGCATTTCCCTTTGCTTTCAATATTTTTCCTCCCCTATTGATTCTCCAGGTGATTTCTCTTTGGATTTTGATTCATTTCTTTGTCATTCACATGATTAATGACCCCTTTACTCCATACTCTCTTTCCAAATGTATATTACATATCACAAATTTGTCTCAATCCTTCCATTTGTTAGCTCTGAAGACTTTTTGAAGTGCAGGGGGAAAGAGTCACTTCAGCTCTCTAGGTTTCATTTATCTATAAAATGAGAGCAATAAACTAAAGGATTTCTCAGGACCAGGGATAGTCAATGTTTAACAACTGGCTCTCCATTAAAAGCAAAAAAGGATGCACAACACACTTCTCCATTATTGACATTTTCTCCATCATTTCTTAAGCTTATAAAACAATAAATCAAGCCCCAACTTGTAGCACTGACCAATTTCAATAGCACAAATGCTCACCTTCAAAATTTAACAATCTGCTCTTGCAAGCCAGTATGAGCTGGCTCCAGCATCTCTTCCAATTCTAAATGTTATGTTAATCCTGGACAATCACTGTCATCTGTTCTCATAATATAGATCATTGACGGGATTTTATTTCATCTTGAAGGGAGGTCTCTAGTGAAGTGCCTCAGGGATCTGTCCTTGTCCCTGTGCTTTAAAACTGTTTTGGATGAAGGCATAGATGGTATGCCTATCAAATTACCAACTAAGAGACATAGTCAACAGTCTGTATTTCAGGATCAAAATTCAAGAAGAATTCAACTGACTAGAATGATGAACCAAATCTTATGAGATAAAAATTTAAGGACCACATTAGGATTTAAAAAAAATTATTATACAAATATGTGATGGCTGAGTCATAGCTAGAAAATAGTTGATATGAAAAGGATCTGAGGATTCTAGTGGATTCCCAGATGAATGAGTCATGATAGCCCCTCCAAAAAAACCCCAAACTAATGTGATATTAGGTTGCATTAAGAAAATCATAGAGGGTAGGTGGGTGGGGAGGGAAGAAGGGAGAGAATTTGGAACTCAACGTTTTAAAAACAAATGTTAAAAATTATTTTTACACGCAACTGGGAAATAAGATATACAGGCAATGGGGTAGAGAAATCTATCTTGCCCTACAAGAAAATAAGGGGGAAAGGGCTAAGAAGGGAGGTATGACAGAAGGTGGGACAGACTGGGGGAAGGGTAATTAGAATGCATGCTATCATGAGGTAGGGGGAAGGGAGAGATGGGGAGAAAATTGGGAACTCAAAATCTTGTGGAAATGAATATTGAAAACTAAAAATAAATAAATAAATTAATTAAGATGTAAAATAAAATAAATGAAATCTAAAAAATAAAAATAATAAAGAAAATCATAATGTCCAGAACAAGGGAGGAGATAACCTTCCCATACTTGCTCTATCCTGATTGTATCTGGAGTATTCCATTCAGGTTATAATACCAATAGCTGACATTTATATGTTGCTACCAGGCTGATGCAGTTCTCTACATGTATTACCTCATTTAATGCTCACAATAGCACTACAAAATGGATGGTCATTTCAGCTGTGCCCAACTCTTCATGATCCCATTTGGGGTTTTCTTGACAAGATACTAGAATGGTTTGCCATTTCCTCCTCCAGCTCATTTTACAGATGAGGAAACTGAGGTAAACTGGGTTAATTGACTTGCGCAGGGTCACGCAGCTAGTGTCTGAAGTCAAATTTGAACTCTCCAAGAGGAGTCTTCCAAACCCCAAACTCTGAACTTTATCCATTGCACCACCTAGCTCCCCGAAGTGGGTACTACAAATGTTATTATCTGTATTTCACGTATGAGGAAACCAAGACTCAGTGGTAAATTTGACTGTCCACAGTCATAAAATGTGAGAGGTGAAATTTGACTCAAGACTCTCCTGAATGCAAGTCCAACACTCTCTTCAGTATTCCACATCTCCGCTCACAGTTTTAGAAGCCACATTTTTTAAAGGTTTGGAGTTTTAGGGGTGATCGAGATTCCAAAATACCAACATGCTGGGTCCCTCCAAATGATTCAACTCAAGTCTTCTCTCAACCAAAGTAAAACAAAGCTTATTAAAGAGTTGCCATAATGGGTAGACTTTTAAGGACCCTAAGTATTTGTGACGCTTGTATTGGACAAGTGGGCCAGAACAATCTGACACAGACTGAGTCTGCACTAGATTAATCTCAGCACTTTCATGGAGGCAAGATGGAATTTACATACAGAAAGACCGTGGGAGGGTTCTAGGGGTGGTCCAGAGGAGGGGTTTGGGGAGGCTCTTGAGGAGGAGTCTAGGGAGGATCTCTGATGGAACTGAGGTCAGACTCCAAGAATGAGATTAAAGGGGAAAACAGTTGAAGGTTACCTGGAGATGACAGACAATGGAGGGCTAGGCTAGATTTAGAGTAACAGATTTGGGCCTAGTAATAATGAAAGGCTTATTATGGTCTCAGGAAAATGCCTCATCAAATGGGAAGATTCAGTCAGAGTTCAAGGGGTTTCCCAGAGCCTGTACCCCATCATTATGACAAGCTGAATTACATCTAAGATTTTTAGAGATCTAGAGACTATGCCACATAAAGATTAGTTAAAGTAATTGAAGATGCTTATCCTAGAGTAGAAAATATGGGGGCAGGGGTTAGGGGGACATGACAACTCTCTTTTTCAAGTATTTTAAAGGCTGTCACACGAAAGGAAATTTACACACACACATATGTACACACTCACACATATTCTGCTTGACTCCACAAGGTAGACTAGGAAAAATGGGCAGATGCTACAGAGAGGCAGATTTAGCCTCAGTGTTAGGGGAAACTTCCTACCAATTTGAGTTGAAAGGCAGCTTGAGAATAGAATGAATATTGCATCTAGAGTCAAAGAATGTGGGTTCAAATACTGGCACTGCTGCCTACTACCTGTGTATCTAAGGGACATCATTTCCTCCTTATAGGCCTCAGTTTCCTCATCTGTAAAATGAGGAAGTGGCACTAGATGACCTCTCCCTGTTCTAAAGGCTGGGACAGTGAAAGCTGTATCTACCTTGAAAGGAGTCCAAGTTCTCTGTTTTAGCCACAGTCAATGTGGATGTCAATATTCTCTCAACTATGCCCATGTCTCCTCAGCTCTAGTATTGACTATGCCATCCATCTCTGCATGGCCTGTGTATGTGGGCTATGGCAATCATAGGAACATTGCCTCTTCCTACCTGGGGGCTCTTAAGAGTGCCACACTAGCTCATTTGCAAAGATAGGCTGCATGCCCCAATCCTAAGCCAGAGGAAGGCTGACTTTTGAATTACAACAATAAATTAAGCATTAGACAAAAATATAGAATTAGACCCTTAGAGGCCTTTACCTGAATTTTGCTTACTTTTTCTTGTAGTCTCTATGATTTACATACCTTTTCATTTTTTCTTCTAATCTGCTCTTTGTTTATTTTTGTTTCATTTTCTCTTGCTAAACTCTTTCTTTATCTTTCTTATCCTGAATATTTGATGAAACAATTCTTCCCATCCTTTTCCTCCCTCCCCTCTCAGAGGCCCACTCTTTTTCATGTAAAGTCCCTCTTTCTTCTTTGTCCTTCCTTTCTCAATCCTTTCCTTCACATACATCTGAGACCCACTATTTTCCTATAAAATCTTCCTTCCATTCTTCTTCCTTCCCTTCTATTCTTTCTTTCTTCCTTTCTTCTTTCCTTCTTTCTCTTCCTTCCATTCTTTCTTTCTTCCTCCATTGCTTCTATTCTTTCTTCATTCCTTCTATCTTTTCTTTCTTTCCTTCTTCATTCTTCCTTCACCATAATTCTTGCCCCATTTGTTCATTTTGCCATTTATGTGCCGTAACTAAGCATGTTGTTCTCCTACCTTTTGCCCTATGTGGCATTTGGAGTAACCAACTGACTGCAAAAAGTTCATTTAAGTTGAGTGAGTTCCTCATTATCCTACTCTACCCACCGAGAGCAGCTTTTACAAGGCCACATCTCTGGTGGAGTCTAAATCTGCAAGGATTTAGAGCCACTGAATAATTCTTAGTATTCAGTGTTTGAAATTTTATGGATAACTGGAAAGAAGGCTTTAATACTTGTATTATGTTTTAACTTGCTTTCCTTTGGAGGCAGGGAATTGTCAAGTAAGTATTAACAGTACACTGGAAAAGCTCAGGTTTTCCATGAATATTCAGTACTAAGTTTTCATGAAGAAAAAGTCCCAAAGAGTAATTACTTATAATTTGCTTAATTTGCTACAATGCAGGTCTCTTCCCCTTGCCCCTCTCATCTTCAGTTTGGAAGCAATATAGCTTTGATCATATGCTTGTGAAAAAAAGAAGAAAAACTTTCTGATATTGCTTTACATTTCAGTTTTGTAAATGAATATAAAGGTGAAAAATGCATCGAATGCCTTTGTGTGTATATATATATACATCCATGTATATATAAATATATGATATTTGTGCTTGTATGCATACTCTTTCTATACAGATTATATATGTATATATACACATACATATATGTACATATATATCCACAGCCTGTGTGTTTTTTTTGAAAATAAACCATGTGTTTAATATCAAATAATTCTTTACGAACCATGCCATAACCATATTGTCCTCTTGCTCTCATCACAATCCCTGGCTTGCTTTGATCATATACTTAAACATCCTTAGGTAAAAGAGTAAACCCAGGAATTTCATTTGAAAGTTCTACTAAAACAGAACAAAGAGCAGACGTCATGGGAAGGGACAATTAATGTGGAGAAAGGAAGTGTCTGTGCGAAATGGCATGCCCCCAGCATCCTGATTTCCCTCAGTTTAGTTGCCAGTGACGCGAGCTGGGGATGTAGCTGTGAAGAGAATCGCTTTCTACCCGTTATTTGGTGGTTACTATAGGATCATTTGGTCCAATTATCACTGACGATTACGTAATCTGTTTTGATTGAACAGTTTCAGAGAAAATAAAGGTGTCTTGTTTTCCCCAGTGGGAAAAAAATGCGGAACTGTTCCAGCAAGCAAGTTGGCCTACTAGTAAACATTGGGAATTATTAGGCTAAATTATGAGTTAGATTTGAATCGAAAACAAAACCTCCATTGTACCAAACTCTCCACAGCATTCAGGAGGATGTTATTATGTTTCTGACAACAACAATTTGTCGATGGCACACATAAAAATAACCCAAGTCCATAGGAGGCGTTAGTAACTTCACGTAAAGTGTGTGGGAAGCATTGACAGAGCTTCCTTTTTTCTCCCTATTCTGTAGGCGCTTTAGTGCAGAGTTTGCCCAGTGACGCCAGGGTAGGAGCTTTCTGCATTTGTAGACTGGTGCACTCTTTCGTTTCTGTTTTAGTCCTTTGCTGGCATGCTTGAAAAGCATGGTTTGTGCCACACAGGAATGTCTGTTCCCTTGAAAAATGCTTGTGCATGAATAAAATGATTTGCCAATGATCCTCTACACTGTACTAAGTTTCTCACTTGGCTTTGTTTGCTGCTTACAAGGGGATCCAGGTAATATTTTCTCTTCACGTATCACAAGACTGGTTAACTGATGTATTTAGTGAATACAGAATGAGCTGATTTAGCATTTGTACCTTTCTTCTTTCTGCATCATTGCAGAAGTGAATTTTAGGAAATAGCTACATTGGATTACTGTATCTACACAGCGCATTAAATATGGTTCACTTTTAAGGAATCCATGATTGATTCATGGGTGAATCCCATTATAGAATCTGTTGATTAGTTTGTGAGAAATGTTATTCTCCAAATGGATGAATAAAACAGCTTTTGAGGAGTGCTAATGAATAACTGGACTTTTTCTGTAACAGCATGATGTGGGCCCAGGCATGAGCTAAAAGACTATTTTGGTTTTGGTTTTTTAGCAAATTTGAAGAATGAATTGAGTGTCTTCTTTTAGATAAATTCTTCACCCGGTAGTTGTAACACCCTGAGCCTCCTATAGAACACAGACAATGAGTTCTTAGCCTAGATGTCTGATGAAGCAAATTTTGATCTCTTATCTGGCATATGCTTTATAGAATCAAATTAACTTTGCCATACAACTAAGTGAAACCAGGACTATTTTTTTTTTAAATCCTCTTTGCCTTTTTCGGATGATTAGAATTTTATCCATTTTCTACAAATATTTGGTTCTCAAAATTCCAGTGAATGCATCCCACTTGAACCTATGCCACTATCCCTAAAACAAGTGGATTAGAATAGAAATTGGAGTTTTGAGACTTTCTGGAAATAAGGAGTATGTCCTTATGTTGATACATAGCCAGCAGGTAATGGAAAAGTGTGGTCTCTCCTCGAGAGTGTTCTGCTAAAAGGCACCCAGACTCTCTCCATGACTACTCTTTAGTCTTATGTCAATAGCCTTTAGAAATTGCATTTATTCTTTCTGGTTTCTCTGATATAAGAAATAAGAAATTATGAACAGAGGTTACCTCAAGACATTTCACTTTAAAGAGAGTAGCTTAGGTATGGGGAGATCATTCAAACCTTTGCTGCCACCATTAACATTATCTAAAGTTACTCCTACTGTGCAAAAAAGAAGTTCAAAAGGAAAGAGAAAGGGAGAAGAGAAGTAAATGAGATAAGTGATCTTAAAAGGCCACGCTTGCCACAGAGAGTGTTCCTGAATGGGAAGATCTCAAAAAGTCCATTTGTTAACCACGATGCTTATCTTGGCCAATGTCTGTTTTAGGCCACCTGTGAGCAGGGCAGCTCCCCAGCCAGAGAAACTGCAGAAGAATAATATCACCAAAAAAAAGAAGCTGGTTGAGGTGAGGGCCTTCAGTTGTTTTGCTC
>CM053585.1:81567933-81585577 GCA_028646515.1 Pseudochirops corinnae
AATCATCTGAGCACCCATTTAAGTTCATGCCATGACTCCATTTAAAGATTGTAGATATTTTAGTGATATAAAACTGCATGAGACATTAGATCAGAATAGGAGAAAAACTTGATTTAAAAAACCGAGAAGACATTTTGTACTTTAACCAACAAACTTGTAGCATTATAGATAGCAAAACAGAATCCTTCGTTTTCTCCTAAACTGTTCAAGAATGAAGTTATTTTACTGAACTGTCTACCAAAAAAATTCTTGATGAATACTTGTGTTTTCACTTAACATTATTTTGTTCTTCTATTCTCTGGTACCTCTCTGGTTGTTTTTGTTTTGTTTTGTTTTGCTTTTGTCCATAAATGTAGGAACTGGCTTTAGATCACGTCTTTGGCTATAGAGGATTTGATTGTCGTAATAACCTGCATTACCTTAATGATGGTGCCGATATAATCTTCCATACTGCAGCAGCAGGCATAGTTCAGAACCTTTCCACAGGTAATTAAAAATGGGGAGCAGTCTCAGAAATTCAGAATTTACTGGGAAGCCAAGCCTTCATAATACAAAACACAAGCATCATTTTCAGGAATATCCTTATACTTTTTCTATTTTTGTGGTTGTCATGGGAACTTAACAAACTTCCCCTTGCCAAATCTTCCTTTATGTCCTTCCTTTTTGTACCAAGTTTATCCCACCTGCTTTCTATTGAAACACACTTAGAGACATTTTCAAGGCACTGAAGCACCTTTCTTTCTGCTCTCAGTCTCAGTCCAAGTCAACTCTTGCAACAGACCCCAAGAGGGAGAGTAATGATTCTTTTGGAATCTTTGAGAGTTCCATTGTCAGATCAGTTGTGCAGAAACTAATAGTTTCATAGGAAAAGAGGAGATTATATGGAAAATAATAGGAATTTTTCATTTCTAAGAGGAATTAACACTGTGAACAAAACAAAATTTCCCTTTATTTTATTTCCTTCATTTTTGAGATGAAGTATATTTAGTAAAATGGCAGATCTTGGAACTTCATAATCAGGACTTTAAAGATTATCTAGTCCAATCCCTTCATTTTATATATGTAGAAACTGAAACCCAAAGAGCGTGTGACTTGTCTAAGATCCATCCTGTAACTGCCATCAATGCACAGCCTAGAACTCTAGTACTAGAATGCTTCCTTCATCATATTGCCTTCTCAGCAATAAGGAAGGATTAATTACTTGCACTCACCTGACTTCTTTTCCCTCTCATTTCCTACATTTCCCTTAGTAGGCATCTCTTTGTATCTAGCAAATGGTAAATTAATGAATCAGTTTTGCTTTGCATCTAAAATAGTCTTCTGAGATATCACCCCCTAAAAGAGACTTTTTTGACACTTGGACCCAACATTCCTGAAACTGGTGAAGTGCTCAAATACTTCTTATTTTGGAATCCTTAGTTCTCTACATTTAAAGATAAAGATCAGGAAGTGGAAAGGATTTAAAGAAATTTTGTTTACCATCCAGGGAAATAGTATAGAAAGAGTACATGCTCTCCAAGGACCAGAATGCAGAAGATACCAAGCTTATATTAATTGGGGTGTGTGTGTGTGTGTGTGTGTGTGTGTGTGTGTGTGTGTGTGTGTGTGTGTGTGTGTGTGTATTGTATGCTCCAACAGAAATGTAAGTCCTTCTTGAGGGTGGAGACTCTTTCATCTCTCTCTACGTGTCTCCAATGTACATAGTGCCTGGTAAATCAAATCAAAACAAGTAAATAAATATCAAGCACCTACATATGCCAGGCACTGTGCTAAGAGATGAAGCTACAAAGAAAAGCAAAAATAGTTTCTGCTCTCAGGAAGTTCACAGTCTAGGAATCTCACAATAGGGAGATAACAAGCAAATAAATGTGAATAAACAAGATACAAATAGCATCAATTGGAGATAATCTTCAAGAGAAGATGCTAGCAATAAGGGGATTAAGGGTAAATTCCCTGCAGCAGGTCGATTTTATCTAGAACACAAAGGAAGCCAGAGAAACCAAAAGCTGAAGTTGAGAAAGGAGAGTAGGCATGAGAAACCTCCAAGGAAAATGCATAGAGTTGGGAAATGGAGTGTCTTGTGTGAGGAACACGAAGGAGGCCAGATAAAGAAGTAATCAGAGAGAAAGATGTTAAGTGATGCAATAGACAGAGTACAGGGCCTGGAGTCAGGAAGACTACTCATCTTCCCAAGTTCAAATCCACCCTCAGTCACTTTCTAGTTGTGTGACCCTGGGCAAATCACTTAACCCAATTTGCCTCAGTTTCCTTACCTGTAAAATGATCTAGGTAAGGAAATGGCAAACCACTCTAGTATCTTTGCCAAGAAAAACCCCAAATGAGTCTGACGTGACTGAAAATGACTAAGCAACAACAAAAAGGACTGGAGAGTAGGAAGGAGTCAGGTTATGAAGGGCTTTAAAAAATACTTGCTGATTAGTCAGTTAATTCTCCAGTAGACCACTTGCAAATGAGAATATAATCTTTTAAAATTAAATCTTATTGATGTCTTTTGTTTTTATGTCATTAGAGTTTCCCTAATAGTATCCCTCCCCCTCCTAGAGATCCATCCCATATAACAAATAGAATTTTTAAAGAAAAAAGAAGAGGAAAAAATCAGCATAATCAATACATAGAAAAAGTCTGAAAATGTGCATTTTGTGACATCTGTGCACCTTCCCCCTCTGCAAAGAAATAGGCTTGGAGTAGCCTCTCATATCTCTTCTTTTGAGCCATGTTTGGAGACCATTATCTTAAACTTTGTAGTTTTACATTTTTACAAAGTCACTTCTTATGATACAAACAAAGTGATCTTTTGGAAAAGGTTGTTCTAAAAAGTCTTCTGTGTCATTAGTAAGTCTTCTCTCATTTTTTTTTTAGGAAGCCAGAGTTTCTATCTGGAACACACTGATGACATTCTCTGTTTGACTGTAAACCAACACCCTAAGTATAAAAATGTGGTAGCCACCAGCCAGATAGGTAGGAGATTCTCTGTATTAACCAAGAAATTCTATATTCTCCAATGCTCAGGGACACTGATTTACTGGAAATGACGGATTTTTGTTTTCATTTCATATGTGGAATCTGGGTCATTGTCAGTTCCCCTTTTATTATTTCTTTGTTGATGTTGTTAGTGACTTTGAACATTTTGCTTAAGTGTGTCTTCTGGATGGTTGGTGATTTGAAGGATTCACAATAAATATTTTACTTCTTATCCAAGGGATATGTATGGACTATTTCTCAAACCCATCCAAACAGACCCAAGATATGAAATGAAAGGTTGATAAGATCTGAAAACCTATGAGATTCCACTTGGCAGTGGTGCCATGATTATAATACACGGTTTGCTAGGGTGAAATCTGGAGGGGGTGGGGGGAATGAGGACAGGTTCATTCTGAATCTCCCCAAATCAGTGTTCCTGACACAGCTGTGCCCTGGGAACCAGCCAACTACAAATGTGGACCTAACAGACTCACATTGGTTCTTCTAAAAAAAATTTTTTTTTCACTTGGTCTTTTCAAAGATAATGTTTTTAGTTTAGTTCACCAATATTCCTGCTTGTTTTCGTCGAGCTCATGTCCATTTTATAATTTAATTTCGTGCTTTCTGATGCTGGTGTTGAGTGCTTCAGTATTAGAAATATGACTTATTTTAGCTTGTTGTTTTCCCTTGGTGCTTCCTCATTGCCATTGCTCACACAATGCAGGTGATATTGTGGACATCCCAGGTAAGGCTGTTTCATCTATGAGTAGTTTTCACCGCAAAACCCTGTCAACGTTTCATGTCAGCTGATTGTATCAACATGAACTGAAGATACAAACCTTATACCATCTCAGATTGTTTCTTTGTCTAAAATACTCCATGACCGTTTGTTAATTACATAGTATCTGTCTTTCTATGAGCAACAGATGTTTTCCCATATTCTTCAGTTATTACCAGACATTTAATAGCTCTTGACTTCTCAATCTCAATATGAAATTATAATTGCCCCTAAGTTAGACTTTTTTTTTTAAATAAGGCTTCTACATAAATTTAAACCAGCAAGTGACTTGAGCATCCTTTAACTTTAATTCTTTATTTTATTTTCTTTGATTCTCAGGAACAACACCTTCAATCCACATATGGGATGCAATGAGCAAGCAGACACTTTCAATGCTTCGATGTTTCCATGCAAAAGGAGTTAATTATATAAATTTCAGTGCTACTGGCAAGCTCCTGGTGTCAGTAGGAGTAGACCCTGAGCATACAATCACAGTCTGGCGATGGCAAGAAGGTAAAGTTAAGGCTGTGTTTTCTTTCCACTTCCAAGAACTCTGTCCAAGGAAGACTTTCTGCTCCTATTACCTGGATAAGAACTAGAGGAGTAAAATGACCATCTCAAAGTCACACAGAAAAATAAGGGCAAAGGCAAAAGTAAAGAGAACAACAAAAGTAAAAGTCTTTTTCTGTTTTAACTCCAACACAAACTTAAATTCTGGCTTAGAACTGGAATTAGATTCTAATTGGATTAGACTCTAATTTAGACTTTAGATTGTAATTAGACATTTATCTGCAGTGGGACCCTGAAGAAGTCACTTGACTTCACTTGGTTTTCTCATCTATAAAATGGGAATAATAATAGAACCTAACTCCCAGGGTATTATGAAGATCAACTGTGATGACATAAAGCACTTTGCAAACATTAATAATAATAATAGCTAGGAAAAGTGCTATATAAGTGTTAATTATTATGACTATTATTAGCAAGCTATTATTGTTATTGTTATCATTATTATCAGGTTAGTTTTGGGACAACTGGATAGCATAACAGCACAACATAGAGTGCCAGGCCTGGAGTCAGGAAGACTTGGGTTCAAATTTGATACTAGCTGTGTGACCCTGGGCAAGTCACTTAACCTTGGTTTTCTTCAGTTTCCTTAGCTGTAAAAATAGGAATAATATAATAGTACCTACCTCCTAGTATTGTTATAATGATCAAATGATCTATTTGTAAAGCACTTAGCATAGTGACTGGCACATAGTGCTTCCTCTTCAGATAAGTCAGATCTGTGGTCTTTTTGTGATAAAGGAAGAATACAATATATGCTAAATATTAGAGGCACAACAACTACTGTTGTAGAAGGGCCTTGATGTTCTTGAGGAAATTCCCTTCACTGCTGGGTTAAAAAGTAAAAGCCATGCAAGGTGAGATTCCCTAGGAAAGAGAGCTTGGGGTAAAGGAGGATTGAAAAACCAGCCTAAGCGATGTTTCTCGTTAATGCAGGTGCCAAAGTTGCCAGCCGAGGGGGCCACCTCGAGCGAATATTTGTGGTCGAGTTCCGTCCAGACTCTGACACACAATTTGTATCTGTGGGGGTCAAGCACATGAAGTTCTGGACACTGGCTGGCAGTGCCCTGCTCTACAAGAAAGGAGTGATTGGATCCATGGAAGGTGCCAAAATGCAGACAATGCTCTCTGTGGCCTTTGGTGCTGTAAGTTCAAACATTGCATTCTTGTGGGGTGCAGGAGCAGGGAAGCATGGTCTAAAACTGACCCAGTAAACAGGAGACATCTCCAAGCTTCCTAGCAGTACCTCTGTCACACAAGAAGTTCCTCCCAGGGCAAAGGGCTTTTTTCCTTTACTGCAGCTTCCAAACCTGGGTTTGCTAGTGGTACAAAGGAAAAAGAACTGACTCTGGAGTCAGAGGATCTGGGATCAAGCCTCACCTTAGACACTTCCAACGGTGTGACAGTCTGACCTACCTGGGTGTCAGTTTCCTCATCTGTAACACAAGGGGGTTAGACTAGAATCTAGTCTAGGGTTTCTTAAACGTTTTCCACTTCTGACCCCTTTTAATGTTTCAGCAGGGTTCTTTGGCATTGTGTGTGGTGTGACAGCATGCACCATGCAAAGTGTTTAGAACCTGGGCTGCTGGGAAGTTGTCCAGTGCAACATGGGAAAGCTTTGCCAGAAACACCTCAGATTCACTGCACATTTGATTTTTAATGAACTTTTTGGTCATTGCACATTCAGAAACCTTTTGCTGTCGCCAAATTTTTATAGGGTCGTGATCCACAGTTTAAGAAGTGCTATATTACCTGAGGTCCCTTTCAGTGCCATATCTATAAAAATCACTGGGGCAGGGGGGGGAGGGGTCGCTATGTGGCACAGTGAATAGAACACTGGCCCTAGAGTCAGGAGGATCTGAATTCAAATCCAGCCTCAGACACTTAACACTTACTAGCTGTGTGACCTTGGGCAAGTCACTTAACCATAATTGCACTGCCTTCCTCCCTTCAAAAAAACAAAAAAACATTTTTTTTAATTAAAAATCATGCCTGTGAATTACATCCTAACAAATCAGGCTGCTTAAGTTTTCTGAGCTAGCAGTTAGGAAAGGTATCAAAAGATACATTGGGGAAATTATTTTATCCATTGAACCATGATTGTCCTAATTCCCAGCCTTTGGAGTTTCTCTCTTGTCCTGAATCAGCCTCTTCTACCCAGTGGGGGCTCTGTCATGGGTTGCTACCTTTCCATAGATGTGGGTGAGGAATAGGTAAGGTTGGGACTGATATGATTCTTCAGACAACTGATGCTCCATTTTGGTTATGCTCACTTTTTTGATATTCCAGGGGTTAAGTAATTTACTTTATAGATCTTCTGCAGAAACTATTGGCTCTCAAAATTACTTTCCCCTGCACTCCAGCATGTATCTGGGCCTTCTTCACCTCCTGTCAGCTAGTGTATGCTCATGGGATGAAAATTCATTTTAGTGGAGATCTGGAAAAAATATCATGAGCAGGAAAGACTAATGAAAATGAGCAAATATGTGGTGCATTCGGAAACCAAAGCTAAGGAATTTCTGTGCTATCCATGATTCAGGATGATTGGCATCTATTTGCCTTTATTATGACAGATGCTCAAGAGTTGAACTTTTTTTTCTTTTGCATTTGCTTATAGATAGTTATTCTGTTTTGTTACTGAAGCTGAGCAGATGAGGAAAATATCTATTCAAGCCATCATGCCCATTTCTGGCATTGAAAATTGTTCATTTGTTTTGTTTCCAGAATAACCTCACTTTCACTGGCGCCATAAATGGAGATGTCTATGTCTGGAAGGACCATTTTCTTATCAGGCTGGTGGCCAAAGCTCACACAGGCCCCGTCTTTACAATGTATACAACTCTTCGAGATGGACTCATAGTCACTGGTGGAAAGGAGAGACCGTAAGCTATTTATTTTCTAGAAATACGCCGTTTCTGTCTGTCCCTGGGAGGTGGGTTGGCAACAACTCTCTTCCTCAAAAGTGTGGATTTTCTCTGAATCCTTACATGTTAATTCTCCTGGCTTTTGTGTTCAAGGAGATTATCTCTGCTATTCTTCAAGAGGTTCCTAGATCAAATGATACATGATGATGTAAGAGAAGAAAAGCATCAGTACAGTTTGGTTTCAGAAACCCCAGATATAGATAGTTGAGTGAATTACAGACTCTCTAAATTTAAAGAGTCCTGAAAAACATTGAAGACTCCTGAAATAAATGGAATTTCTTTAGTGTTTACAATATGCTCCCTGCGGAGCTTTTTTTGAAGGTAAGAAGCATAGTGGAAAGGACAGAATTTTAGGAGAGGTCATAGTCTGACTCTCTAGATTATTTTTTTTTCTCTCAAAATATAGAATATCTTTACTTAAAGTCAGAAGACTTGAGTTCAAATCTTGTCTTATACACTTACATGGTAACTTGAAAGGGACATGAATTAAGAGCAAAGTAAAACCCACAAAAAAACTTGACAGGCTTTTCAGACATGCCAATTATCTATCAAAGACCAGCTAAATCAAAAATTGATTGTTATTTGCTGAAATGATTAGTGAATGGAATAGAAAGTGAGGTGGTGTAGTGGCAACCACAATGGCATACCCAGGATGGCTACTAGCACATGTTGATCTGCGTTCCTAGGAAAGATAGCTATTTAAGGGGTCAACAATCTTTTTTAATTACATTTACTAGTTCAGAGGGAAAGTCAGCACCCTGAACTACAGAGAAAATACAAACAGAGAAAATACAAGCAGAGAAATAAAGACCAACAGACAGGACTCTGACTGCCTGAATCAACTGTACACTTTACATACATCCCTGGATCAAGAGATCCTTTACATCCGATCAGTCAAGGAACTCTAAACATACCACCACTCAGAATCTCCACCAGGGAATCACAATATTCTTTTTGTAAGCAAGCCCCCAAAGCAAAATACCAACTCAGAGTACATATATACTTCTCAGAGCCAGAAGGCATACAACCCTCTTGACTTTGCTAATTAGAAATTAGCAAAAGGTGTGAAAGCCTTCCTACAACCAAGCCTCCCCTAAGCAAGTTTCCCTTAATGGGCTCCACCTTGAGGTCTATTAATCAGTGGGGAAGATTTTAAATCCCAGTAACATTACCGGTGTGGATGAGGGTCTTATTCTCAGTATGCCTAATACTCATTTTAGGACCAAAGAAGGAGGAGCTGTGAAACTATGGGACCAGGAGATGAAGCGCTGCCGGGCATTTCAGCTAGAGACTGGACAGCTGGTAGAATGTGTGCGCTCAGTGTGTAGAGGCAAAGTAAGTAGAGACAAAAGTAGCATCGTCACCTGTTCTTCCCTTCATCCCAGGTCCTCCCTCTGAGGACCAAGCAAAGAAGAGCCATACTTGGGTTTGCCCTCACTCAAACAGAGCTGGCACTGAATCCACCAACCTATAACTCAGGACTGGAAGATGCTTATGGTATATAAAGTGATATGGCATTCTCCATCTCAAAAAGAGAAATATTTTGTTCTCATAAAGATTTAGTAGAAAATAGGGGAAAGACAGATGAGTCTCACAAAACGCTCATAGACAGGAAACCTGAATCTATTGTGTTAGTTACAAATGATTATGATATCATTCAGAAAGAGGCAGAAATGAAAGTCAAGAAATGTTTAGATTTTTCTCTAAGTATATATGTGCATATATGATCTCTGAGTTAAAAAGGACCTGAGTGGTTCAATCCTCATATTTTATGACCAAGGAAATATGAGACCCACAAAGGTGAAGGGACTTTGCCGAGGGCATGTGACTAGTCAGTGGCAAATCTACCTAGGTCCTCTTGACTGCCAGGGTGGTGTCCTTTCCATTTCTATATTTCTGAATTTATAAACAATTGATGATTTTTGCCTTAAGCCAAATCTAGGGGTCAATTTCTTACTTAATTTCACCACACAACAACAGTATCACTTTTAGTTTGACATAATGGGAAAAATCTGATAAAATAGGAGCTAGGTCTTTGATCTACTGAGTGTATTCTCTAGGCCAATGGGCTATAACTATTCAGCCAGAGTTTCTCTGGTTTGGGGGAAGAGGGGTGGTACTATGTTTATAATAAATAAGACTGGAAAAAGATAAATTAGCACCAAAAGACTGGACTTAAGATATTCTGAAATAGCAAATAAATGGTACAGTGATAGTGGTGGCCAGTTGAATCAACTTCCTAACATAGCTTAACCTTCCTTATGAGGTTATGATGACTTCAATCATCATCAATTGTGTTGAGCACCCACTGTCTGCCAGTCCCTAAACTAGATGTTGTGGGAACATACAAAGAAAGAATCATTTACACTAAGATTCCTGCCTTGTCTTTTCACATGGAAAACTTCCTGAAAATTTTGATGGTATCCTTCTTTCTCCTTGACAACAGTGAATACATAAGCAAGCTAAAGATATTCAGAATGATGTTCAAGCAACTCAGAGAAAAGTCCCAGACTCCCTAGTTTGACACTTAAAACCCTTCACAACCTGGATCCAATCCAGTTTCCTATTCTTCCCTTTTCTGTACTCTATAATCACATAATCATGAGTTGTCAATGTTAGAAACAGTTCAGTGGCCATCTACTCCAACTTACCTAAAAAAGAAAAATTCCCTCTATATTTTCTTACAGATTTTGCATGAGGGAGGACCTACTACTTTCGAAGGCAGCACATTTCACTGTTAGATAACTCAGATTTTCCTTACAGCAAGCTTAAAATCTAGATAAACTATAACTACAGCATCTCCACCCACCACTCCATCCACCCCCTTTGCATCTACAGGACTAGTTTAGGAACTCAATGAAAAAAAAGGGAATTAGCTGCCATGACCTATTCTTAATGAAGCCATGCTGGTTCTTTGTGACTATTGTTTCTTTTTCTAGGTTCTAGTAACTTTTCTTTAACAATGTCTTCTAGAATTTTGCCAAGAATAAAAGCCAAGTTCTTTGACCTGTAATTTGAAGATTATCTCTTTAGTTTTTTGAAAGTCTGGGCAATGTTTACCCTTCTCCAATTTTGCAGCACCTTTCATCTTCCCCACTATCATTCAAAAAGGATTAACATTCACTCCTCTTGCTACTTATCAAGGCTGTCTAGGGGTTTTCTTACTATGTAGGACCTTAGTATGAGCTAGCAGCTCTCTATCAGCCATATTTATTATGTACTTTCTAGTCCTACAATACTCTTATTGGTAGAGAAAGAGAAGCAAAACTTGGGTTCAAGTCTTACCCACACATACTGACTGAGTGGTACTGGGGAAGTCACTTAGCCCCTCCTTTGAGATTCCTCGGTAGCATAGTGGATAGAGAGAACTGCTAGACTTGGAGTCAAGATGAACTGAGTTCAAATCCTACCTTGGACACTTGCTAGCTGTGTGATCCTGAGCAAGTTACTTAACTTCCTCATTTGTAAAATAGGGGTAATCATGGCACCTACCTCCCAGGGTTCTTATGAGGATAAAATAAGGTAATATTTGTAAAATCATTTTGCAAAACCTTAAGATGTTATATAAATGCTAGCTAATAATTAATAATTTTAGTCCATGAGATCCTTCCAAACTTTTCTCCGAACCCTTTGAAATCTACTTTCACAAAAATCTAAGGTACATATCAGAACATTCCTAGCTTTCCTCCCTTCTCTCTCAAAAACTCTAAGATAGAGCGGTCACTTCCTCTCAAGGTTCCCACCAATTCTACCCCTAACAACCAGTTTCTCCTTGGTGAGAATCAGACACCAAATGGAATGTCCTCTTTTGGCTTCTCTACTGTTTGAAGGATAATGTTTGAGCCAAACTACTCTAATCATAATTTTCTGAATTCATTGAACTCTTTTCATACCATCTCCCACTATACCCTTCTTTCCTTCCACCTATCTCCTACTGAAACGTTCTGCTTCCAAACCCAGTTCTAAAGTTTACCCCCTATGCTTAGCCAGAGCAATCTTTCCCTTCTCAAAACACTTATTGCCTATTATATCTCCCCCTAGCATTTAGCCTATCCTAATTTACATTATAATTATTTGAATCTCTGTTTTATCTCCTCTTCTGGAATCTCAGCTCTTTGAGGAGAGGGACCCTGCTTTCTCAACTCAGAACCTTGCCCATAGTGGGCACTTAACACATGTCTGTTGCACTGAATTTAATCAAATTGAATTGAATGTTTGGGCAATGAGGAAGAAAACAAGGAAATAAAATGACTTATTGGTAGCAGGAAGTTAAAATATGCTACCTGAGCTATGAATGAGTGAAATGAATGGGTACAAATGTTCTAGTTAGCCCAAAAGAATATTAGTTGAGGAATGAAGTAGATAAGAAAACAAAAAGAAAGTGAATGATAAAGACTGGTGACTTTTTGATGGTTTTGAATGCCACTATGAGTAATGAAGATACCTTTGGAGAGGAAAAGGTGAATCCTGACTTTCTCTGTTAATTCCATAGATATTTATTACATCTCCTCAGGTTTATTTTAGCAGCATTTTTACTTCAACAGGGGAAAATTTTAGTAGGAACCAAAGATGGAGAAATAATTGAAGTTGGTGAAAAAAATGCTGCTTCCAACATGTTGATTGATGGACACATGGAAGGGGAGATCTGGGGTCTGGCCACTCATCCTACCAAGGATATTTTCATCTCAGCCAGCAATGATGGTACAGCCAGGATCTGGGACCTAGCAGACAAAGTGAGTAATGCTGTTTCCTTTTCCAAATGGGACTGGTTTCAGAAATTGCTCCAGGGTCAAACCCCACCAAGGGCATCCATTGACTAGGATGTGTATGAGTGACACCAATGCTTCCTCCCTAAAGGAGGACTAGTTCTTTTTACCTTTTACTTATTTAGGTTAAAAAATACACCCTCTTGGGATGGCTAGGACAGCAGCCCTGGAGTCAGGAGGACCTGAGTTCAAATTCAGCCTCAGACACTTAATACTTACTAGCCTTGTGCAAGTCACTCAACCCTAATTGCCCTGCCTTCCTCCCTCCAAAAAACAAGCCCCCTCTTTTAGAAATTCAACTACATTTAGGATGTCGTTTGGTTGGTTTTTTTTTAAAGGTAGTCCGTGTGATGATGTCTGGGGGACCACCTTCTGGGGGTCTATACTTGACTTTAAAAGAATAAACATTTTTATCAATGGCTTAGACAAATGAATGAAAAAGTACTTAATAGGCACCTGCTCAGAACTGTACTAAATGCTAAAGATAGGTCTACAAAAACAAAGACAGTCCCGGATCTCAAGGAACTTGCATTCTACTAGGAGAGGCAATATCCATAGCAAAGTGTTGGTTTCCAGGGAGGAGCACCTTAGTCAAGAAAATTATAGGGATGGACTTCAGGGTTCTGAAAGAGGAGTAGATTGACACGCTCTGTCCAGGAACAATGTGATGGTTGATTTGATCTTGATTCATGGTTTTAAAACTAGAGGCTGAGGTGAGGAGAAGAAAGGTTATTCACTTGGCAACAAAGCAGTTAACAGATTGTGGAGTTGATGGGATGTGACGTGCAAATAGAAAGTGAAACAAATGTAATGTCAGGGCTTTCCTGAAATAATGGTCCCGGTGAAGAGTAGTCGCCAATCAGAACAGGAAGCCTGAAGGAAGTTCTTTCAGAGTGTGCTCTCTGACGTAGAAAGAAAGTGGTTAGCAAGGGCATGAGGAACTTGGGGTGGAGTCTGAGAGTAGGGAGTGAAATGAAGTGATAAAACCACTTCTGAAAAATATTTATAGTGATACAAGGTGGGAGAGATGGCTAATGTTGGGTGATAGATTCAGGATCCAAGATCTTGAAAATCTAGAATAATAGGTCAAATCTAATAAGAAGAAATTTAGAGGTAGATTAAAAATTTCCAGTCTACATAAATTTTTATGAGAATTGTCTACTCATTCACCAAGGGCATCCTCAATGAGGGTATTACGGGAAGGCTTTCAGAAATCATTTTCCACATCAGACTATATTTTTACCATCACATGAACAACTTTAAGAATACAAGATCCCCACGTGTTTATTGTTTATTTAGCATAACAAAGTATTTGATTTGATAAAACAAAACACCACCTTAAATATCTCTTACAACAAAGTATGTCCCATCCATTCATCAAAATTATTCAAGATTCCTAAAACGATAACCTTGAGCAACAAACATTGTCATTAAAACTAGGCAAGAAATAAAATGAGACGTATTCTTGCCAAAGGGGTTTTGCCAGTGTTTCTTACCATAGAGGACACCCAGATCAGAGTCCAAATTGAAGTGGGTTTCTTTATAGATGGTGAGGGCTTCTAGATGTTTCTCTTAGTGGATGACATAGTGCTGGTTGCATCAAGTCCTAGAACACTGCAGAGCCTCTTGGAAGAGATTTGTAACCATGCAGAAAGTACTGTTGTATAGTTATGAGTTATGGAACAACACTTTTGCAAAGAATGAAAAAGGAGTTTTGCTCAGATGGCAATGAACAGGCACATGGGTGGGTGTGCTCAGGCTGTAACAATGAAAAATAAGGAAATATAAAGAAGGACCAATGTAAAGCATATCGTCAGAAAAATATGATTTTTAAAAATGGGCTGGTCACCTGGTGAGTGCGAGAGATGATCAATGGATAGCCTGAGTGATATCCTCATGATGTCAAGAAAAATCGAGGAAGGTCCTTGGCATTGGATGGACCCCCAACTTCTGGAAGGATATAGACAAAGGAGGAAGGGAGGGAGGAGGGAGGCAGAAAAGGAAGGAAGGAAGGAAGGAAGGAAGGAAGGAAGGAAGGAAGGAAGGAAGGGAGGGAGGGAAGGAAGGAAGGAAGAGAAGGAGACAAGGAGGAAGGGAAGAAGGGAATGGAAGGGGAGGGAAAGAAGGAGGGAATGAAGGAGGAAAGGGGGAATAGAGGAGAAAGGGAGGAAAGGAAAGAGGGAGAAAATGAAAGAAGGAGATGGGGAAGAAGGATGGCAAAGAAAAGTATTTAATAAGTACCTACTACATGCCAGGCACTGTGCTAAACACTTTACAAATATTGTCTCATTTGATCAATACAAAAAGTTTCACAGGATTGGCAAGCATGGATGAGTTGCAGTCTGCGTCACTGGAGACAACATCCTCCAAGAGATAACAGATCCATTTGAATATTTCATTAAATACAATCTCTACAATGATGTTTTAGCTTCATGAGTGCAGATTAAGGGAGACATGACTATCCAAGAGTTCGTGTAAAAAAGTAACTAACCAAAAAGAAATTTTTGGCCAACTATGGGTTATACTAGAAAGCCTCTAGGGTCTTCCAACTTTAATTCTGTGATTCTTACTCTGTATTCTAAGAGTTTTAGTGACCTTCAAGTTCAATATGGTTTCAAGAGTATAATAGAAAAGCCAAAAAATTAGTACTATCCAATAAACACTACCACCATCATAACTTGCATTAAGAGAAGCTTAGTGTCCGAAATAAGAAGGTCATAGCTCCGTTATACACTGTCCTGGTCAGGCCACCTAGAAGTTCTGTGTTTACTTCCAGGTATTAAATTTTAGGAAGGATATAGACAAACTTAAATATCTGGAGAACAAGGCAACCATAAAAGGCTCTGGAGACAGTGCACTGTGTTAAGTTCTATGAGGGGTATGAGAGCATAATACAATCACTTCCCTCAAGGAGCTTATCACTGAGTTGGAAAGACAAGGCTTCCACCACACATAAAAAATTAGGAAACAATTCAGAAGAGCATCATTATATACTGAATATATTCCAAGCACTGTAAGGGTTTAGAGAGGGAAGAAATCTGGCCTGAAACTCCACAGGTGGAATTTAAGCTAGGTCTCTGTCTGCCACGGTTTCGTCTTTACATCATGTCTCTAGAAGAAACTACAATACATATTTAAATATACATAATAAAAAAATTTAAAAAATAAATGAATAAATAAATAAACATACATGATAATAATAGCTAGCATTCATATGGTGCTTTACCATTTGCAAAATCCTGTTACAAACATATCTAATTTTATCTCACAATGACCCCAAAAGGTATGTGCTATTATTATCCCCATTTTACAGATGAGGAAACAAAAGTAGATAAAAGTTAAGTAACTTGCCTAACATCACACAGCTAGTAAGTATCTGAGCCCAGAACTGAACTGAGGTCTTCTTTCCTCTAATCCCAGTGCACAGGGCCACCTAGCTGCCTCTGCATGGCAGAATGAATACCTGGAGTTCATTCATGCATATGTTCATCACTTAATTAATCAACAAGCATCTATTAAGTGCCTACTATGAGCCAGGAAGTCAGCAGTTCATCATTTATTGAAGCCACTGCCATGTAAAAAAAAATACTACACTGAGTGCTAAGGGGAATGTGAAGTTTAGATAGAAGAGAATCTCTGCCCTTATGAAGTTGTCCATCCAGTGGAAGATCAGACACCAACACTGACAGCTAGAACACATCTGTGGCGGTACACTGGTGTGAGGACACTCCTTCTCTAACAGAAACTTTCTACATAGCCAAGCCACTTATTTTATAGTTTTCTATAAGAAACCCGTGTCTCTGGGATATCACAGTAAGGCACATCTAGTCATTGCATTTTCCTTGAATTACTAACTGAAGAAGTTTTATGTTGTTTAAATAGTATAGCTTATGTCTTTGCAGAAACTTCTGAACAAAGTCAACTTGGGCCATGCAGCCAGGTGTGCTGCCTACAGCCCTGATGGAGACATGGTAGCCATTGGCATGAAGAACGGAGAATTTGTCATCTTATTGGTGAACAGCCTGAAAGTCTGGGGGAAAAAACGAGATCGGAAATCAGCTATTCAGGATATCAGGTATTAAAAGGCGCATGACTCTAGTTTCCAGGGACTACTCATTATAAACAGGCTTTGGCCAATAGAAGACGGGGATCTGAAAGAACTCAATTGCCAGTCAAACCTGTCAGCTGGCCATTGAATGCATGCTTATATGGATCTTATGCTATTGCTGGTTTTAAAAAAAAAGAAAGAAAGAAAAACAGAACAAACTATAAATGCACTTTAACTGAGTTTCATAATGTCTGCTGAGTTTGTTGAGATACATACCATTTCATAAATAACAATATCATTTAAAAGACTCCATAAATTTTCTCTTTATCACTATGGGATTACATTTGAATCTCATCTTTATTTTTTCTCTACTTTCAGTCAAGGCAAAAAGGGTTGGTAAACTAGTGTCCCTTTACAAAAATGGTGAGATAATTGAATTTTAAGGTTTTGAATGGAGATGATAGAATCATTAGGAGTAAGATAAGATCTCTAAGAGCTATTCTAGACCGAGATCAATGATCCTATAACTGTGAGTAGAGAATATAGGATAGAATTGACCACAAATAATAATGGAATGTGATCTTGTTGCCTATGAGACTAGAAAGCTCCATGGCAGATTTAATTCATAAGAAAATCTGTCAGATTGAAATGAGAGCAGATTATGAATCTCTTCTCAAAACCAGCTAAAAACTATCCTCTGGATTTTTGTTCCCCATTGACCATGCCCTTGATTTGTTTCTCCTAGAATGAGTCCAGACAACCACTTCTTAGCCGTGGGCTCATCAGAACACACTGTCGACTTCTATGACCTCACCCAAGGCACAAACTTGAACCGAATTGGATATTGCAAAGACATCCCAAGCTTTGTCATTCAGATGGATTTCTCAGCTGACAGCAAATATATTCAGGTATGTTTTAGCTTTAATGAGTCAGTTGAATTAAGTTTACTTCAATTATATGAAACATTAATAATGGCTGGCATTTATATAGCATTTTAAAGTTCATAAATTCTTTACATAAATCATCTCATTTGCTCCTCATGACAATCCTGTGAAGTAAAGGCTATTATTATTCCATTTTACAAATGAGAAACTGAGATGGAGAAAAGTGAAGTAAGTTGGCCCAGATTCCGATGGCTACTAAGTATCTGAGGCTAGATTAGAAGTAAAGGCTTACACACACAGATAAAATAGGATAGTATTGGATAGGATTAGATAGGATGGGATGGGATGGGATGGGACAGGATGGAATGGAACATGATAGGATATGATAGGATGCTATAAGATAAGATATGATAGGATTAAATAGGATTGGATAGGGCAATAATGAATATTCCTATGATTTCAATGGTATGAGAAAATCCCATAGGAAGAAGCTCCTTCTACCAATACAGGAAGTAATCTTTTCTTCAACTTCTACTTTTTTTTCTTTTTTATAATTAACTTTTGTTTATTTTTAGTTTACATCATTCATTTCCACAAGATTTTGAGTTACAAATTTTCTCCTTGTCTTTCCCCTACCCACCACCCCAAAACAGCGATCCCATTGTAACCCCCTCCCCCAATCTGCTCTCTCCTAT
>CM053585.1:81586077-81623400 GCA_028646515.1 Pseudochirops corinnae
GTTAGTCTGTTTTTTAAGGTGTTATTTTCTTCAGTCAGGTTGTTGACTCTCTTTTCATGATTTTCTTACATCATTCTCATTTCTCTTCCCAGTTTTTCCTCCACTTCTCTTATTTGGTTTTCAAAATCCTTCTTAAGCTCCTCTATGGCCTGTTACCAATTTATATTTTTCTTGGAAGCTTTTGGTGCAGGAGTTCTGACTGTGTTGTCTTCCTCTCGTTCAATGCTTTGATCCTTTTTTGTCCAAAAACAAGGAATCCAAAGTTGAATTGCTGTGCTTGCTTTGCTTCCTTTGCCTGCTCATGGTGCCAGTCAATTAACCTGACTCTTGAGCTCCCTGCCACAGTAAAACTCTGCTTCCAGAGGGGAGAGCTTTGTCTCAAATCACTGAGGTTTTCACAGCTGCCAGAGCTATTAGGAGGCTGCTTTCTCTACAGCTTTGGCTCACTGAAAATGCACCTCAGGACCACCACCCAAGACTGCGATCGCAATCCAGGCAGGTTAACACAAGAGCACTTAGCCTCTGAATGATCACTTGGCCCCCTTTCAATCTGCAGGCTGGGAGCTCTGAAGTAGCCACATGAAGGTGGCTGCAGGGCCACCACTTCCGTCTCTTCTGGCTCTGGGGGCAGGTGCCGGACTCGCTCCTCTGTCGCCTCCAAATTCAGCCAAGTTCCACTGACCTTTCACTTTGTTTTTGGCATTTATGGGTTGACAATTCTGGAAACCACCAGAGCTGCTGGTAATCCACTCTCCTAAATGCTCCAGCTGTGGCTGGTCCTGGCCACCCTGGGGCTAAAACCGTGGCTGGTATCAGCTCCCAGCGGGCTATGATGAACCTTACCTGTCTGCTTGCCAGGCTGCCTTCAGCGGGAGATTTGTTTCTCTGTCACTTTGTGGTTCTAGAGCTCTAAAATTTGTTTAGAGTCATATTTTCTAGGTATTTGAGGTGGTTATGGGGGGAGCTCATAGAGTTTTCCTGCTTCTATGCTGCCATTTTCTCAACTTCTACTTTTGAAGAGTTTTCTCTCACTATGATAAGTTAGGTCACAACTAAAATCACACAACCAATATGTTCTTAAAACTAAGGTTTTCCATGCATTAATGACAAACTTTCTCTCCGCCAAGACTCTGCCATTTTGCTGATGTTGCTTAATTTTATATCATCCGTATTTTCTATTGTATCCCTCCTCCCACTCTCCCCAAGAGAGACTTCTTATTCAGTACTCAGTGAACTTGTTAACTATAAAATTTGGTATAACAAGTCAGAGTTCATTATTTTCAAAAGGCAAACAAGTTTACCCCTTGTCATTGGGGGAGTTTTTTACTAACTTGAAAATTATTATAATAGTATAATGATACACTTGATAGAGTTTTTTCTTTCTTTTGCAATATTTTCTCATTTTTGCCTCACTGGAGTCTCAGATGTGTTCTAATGGGTAGCTATGCAATAGGAAAGACCAAAAAAAAAAAGTCAAGGCTTCTTGATGCCAAGTCCAGTTCTACCTGCTACATCACCTGGCTGCCTCTTAACATCTACAATGTGCAACACCCTGTGTTAGGGGCTGGAAGATATAAAACTTTGATAAAGAATGTAATCCCAGCCCTCATGTAGCATTCCTCATGAAGAGAAACACAGATAACTATAAAGTACCAAATGAAGAGGTACTTAATTAAGTATGTTGAGGGAAGAGGTTGTTAACAACAGGAACTGATCAGAGAAAGCACAATGTAGGCAGAGGTGGCATTTGAGATGAATTTTAAGGGATGGGTAGGAATTCAACAGGCATGAAGGGAAGGGAGGGCATTAGAAGTATATGGAACCACATAAGCAAAGGCACAGAGGTGGGAAAGCAAATAATATGATTCAGGCTGAAAAATAAAGCATTCATATTGAAATTCAGTTCAATTCAACATTTATGAAGAATTTATGATGTATACGGCACTATGCTAGGTGATAGGGATACAAAGGCAAAAGAAACCCATACCAAAACCTAGTGTTTGCATTGAGGAGTTCACAGTCTAATGAGGAGATACAGCATGTAAACAGTCGACACAAGATAATCTGAATGAAGGGACAGCTTTAACAGCTTGACGTAGCAGGAAAGGCTTCCTGTAGGTGAGCCTTGAAGGAAGCCTGGCATTCTAAGAGGTAAGTGGAAGGATGGAACATATTCTAGGTATGGGGCACAGCTTGTGTATTTGGTTTTCAACATTCACTTCCATAAGCTACAAATTTTCTCTACCTCCCTCCCCAATCCCTCCCAAAGACAGCATGCAGTATGATATGGCTCCATAAATACATTCTCATTAAACATTGGTCATGTTGCATAGAAGAATTATAATGAATCAGAGAGACCATGAGAAAGAAAAAACAAAATGAAAAAGAAAATAGTCTGCTTCACTCTACATTCTGACTCCATAGTTCTTTCTCTTGATGTGGATGGCATTTACCATCATGAGTCCTTGGAATTGTTTTAGGTCCTTGCATTGCTGGAAGGACCAAATCTATCAAAGTCAGCCATCGCACACTGTGGCTGTTTCAGTGAACAATGTTCTCCTCGTTCTGCTCACTTCACTTAGCATCAGTTTCATGTAAGTCTTTCCAGGATTTTCTGAAGTCTGCCTGTTCATCATTTCTTATAGCACAATAGTATTCCATTACATTCATATACCATGACTTGTTCAGTCATTCCCCAATTGATGGACAGCCCCTCAATTTCCAGTTCTTGGCCACCACAAAAAGAGTTGCTATAAATATTTTTGTGCATGTGGGTCCTTTTCCCATTTTTATGATCTCTTTGGCAGTTTGTCCTAGAAGTGGTATTGCTGGGCCAAAGAGTATACACATTTTAATAGCCCTTTGGACATAGTTCCAAATTGCCCCCTAGAAGGCACAACTCCACCAACAATGAATCAGTGTTCCAACTTTTCCACAGCCTCTCCAACATTTATCATTTTCTTGTTTTGTCATGTTAGCCAATATGATAGGTGTGATGTGATACTTCAGAGTTATTTTGATTTGCATCTCTCTCATCAATAGTGATTTAGAGTATTTTTTCATAAAACTAGGAGCTTTAATTTCTTCCTCTGAAAACTGCCTGTTCCTTTGACCATTTATCAATTGGAGAATAACTTGTATTCTTGTAAATTTGACTCAGTTCTCTATATATTTTAGAAATAAGGCCTTTATCAAAGACATTAGTTGTCAAAATTCTTTCCCAGTTTTCTGCTTCCCTCCTAATCTTAGTTGCATTGGCTTTGTGCAAAAACGTTTCAATTTAACATAATCAAAATTATCCATTTTGCATTTCATAATGTTCTCTATCCATTGTTTGGTCATAAATTCCTCCATTCTCCATAAATCTGATGGATAAACTATTGTTTGCTCTTCTAATTTGTTTATAGTATCAGCCTTTATATCTAAATCATTTGGACTTGAATTTGGTATAGTGTCAGATGTTGGTCTTTGCTCAGTTTCTGCCATACTATTTTGCAGTTATCCCACAGTTTTTGTCAAATAGTGAGTTCTTATCCCAGAATTTGGGGTCTTTGGGTTTATCAAACAGTGGATTGCTATAGTCATTGACTACTGTTTCTTGTGTACCTAATCTGATCTACCCCTCTATTAGTCAGTACTAAGTAGTTTTGATAATTACTGCTTTATAATACAATTTAAGATCTGATATGACTTGGATGTCTTTCCTAGAATTTCTTTTCATTAATTCCCTTGATATTCTTGAAGTTTTATTCTTCCAGTTGAATTTTGATATTATTTTTTCTAGCTCTATCAAATAGTTTTTGGTAGTTTGATTGGTATGGCTCTGAATAAATAAATTAATTTAGGTAGAACTGTCATTTTTATTATATTAGGCTGACTTGATTTGTGTGAAAAGTGTTTTGTAATTGTGTTCATATAGTTCCCGGGGTATTTTTGGTAGGTAGACTCCCAAATATTTTATAATATCTACAGCAACTTTAAATGGAATTTCTCTTTATATCTCTTGCTATTGCACTTTATTAGTAAGATATAGAAATGCTGATGACTTATATGGGCTTATTTTATATCCTGCAACTATGCTAAAGTTAAATCCAACCTATTCTTTAAAAAAATCACCCACAAAACCAGTTCTCCAGTATTTTCTGTAGGATTTTGTTCATTTTTAGTGAGGAAGTGACTGATCCACTTTTGAATAGCTCTAATTTAAAAAAGAACAACCACATTTTATATACATTTTTAGACTGGAACTCCCTATGTCATCCAGACTGAGAATGCAGTGTCCACTCATGGGCCCAATTCTACCACTGATCGGCACCAAAATCTTGACTTTCTCCATTTCTGCCCTGGGCCCATGTACCCAGCCACCGTGTTGGGGCCAGATCTAATGCAAACACCTAATTGCCTTAGCACAGTGAAGCTCAGAACTCCTGAGCTGAAGTGACCCACCAGCTTCAAACTTCCTAGTAGAAGGACTACAAGCATGCACTACCATGCCGCAGGGATAGTTCTACCTGTAAATTAGATTTTCCTTATGTCGATCTAAATTTGCTTCTTCATAACTTTCACCCAGTATTCATAATTCTTCTTTCTGAGGCTAAGCAGAACAGGTCTAATCTCACTTTCCTATGACAAGCCTTCAAATAGTTGAAGACTACTATCATACCCCTTCCCCCAAATCTTCTCTTCTCCAGGCTAATTATCTTCAGTGTTTTTCTAGTGATCATCTTATGGCCTAACCACAGGCCATAGGTTCCTTCCTTCTTAATCACCTTCCTCCTGGTGCTCTACAGCTTCCCAATGTCCTTCTTCAAATGAGGCACCAAAATTAATACAAACCTGAAATGTAGTTGAACCAGGAAAGAATACAGCAGAATTATCACCTTCTTATTCCTAGAAGGTATACCTCTCTTAATGCAGCCTATAATTATATTTCTCTGTGGAATGTGAGTATATGATATAACATCTTTCAGATATACTCTGAGACCACTCTACAAATACCCACCTCTCCAGTATTTTTTCTAGAGGGTCCCCCTCTCTACTACTGACTTGTCTTTTTATCAGTTATCTCTCTGATTGTGGTGATGTAGTTGTTTTGGTCATGTCCTACTCTCCGTGACCCCATTTGGGGGTTTTCTTAGCAAAGATACTAGAGTGGTTTGCCACTTCCTTCTTAAGCTCATTTTACAGATGAGGAAACTAAAGCAAACAGGGTTAAGTGACTTGTCTAGGATCTCATGGCTAATTAATTGTAGCAGCATGTACCCTAGCATACCCAGGATGGCTGCTAGCACAGGTTCTTAGATCTGCTTTTCTAAAGGAAAGCAACTCAAAAACGGTTAACAATCTTACTTTAATCAAACATATATCATATATCTAATTCAGGGGAAAAAGTCATCACCCTGAACTTCAGAGAAAATACAAAAAGAAGTTACAAGCAGACAAAAATTATAGACAGAGAAAATAACACAATTCAGCAGACCAACAGACAGGGATTCTAGCTGTCTGACCATCACATACATACAGTCAGTCACCAGAAAGAGAATGACCAACTTCTGGGTTTTTGAAGGCTACCCAGAGTTTCATCTGGCCAAATCACACAACTCTTCCAAAAGTGAATCCCAAAGCAAAACCCTCACCTCAGAGGTATGGATAGCCTTCTCCAGGGTCAGAGAACCCCACAACCCCTGTGACCCACTGCCTGATTACAAAGTAACAAAAGTTGTGCCTTCTTGAAAAACAAGCCTCCCCTGAGCAAGCTTCTCCCGTTGGGCTCTGCTCCACCCTTCAGCAAACTCGTCCCACCAGAGGCTCCATGTGACCACATTCAGCCTATTAAGGGGCAGAGTTTATTTTCAAGTCAAGAAAGGTCCTCAAATTCACTTAGGCTTATTAAGGGGCAGGGAAAATCCTCAAATTCCCTCACTGAGGCCATATTTGAACTCACGAAGATGAGTCTTCCTGATTACAAGCCTAGTGTTCTATCAGCACCACCTAGCTCCCCATTTCTCTGGGTACAGAGACAATATAAGGGGTATGCTCTGAAATATTTTCAATAAATTACTAAGTTATAGGAATGATTATTCCCCTAAAAGGCTTGGCCCCTGCCTGAGTAAAACCAGGAAAACCTCTCCTCTCATGAACTCATTTCCCTTTTCTCAATCTTAAACCTGAAAATTGTAGATTTAGGCAAAATCATATTGTCATGTGATTTATTGTGTTAATTAGTTAATGGGGTTCTTAGCACTTCTTTTCTGCCCTGCTATGCTTTCCTCATAGTTGGCCTGACAGGCGTGGGGTAGAGGTGATTGTTGCTAAAGAAATATTTTTATATTTAACTCTGAATGTGAATTTTCCCCAGCACTGTGCTCTGTGAAAAGCCTGAGGAAGAAAGAGGTTGTTGACTAGACTTCAGTATCAGCATTTTCCACAAATATCAATTCAACCTTCTCTGCCCTAATTTATTCCTTCTGTACGTTAATATTTTCTTCTCTTGTGCTCCAGTCTGCAAATTCATCAACATGCATCTCTGACTCCCCTGCCTTATGCCCCTAAACTTGGGTGGAAGTCCTTTGCTTTCAGTTACTAGATGCCTTTAAATACTCTAGTCTAACTCAACAATTCTCTATTAGCCTGGGAAGGGCCTCCAAATTCTCTAAGATCTGGGGTCTAGGCAACCCAGGACTGTGTTTGTGTTAGCTTTGAGGGGAGCCATGTCAAGCTTGAAATTTATTTAAATTACCAGATATTTTTCAGATGAATTCTACCCATTCCTCACCTGTTTTGTATTTGAGAAGTTAATGTTTTTAACCCAACTATATGACTTTCCATTTATCCCTAATACATAATACAATAATAATATATAATAATACAATAAGAAAATTAAATATCCTTATTAAATTTTCATTAGGCACACTGGTCAAGCAAGCAAACATTTAATGAGTATCTGCTATGTGCCAGGCTCTGAGTTAGACCCTAGGAGTACAAAGGTAAAAATGAAATGATCTCTATCCTCCAGAAGCTTACATTCTAAAAGAGGAGGAAATAAACATACATATTTAAGTCTGTACAAAAAAATATAGAACTACAAGAAGTCTAATTTGACTAGACTGTAGAATAAGTAAGGGGAAAATGCACAATAAGCCTAGAAAGTTATGCTGGGGTCAGATAATGAGGCACTAAAAATGCCAGAGAAGTTTATTTTTTATTTTGAAGCTAATCCAATCATTGAAGTTTATTCAGTAGAGAAGTGACATAGTCAGACCTTTGCCCAATGGAAGCCATTTTGGTGGTTGTGGGGAGGATGGAATGGAGAAGGGAGAGATTTGAGACAGGAAAACCAAGTAGGAGCCTATGGCCATACTGCAGGTGAGAGGTTATCAGGACCTGAATTAGGACAGTGTTTGTGTGAATAAGGGGTGGATGTGAAAAATGTTCTGCAAGAGGAATCAACAAGACTTGGCAATCGATTAAACATGGCATGTTCTACTACCTATCAAGGTATTTGGGGATTCTGACTTATCATCCAATGGATTAGCCATCCCTCCCAGTTTCAAGTCATCTGCAAATTTGATTGGCATGTCATCTGCATCTATTTTCTAAGCCAATTACGTGCCAATTACTGAAATGGTACAGGGCTAAGAAGAGATCTCTGGGAAACTCCAATGGATACTTTCCAAGTTGACATTGAACTACAAATGACTACTCTAGTATTTTGGATCTAGAATTTTGGAAGAAATCTAGGTTAAGCAATAGTGTGGCCTATAGTCTGCTGATTCCATTCTTTTCTGCTTTTTGGCAATTGAAACATTTGCATTTTTGGCATTTCTGACAGCCTGTGCTAATGTGTGAAGGGGGGAGATGAAGTGAGTCTCTGAAAGGAAATGAAACTATTGTAAGGTTCTGCAGTACAGGCCTGCCTATGTGGTGGTGCCAGGCCTGGAGTCAGGAAGACTCCTCTTCATGAGTTCAAATAAGACACTTACTAGCTGTGTGACCCTGGTGAAATCACTTAACCCCGTTTACCTCAGTTTTCTTACTTGTAAAAATGAGCTGGAGAAGGAAATGGCAAAGTACGTCAGTGTCTCTGCCAAGAAAACCCCAAAAGGGTCATGAAGCTTGAGGTGCCAGGAGGATATATACATAGAAATAACTAGCAGATAGCAGACTAGTAATAGACAGTTGGAGATGCCAATCCGGAACTTGGAAGAGTGATAGATTTAGGAGTTGGCCATAGAGAGATGGTGGTTAAAGCTATGGGAGTGAATGAGATTGTCAAGGAAGAGAATTCCGAGAAAAGAGAAAGCCTAAGACACACTCTGTAATTGTCTGAGAAGAGAATGATGAGCTAGTGACTAAGACAAAAAAGGAGGAATAAGGAAGAGTGTGGGTGTCTGAAAACAAGGAGGGAAAATAAATCTAAGAGGGAGGTAGTTAATAATATCAAAAGTCAACAAGGATGAGAAGCAGGAAAGAGTCACTGCATTTTACAATGAAGAAGACATTGGTGACCTTTGAGAGAGCAATTTCAGGAGTGATGATTGCAGAAACCAAGTTGTAAGAAATTAAAGAAAAAGTGGACAGTAAGAACATGGAAGCATTAGAAATAGACAACTTTTTCAAGAAATTTAGCAGTGAATAAGAAAGAGATGGGAGAGTAGTCAAATGGAATAGAAGGGTTACAGGAAGGTTGTTGGTTTGTTTTTGTTTTTTTAATAGGACTGGGAAAGAAGGGATAACCACATGGAGCAATGGTTTACTAGTAGAGGATGGGATTAAGGGCACAGGTAGAGGAATTATTTCAGGATTAGATAAAGGAAGTTGAAGGACTTTTCCTTTGGATAACCTGAATCCTTTTAGTGAAGTAGATTTTCATCTACTATAATTGTAGAAAGTGAGAAATTAAGTTTTATCAGTCTCTGTCTATAAAAAGCAGACACCAAGAACTTCCAGCACCTAAAATATTTCTTTTCCTTTATTCTCCTAAATCCTCCTGTTTATAGGCTTTCAGAAAGGAGCTGGTAAGAATCCTGCAGTTTCAAACTAGTCAGTTCTACCAAGAATCACATTTACTTTAAAATTCCTACTAAGTTGGCTTCATCCTTCTTTGATACTGAATTCGAAAGAGGTACATAAAGGAGCTTTCTCTACTGTGAAAACATATTAGTAGTGTTCCAGGAGGAAGTGAATGAAGAGCTAGGAAAAGGATCTGTTTGGATCTCCTACATCTTCCGCAAATAGCGAGGGTCTCCCACTGGCCTGGTTTTGAAAGGTCTGTTGCTGAAGGGGAGAGAATGGTATCTTTTGACATGTCCACAATGATGGCAAAAAGTTTTTAGATTTTCCCAGAAGAGTCCCAGAGCACTTAAGATAGAAAGAAAGGAGGCAAAGAACCTGAAAATCAAATTTTCTCCTGCACAAAATACCTCCTGAATAATTCCGACCACATATTCTCAATGGGAAAACTAAACTCTTTTGCTTGGAGGCATTTGGCATTAGTTCTCACCATTGTGCAAGCCAGGGAACACAGTCTTCCACAGAGTAGGTGCTCAATAAATACTTACTTACCAAAGAAACAAGCCATTCTCTAGAGTTGAGGTTATTAACCCTTTTAGAGTCATGGACCCTTTTGGCAGTCTGGTGAAATCCATGGACTCCTTAGAATAATGTTTTTAAATGCATAAAACAAAATACATGAGGTTACAAAGGAAACTAGTTACATATTGAAATAGTTATCCAAATTTTTTAAAAACAAGCTTAGGAGTTTAGCTCCCCAAGTTAGGAGCCCCTACTTTAGCTGGTTGGTATAATGGATAGAGTGCTAGAAATGGAATCAGGAAATCCTGAGTTCAAATCCTGACTTAGATACTTATTAGTTGTGTGACCTTGGGCAAGTTCCTTAACCTTTCTGTCAGCCTCAGTTTTGTCATCTATAAAATGCAGACCAAATGAGATATTTATAAAGAGTTTTGCAAATCTTAAAGCAATATAGAAATGATAGCTAATATTATGGTTGTTACTAGAATTACATTGATTAACACTGTAAGGGGTAGAAATGCTAGAGTGGGTGATAGCTGTTATCACCCCTCAGAAGATGGATGTAGTGACAGACACTTGGCTCTCTGGATTAGCTCATAGCTCTTCCAATTTAGCCTGGGATGAGAACAGAGTTCTTGGGATGGCCCCAACTAGTTGCTGAGGCCAGGTGGGTGTTTTGGGGAAAATGCATTAGCGGTAATATCCTCTCAGACAAGAAAAAGCTGGTCAGTGTGGGTTCCCATTCACTTGCAGGTTTCCACAGGGTCTTACAAACGTCAGGTTCATGAAGTCCCATTGGGGAAACAGGTGACTGATGCCACAGTTATCGAGAATATCACCTGGGCCACCTGGACAAGGTAATTCAAAGCAAACCCTCCAAGGATAATGTCACAATGTATTCCGCTTGTCTCTGGATCAGTTAGGCTCATAGCTCTGAACTTGCCCAAAGTTTTGAAATGAGAATTCACTCTTCTGAAATTTAGGGGTCCAGCCTATATGGGGGCACATTGAATAGAGCAATGGGTCTGGAGTTAGGAAGACTTACTTTCCTGATTTCAAATCTGGTCTCAGATACTTACTAGCTGTGTGACTCAGGGCAAGTCACATAACCCTGTTTGCCTCCATTTCCTCATCTGTGAAACGAGCTGGAGAAGGAAATGGCAAACTGCTCCAGTATTTCTGCCAATGGGGTCACAAAGAGTCAGACACAACTGAGAAACGATGAACAACGTTGCCTATGTAGACAGTAGGGGGAAAGGGTGGGGTTAAGCTTTAAACCTTAATGTCATTCAGCAGGTGGGGAAACAGTGTAGGAAAATACTCAGAAGGAAGTATATTGTGCAGGGACCAAGAATATTAGTTAATGGGGAAGAGAGAAGAGAGAAGAGGAAAGCATTGCTTTCTAGACTGCTGCATTAGCAAAAACAGAGAGGGAAAAGGAAAATAAAGGATTATTAGTCAACTTGATTGTGTGGCTAGAACTGAACAGAGAATTTCATAGATCCCTTTGGTTTGTCCTGAGATGTTTAAAGACTAGTTATAAAGCAAATATGAGGAAAAAGAGTTCTGTGATAAAAAGATGCTCCCCTTTTCCCCTAGCTTTGCTGTCCCTAAGGGACTTTAGAAAATTCACTCGTGCCTTCCCAATCCCTATTCCCTATTTCATGCTCTTTTCTGATTTGGAATAGCATTCTAGGAGATGAAGTCATTGGGATCTGGCCCCGAAATGCGGACAAGGCTGATGTCAATTGTGCCTGTGTGACCCATGCTGGCCTGAATGTTGCCACTGGAGATGACTTTGGGCTGGTGAAACTCTTTGATTTTCCATGCACAGAAAAATTTGTGAGTTTTCATTGGAATGTAACTGCCTGTACTGGGTATTTTTCCCAAATTCTCTGGTGCCCATAGACCTATTAGCCAGTTGACCAATCCAGTTTTTACTATTTAGTATCTTTGGTGCCCAAGTCATGGTATGTCTAGGAATGGGAGTAGATGGTCTGGAGCAGAGGTGGAGTTGAGGAGTGGAAGATGAGAGGCCAATCAGGAGTCTAATTGTAAGAGTTCCTAGGGTAAGTAAGGAATGGCAGCTCCTTACATTGAATACACCTCCTTTAGTAATCTGGTCTATCCCCCTACAGCCACAAGATGAGACAATAACTAAACTTAGATGGTACTTTGTGAGACGCTGGAGGCAACAAAAATAGCTTTGCTCAATTGTGCTTTGGAAGCTATTCATATCCCTACAATTATAGAAAGTAGACTTTCTAGGATAAAGGGCATGAATTTTATTTGAATGGAGAAATGAACTAAGTAAAAAATATCACGGGGTATAAAATGGAAAAGGGGACAGAAGGCCTAGTGTATGGAAGAGAGTTGAAGAAAAGTTAGGAAGAAACCACCAGACCAAGTGGTAAAGTAGGTAGCTCAGGAAATTGGCATAAACTTGGGGAGATCCTAGAAGTCAGCTTTGACGTATTTGTAACTGTTGGGAGGGACAGGGATACTCCAATACCCTTATCCAATTTCCTTGGTGTTAACTTTCATTTACAGGCCAAACACAAGCGTTACTTTGGTCATTCAGCTCATGTGACCAATATCCGATTCTCTCATGACGACAAGTATGTGATCAGTACTGGAGGAGACGATTGCAGGTAACCTACAATGCAGGCTTCATAGATGTATTCTCCTGTTCCCTAGGCCCGCTCTTCAGAGATTGTTTCTACCAGGTCTCTGACTGCCTCCTGAGTGTCACCAGGCCTGACCTCGTTAAGACCAGAGGATTTTTGAGTTCTTATGGAGAAAGGTGCCATCAAAGTCCGAGGTCCCAATCCAATTATAAGAGATTTGGACAGCTTCAAAGTAGCCTTGGAATACTGGGCACCACAAGGGTCATGTGACTGGTTAGCACTATGGTCATGTGACCAAGCTAGATCCACTCTAGCTCACATAAAACAGTTAGCTGACTTCGCTGGGTTCATAGCATCTAGGATGTAGCTGTTTATAGACAAACAGAAGGGTAAATGGTCCTCCATCCAAATGTCTACGCATATGTATTGTTCACCAGTTTAAATTAAGATAATTAACAAAATTACAGTCAAGATATTTAGAATGAGCTTAAATGCATCTTCGTGCGTACAGTAGCATTCTTATGTGTCCCCAGAGCACCTATACTTTGGAAAGGAACATTTTCAGCCCAGTCCCGGAACCATAGCAAGCTTTTTGACCTCTTTTTCTAATCTCCTGTTTGGCACTCAGTGAAATTTCCTGTTTAATGGGGGACCCTTGAAGTTCATCCAATGAATGCCCATGTTAAGGACCAGCTTAATCCCCACCTGCACTGATGATGCACCTTCACTACAACATGAGCAGGGACTGATGAGGAAGGGCCATTTGGATTTCAATTGTTTCAGGTTTTTTTTTAAATTTCTACATCACTTCCTCTCCCCCGCCTAGTTAAAAGTTGCTGTACCACCAGGAGGCCAGATCACTTCTTAGCCCACAGGCTCTCCAGCTTGCCCATCTTTGGTCATGCTCAGCACTCAGCAACCCTTTAAATGGCTCAACACTAGCAACCAGACACGTTACATGTCATGGGATGTACATGCTTATTAGTCATGTTAGCTAAATAATTTCTGGCTGTCTGAATAATGAGGAAAGGCAGATGTAAATAATTTACCCTCACAGGGAAAAAGGTGGTGGCTTCTGTCAGGCCCACAGTGGGCTATAAGCCTTCAGGGAATGAAAGAAGTGTCTTAGTATTCGAACTCTTGAGAGGTATAATGTAAGGCACTGCTCTCACACCCAAGGGATGTCAGAAAGAAACACAGAAGAAAAGCTATCAAAGTAAATGTACATTTTGATTGTCCAACAGACTCTTAGGCAGCTGAAAAATTGCCTATATAAATTGTCTTTTCCTTTCTTTTTTTTTTTTTAGTATATTTGTGTGGAGATGTTTGTAAAACAAAAAACACAAAACCTGGAGAAACGTATCACATTACTGCTGCACTTCAGAGGCTGTGGCCAGGTGCCTCTTTACCTTTTCAGGTGCTTGGAAATGAGTGATGTAAGAGGATGCAGTCATAATTGTGGTGTTCTAAGGAAGCACTCTAACAACCTGGAATTTGCAAAACTGATAAATCCCATGGAGAAGGAAAACCAAACTTAAAGACTTTGGTGGCCCCTATTCCTAAAGAATAAAAACCATGCCACACTCACACGCACGCACACACACACACACACACACACACACACACTCTCTCTCTCTCTCTTTCTCTCACTCTCTCAAAATCTTGTCTGATAATGTAGCCCACTGACAAAATTTTAAGCCTCAGTTGCCCTAACAATTACATAGCTTTACTTTGCATTGTAACTTCTTAAAAGTATGTTTTGTGTCCTGTTTTCACACATTTTAGATGTTCACCTTTTAAAAATAACTATCTTGAACAAGATTAATTCTAAGTTATATGCACTGGGATAAAAGGAATGCTAGAAGTACAGTTTTCCACTAAGCTAAACACTTTCAAAAACCAAATGAGCCATGTACAAAAAAAGTTGAAAATGTTAATTTTTTAACGTTTTGTTTGCAAAGTTTTATATCCATAAAGTGCCTTTGAAAGTTTTTAGTCATGTGGGCTACTCTCACCTCCCACAAATACCTGCTTTCTACATATGGTGCTATAACTTTAAAACTGAGGGCTAACCAAACACCCTTAGCAGATATGTAGTTTCTCATTCCTGTCCTGCTTTTTTTTTTTTTTACAAAATTTATAATAGGATGACACAAGTCATCTGCTTCAGAAATAATGGATACAGGTGAGCTAACATTATTTTAGTGCAGTAGGGGTGGAGTGGAGGGTGAATGACTGAGATTTTCATTAAGCTTAGTTCACTAAGCAGGCCGGACTCCAGATAACATTTTTCAAAAATTCTAGAAATAAAAAAGGCTGCTTCAAAGATACAAGATGGACTCCAAACTCACTTGTTTTATGTTGCAGTCTATGCTTGATGGTAAATAGCTAAGTGTCAATTAAAATCTTTGCTGCCTCAATTTCCTAAGTGATACTAGCTAAGGCAGAACAGAATCTCAGTCTTTCCCACATCCCCATTCCTTCCCTTCTCACTCCTCACCTCTCAAAATTGGCAGGCAGCCTTCACAGCTAGGGTTGTTGGGTTTTGGTCCATTGTCTTGCTTCAGGAAGAGGTCAGAACAAAAATCCCTGTGTGACAAATTTCTCAGCCCTTGAGGTATTTGATACAAACTTAAGTCTTGGTAATTGAAAAAACTTAAAGTTGCCTGTCAGGTTTGTAAAATGAGTTTTGCTTAATAGACTTTCCCAAACCATACCATCTAAGATTATATTGTAGTCTTATTACTGGTAAAAATAACCATAGTCAGCAATAGACCACAGGGCCCTAACCTAGTGCCTTGCATAAAGAAGGCACTTAATAAAGGCTTGTTGAATACAGGGTAGGGCAGAGAATAAAGAGGGAAGGAAGGCATAAGTACACTGTATTGACTGGCAGTACTGACAGTACGCACTAGCTATTCCTTATACATTTACTGAACTACTACAATTTAAGAGCTATTGGCTATTTTATCATGTTTAGACAAAAAAAGCAAAATGAAGTATCTTCAATTAAGGAATAAAGATTCTAACATCACAAGTGCTTCAGCATTCTCAATGAAATACATCATTCAGTAAGCTATTTTTCTATGCCAAATTTAATAATGCCTTATGTTAATGTGTTACAATTAGTTTGTCAGATCCACAATGAGTCCCTATGCAGCCTTCACTAGAGTTTAATCCCCCTCCCCCCCATATTAATAATGTAACCATATTGGCTGGTGATGCTGGGAGATCACCATATTTGCCTATGTTGTACTACTGTTGGCCTTTCATATTGATTGTACCTTAAATAGAAATAAACGTGAAAATACAATGAATTGATCAATGGTAATATGTGAAAACTATATTTAAGAGCAATAGTGTCTGTGTGTGTGTGTCAGAAAAACTTCATATATAATTTGTAAGCATTTATATGGTATGATTTTATGTATAAATCCTGCACTGTATCCTAATGTAAATTAAAATACTGGCGCATGAATTTATTTTTCAATTGTTTAAAGTGTTTTAAAAACACAATTTGAAAACATTTTTGTTATGTGTCAAATAAATTTGATTACATACACATTTGCAATGTTGACTTTTATTGTCAACAACTTGATAGATTCATGTTTAAATTTAACAGGTGATCTGTATATAGTGTAAAAGCTGAACTGACCCTTATGACCCAATGAAGTAATCCTTCTTATTTTACAGCGGAGAGAGATATCAGGCTCAGGGACCAAGTGACTACTCACTCATAAATCACATAGCCAGTATCAGACAAGATTTACACTCACATCCATCCTGAGCCCATCTCCTGTACTGTTTTTTTCTACCATGATGTCTGGCCTCTGTGGTGTATCTAAAAAAATAATGGACACTGTTCTTCCAGAAGCTGAACTATGAGCTTAAAGGAAATCTAAGAAGTGAACATTTCCATTCAATTGCTGAAACAAATGGTAGAAAAAAATCCCCAAGTTTCTACACAATTGAACCTTGGTTTAAGGTGCTATTTAAAAACAAACAAAAACAACCTTTGAATAATTTGTGAGTTTCACAAAAACAAAACACCAAAAATATTTTAAGTCTCTAAGCTTTATTGATACTTGGTTGGTTTTACATTTCACAATGCATTCCACAGACTTAAGTTCAGGTACAGCTTAAACCGCATTTGAATAAATCTTATTTTGTAATTTCTTGCATAACAATGTTTGATATTTCCAAACAGTTTTTTCAGCATTAGATTCAGTCCATAGATCCCAAGTGTGTGATGAAATATTAACTACAGTAGGTTTGAGCAATGAAGTGCATATGTTGTGGACTTTCTATGGGTACGGAGTTGTGTCTTATGTCAAAAATGGATGGTAGTGTTCCTAGAAATATAGTTTGTTTTTCTAGCTTATGTGATTTAGAGCTACTCATAGAACCATCAACTCTGAAATATCAAGCACTGTGGGGCGGCTGAAAGGTCTAAGCTTTGTGAAACACTATATATATTTATATATATTGGCAATTAATAAAACAGTAAAATCACGATACAGCTAGACTCATACCAAGAAGGCAAGCTTTCTCCTTCTTGCTTTAGTGGTATGATCTCTTCTAAACATTTCATTTTAGAAAATCTGCATCATTCTACACAGACCATACACAGGGCACAAACTGTGAAAGGATTCTCCTGTCAGTTCCACCTGCTATACACCTTCTTGAAACACAGCAAGACCACCTCCAATGAAGCAGAATGTACAGCTTTCTCAGATCATTGTGTGAGTCAGTGCCTCACAAAGGATAAACAAATATGATTACAGCTGAAGTCCAGACATAGCAGCTTACGATACTTAAGATGACGAAACACACGGCAGTCAAAACAAGTATTTTTCCTCAAACACTGCGTTACTAAAAAATAAAGATCTGTGAGACTGCTCTGCAATGTCAAGGCTCCATTCTCCCGACCCTCCCCATGGAATCCAAATGAAAATTTCCCCCTGAACGATGAATTCCTAGTGGTGTTTACTGCTTATTTTACTCGGCTTTGCATTTCAATCCAGGAATTTTTGCTTGAATTCTACAAGTGAAAGGGAAAAAAAAATTTAGCAAAATTCTAAAGACAAGGGTTTTAAAGACCATATCTTCTTTCTTTATGAAATAAAAATTGTGAGAAATACACTGCAACAACGACATGTTTAAAGCTGCCAAAACATAAACTATATTTAGCTACTCTTTTCTTATGAACTGGGTTTACAAACATAATGGACTTAAATACAAAAGTATAATTTAAATAATAGAAAAACCGCATTCTAGCTGTATTGGCAGCAAATAATTGGGAATAAGTTGTCCCTAAAAGCCATGCATTATTCCTTTTGTACTCAGTATGGACACTTTTGCTACAGTCTTATAGTCAAAAGTGTCATTGAATTAACAGAAGTAAGACTGGAATACTTACTTAGCCATAGCATCTTTAACATTTTTATTCACAAGTCCTAGATAATGATCAATCTGGGTCTGCAAACACAAGGTAAAAAGGATGACAGATATAATTAGCATTGTTAAAAAACTTAAAGATAAATGAATGTCCTCCAACTCTACATGCTTAAGGAAATAATTTCATTAAGGTTTTATACAACTCATCACAAACCCTACACCATATGATATTATTCTATCAAGCCCTCCACTTTAAACTCACCTGATGCCTTTCATAAATAACAGGAACACTGAAGAGTGAAATCAGAGCTGTAATGGAAAAACAGAATTTTAAGTCCATATCTGGAATACTTAGCAACAGCTGAATTACAAAAACTTTCAAATTGACAAGTCTAAATATAACTTGACAGTGATTCTCTATGAATGGACTGAAGAGTCTTCTAGAGAGAAGCTCTTTCAAGGTGAGCACTTGATATAGACACCCCCGCCCCTCCTCTCACCTCCATCCTCTCCCACTTCCTGCCAGCCCTGGAATGGATACAAGTAAGGAAAGGGTACAAGAACAATTTACACCACTATATGATATTCATTCATTTACAATTTGCTAAGCACCTACTATGTGCCAAGAGCTGTGTTAAATGCTGAAGATGACAGCCCCTTGCCTCAAGAAAGCTTATAGACTATTGGATGGAAACAACATATAAACATATAGAATAAATACAAACTGTAAATAAGAGAAATACAGAATTACTGGGTAGGAAGACCAATTAGGAAGCTAAGCAGCCATCCAGGCAGAAAGCAGTGAGGGCCTGAACTAGGATGTGGAAATGGAAAAAAGGAGATGGATGCAAGAGATGTAGAAGTAAATGCAACAAGACCTGGCAAATGACTGGAGTAGAATGAGTCAGGGGTGACGAATCAGAAGAATGGGGGTGCCCTCAAGAGAAATAAGGAAATAGGTTTGGGGTAGAAGATAATGAGTCTGTTTTGTACATGCTGAGATGCCTAAGACATCCAGCTAGAGCTATCCAAGAGCAGCGGGTGATGTGGGACTAATGGAAGTCACAAGAGAGATTAAAGCCAGATGCACAGGCCTGGAAACTACCTGGATAAGGATGAAAATTGCTGTCATGTAAGCCAAGAGATGACATGGAAAAAGAAACAAAGGGGGCCCACAACAGAGCCTTGGGCAACTCTCACCTAAAAGTCATGGGTGTTGAATCTGCCAGAGATCAGAAAGCATGGCTAACCAGGCAAGAAAGATGAGAACTTGAGAAAAGGCCTTTGTATGTAACAGAGATAACTGCTAACTTTGGAAATAATAACAGTAATAATAATAATAATAATAATAATAATAATAGCAAGCATGTACGTAACATTTAAAGTTGCAAAGCATTTTACAAATACAGCAGTTTCAGCTGAATGATAAAGTAAGGAGTCAAACTGCACAGGGTTGAAAAGTGAGAGCAGTGAAGATAACAAGAGTAAATAGCTTTTGGGATAGCTAGGTGGCACAGTGAATAGAGCACCAGCCCTGAATTCAAATCCAGCCTCAGATACATGACACTTACTAGCCATGTGACCTGGGGAAAGTCACTTAACCCCAACTGTCCTGCCTTCCCCCCTCCAAAAGGCAAAAAAATAAAACAAAAAAAGAATAGAAAGCTTTTTCTAGGAATTTGACTGTGAAGGGCTGGGTTGGAAAGATTTAGCATTACAGCTTTAGGGGATGATAGGATCAAATTTGTTTTGTTTTGTTTCTAAGGACAGGGAGACCCTGGCATGGTGGTAAGCGGCAAGGAAGGAGCTCTCTCTAGCGAGAGAGAGACTGAAAGGGGATGAAAGAGTATAAGGACTAGTCAGCAGAGGACCCCAGAGAGAAACTTTTCATCAGAGACTGGAGAAAAGGAAGAAAATAATAGGGGATAACAACAGATTTTGAGATGCAGCATAAGAGAGAAAAATAAACTCAGAGTAAAAGACCTCTATTTTCTCTGTAAAATATGAAGAAAAGGCCTCTACTGAGAGCGAAATATTGTCCAGTCAAAGAACATTTGCTTTTTTTAAGGGGAAAAGGGAAAATTTTGGAGTTTGTCATAATTTATTAATTATGGTCAAGTTGGCACACTATTGCTAACTGTACCTTTATAAATGAAAAAATCAATGCTAACAGTGACTTGAAATACTAGCAGTTTAATCATAACTTTAAAAGAAACAAATCCATCAAAGTTCCCTACACCACTGTTTACCTTTTCTTCAATATTTAGTAATTGTGATTATTTCCCCAAATAATTTTATAGACTTACCCAGTATCAGTAGTGTCAGGCCATTGAACAAGGCACCAACATAGGTAAAGATCCACATCAATACTGCAAACTACAAATGCAAAACAAAAATGGAAAGTATAAAAGCAATGCAAAATTCCAATAGTCATTCTTTCATGAATTAAAACCTTTCTAAAACAACTCCTATGCACCAGATGGAGAAGTATTGGCTTTTATTTTTTTTTATCTTTAGCCTGGTTTGGACATATGCCAAACTAGGCAGCTGCATTAAATTTTTAAGGACATATGGAACATTTTGCTTCTAATTGTAATTGTACATTCAAGCATGTGATGGATTTAAACAGTTTTGTCCTAGATAATACCAATACAAACAGCTACCTCAGTTTCCCTTAAATTAATAAGAATACTATGTATTATCTTAGTCACCTTGGGAGACAAAACTAACACTTTACCCTCAATCTCCAACTCATTTATTGTTACTGTTATTTTTGTAAATTAGCTATTAAATTATTAATATTTCCAGTTCAATTCAATAAAAAGTTATTAAGTGCCAACTATGTGTCAGGCACTGTGCTAAGTGCTGAGGATCCAAAGAAGAAAGCAGTTTCTGCCCTTAAGGAGTTTACAATCCTACAGTGGGGGAAGACAACATACAAAAGACACTTAAGTCAAAACCAAGCACAGTTACTGATGGAAAATTAAGACATAACCTGGAAAGTTTGGAGCCCTCTATAAAAGAAGACTTTGGCAGGAATTCACTGCTCTCCATCCCTCTAATCAGAGAGAAGCAGCAACTGAGGGGGGCTGAGAAGGTGTTCAGTATCAAAAGGCAATATGCATGGTGATGACTATCAGCTTATCCTGGGGGTGGAGGGTGGCATGAAGTTTGTGGAATTGAAATTGGAATTGAAATCAAGCAGAGAGAAATATTTTCCCTATTTTGTACTTTCACCCTAAAATAATTTAATCAATCTTAATCAATAAGCATTTTTAAGTTTCGCTGTGTCCCAGACATTACATGAGATAAAAATACAAAAATGAAACTAATGAAACTATATCTACTCTCTAGTCTGTTTCCCTATTCCAATTTAGCTGATATATCTTATATAAGATTTAATCATCCAATTCACAGCTCTGATCAATCAATTCACAATTCTTTAGCATCTCCTTATGGCCAACTTAAAATATTGCAAATCCCTTAAGTCTCCTCTAGCCTGAAAAAAACTCACTTAACCCTTTCCATCCCCACTATCATCCAATTTCTCTTCTGTGCTTTGTACCTAATTTCCCCATAAATTCATCTACAATAGGTGCCTCTACTTTTTCTCCTATTCTCTACTTAACCCGTATAATCTGGTTTCCGACTTTATCATTCCATCAAAACTGCTTTCTCCAAAGCTACTAATGCTCTTTAGGCACTAAATCCAATGGCCTTTTCTCAATCCTCATCCTCCTTGACATCCTCCTTTGACACTGCTGATCACTCTCTCCTCGATACTCTCTTCTCTCTAGGCTTTTGGGATACTACTGTCTTCTAGTTCTCCTACCTATCTGACTGCTCCTTCCCTGTCTCCTATGTTCAATCTTCCTTCAGATCATACCCTCTAACCTATAGAAGTCCCACAGAGTTCTGGCCCTCTTCTCTTTTCCTTCTATCCTACTTCACGTGGTGACCTCGTTGGTTCCTGTGGAGTTAAATACCATCTATACTGATGATTCTCAAATACACCTATCCTGACCTAGCTCTCCAATTAATTTCAAAACTCTTAAACTTAACGCGTTCAGAACGCAACTCTTAATCTTTCCCTCTAAACCCTGCTCATCCAACCTTTCTTATTAGCTGTAGAGGGCACCACCATCCTCCCAGTACTTCAGGCTCACAAACTAGGAGGTATCCTGGACTCCTCACTATTTCTCACTCCCCATAACTAATCTGTTCCCAAAAACCTCTCAATTTCACCTTTGCACTCTCTCTTGAATATGTCCCCTCTCTCCTTTGATGCGGTTACCACTCTGGTACAAGCCCTCAGGACCTCATGCCTAGACTACTATAAAAGTCCGCTGGTAAGGTCTGTCTGCCTCAAGTCTCCCTCTACTCCACTCTTTCTTCTGCTAAAGTGATTTTCCTAAAACGTAGGTCTGATCAACACCCACACATCCACACCATCGCCTCCTCTCCCTTTCCCCCACCATGCTTGATAAATTCCAGGACTCCCTACTACTTCCAGGAGCCCCTACTACTTCCAGGAGCAAATACAAAATGCTCTGTTTGGCATTCAAAGTCCTTCATAACCTAGACCCCTCCCTAACTTTCCAATCTTTTTTGTTATTGTTTAGTCATGTCTTACCCTTCATGACCCCATTTGGAGTTTTTTTGGCAAAGTTACTGGAGAGGCCTGCAATTTTCTTTTCCAGCTCATTTTACAGATGAGGAAACTGAAGCCATGAGGGTTAATTAAGTGATTTGTCCAGGGTTATACAGCTAGTAAATGTCTGAGACTGGATTTGAGCTCAGGTCTTCCTAACTCTAGGCCCAGTGCTCTATCCACTGAGCCACCACCAGTTGGGCATTCTCTCTGGCTGTCCCCCAAGACCAGAAACCTTCTCCCTGTCCTTCAATTACTGACCTCTCTGGACTTCCTTTAAAGTCATAACTAAAATCCTGCCTTCTGAAGGAAGGCTTCTCAACCCCTCTTAATTCCAATGCCTTCCTTCTGTTAATTATTTCCTATATATCCTGTATATAGCTTACATGTTGAATCCTCCATTAAATTATGAGTTCTTTGAGGGCAGAAACTGTCTTTGCCTCTTTGTATATCCCTAGTGCTCAGAACACCGCCTGGCACATAGCAGAGGCTTAATAAATATTAACTGACTGGTATTCAAGGACATATATAAATTGCTTCAGATCTACCTTTACAGCCTTATCTCATCTAGGCCACATATCCTGGACTCTAGAGCAGCAGTGTCAAACTCAAGTAGGAATGAGAACCACTAAACCATATATAAGGAACCATGTAAGACACATGTTGACTTTGTTTTAAAATGTAATGTATATGTATGTGTGTGTGTGCGTATACTTTTTATTTATTTTGTCAAATATCTTCCAGTAACATTTCAAAGTTTATTTTTATTTCATTAAATATTTCCCAATTACATGTAAATACATCTTAACACCCATTTTTAAAAATGTTGAGTTCCAAATTCTCCTTCCCCCCCTTCTTTTCTCCCTCCATTCTTCTCTCCCCTAGTTTATACCTGGTGCCATTACTACATACCAGGCTTTTTAGTCAGTATTTCCCCAAGAGCTCCCTAGTGAACAGTATGTATCAATCAACAAGCACTTAATAAGATCCTGCTATGTGCCTGGCACTGTTCTAGGCAACGGTGATGCAAAGACTCAGCTATCAAGGTCCTTACATTCCACAGGAGTGTATGTGTGTACACACAGATACATACAGATACATATATGCATGTATATTATAAAATATGTTAGAAATAGGTACTTAAAGTCCTTTCACTGCATTTATGTTTGTCTCTGAAGGAATAAAATTCCTGATCATCAGGGTCCTGGTAAGCAAGCTAAGCTATGTGAACCCAGTCCAAGAATGCTGGACCATACAGGATCACAGATTTAGGGCTAGAAGGAACTTCACAAATCATTTACCTTAACACTCTCATTTCAGATAAGGAAAATGAAACCAAGACAGACTAAGCAACTGGTCCAAGGTCACAAAGGCAGTTTAATTCACAGGACTTCCTTTTCTATTCCCATAGCATGAGCAAAACTTAAATGAGATTCATCACCTCTTGACCCAACTTATCTTACTTCTTTTCCCAAAAATTCTTTCCTCCCAACATATATACATTCCAAAACCCACCATTTGTGTAATGCTTTAGAGTCTGCAAAATGCTTTACATAAATTATTTCATTTGAGTCACTTAACAACCCTGAGAGGTAGGTACTACAAAAATAATTACCCACATTTCATAGCTAGGAAATTGAACTTCAGAGAGGTCATCTATAAAACAAGAAGACTGGGCTAAATGAACACTAAAGTTCCTTCTTGCTCTAAACATGCTATGATTTTATTGTTTTAAGGGCTGTGGAGAAAACTCCCAAGTTCCTAAACACTAACCAGAATTGTCAAACTCTAGCAAAGCCTATCAAAAATAGAACATTTCAAAGACATATGCGACTGGAGATAGGCAATTTATCTGTGGCTGAAGGACCAGTCTAAGTAAAGTTTGGAGAGGTTATATGCCAAGTTGCAGAACGATTCCATTTTTTAGCCAAAGGAACGTATTAAGGTACAAAGAGTTTGAGATCTGTGAACCTGATTTTTTTAAAAAATATTTTAGTAACCATAGGTCAATATAAATTTGTTTCCTTTGTAAGCCTACATATTTCATACGTTTTAAAAACATTTTAAGAATGGGCGCATAGACTCCTCCAGACTGACAAAAGGGTCCAGGGCACGAAAAGTGTTAAGAATCCTAGCACACAGATGGAGGGAGTAACCTGGCTGGTACAATCACAGAAAGCTGATATGTACATAGGAGACAAGTTAAACAATTTAAAAGGTTCAATAAAATCAGAATTTGTACCAATGGGTAGTAGATTTCTATTTAATGCAAAGAACCTGCTAACAATTAGAGCTATTTAACAATGAAATAGCCATGGCAAGTGAAGAAAAGACCAACAGCTACACAGATCAGAAACTGGCCTGGATGACTGTTAAGGATCTTTCCAACTTTAAATTTTATGATTCTATTTATATTCCAGTAGACTTACAACACAGTCTCGTTTTTATTACATTTCAGATGAACAGTTAGCTTTCCATGGTCCATTCAAAGTCCCCAAACATCCAGCTACTGTTTTTGCCACATTTAGTAGGCTTACCATATCACTGCCCTAAAGCACTCTACAGTCACCACACACAAAGACTCTTCCTATTGCTTTAGGGCTTTTACAGTTTAGAAAGCAGTCATTACAACAACCTTGTTAGTAGAAAATAGGGAGGAGAATATATACAACTCATCAGCCCCAACCCCTGAATCTGCAAGGCTATCTGAAAAAAGCTGAAAACCCTGCTGTAGCTGAAATATGTGTAAGGTTAATCAAGAAAACATTTGTAGTCTGCTATTAGCTCTGGATTTGAAAAGTGGCTTCAGGAATAGAAGCAGTGTCTAGTAGTTCCTGAAACTGAATCAAATGTAGTAGGCCTGAATATCAAGACTTAAAGTTCTCTCTCCCTTAGTGAAGCAGTGGTCAAGAAATCAAATGCTGTCGTGTTTTGAGCATTTGTGAACTGCTCGTAGAAAGACTGCTCTCATGGTGCTAGGCAGCACCCTCCCTCCCTTCCCCCAACAAACAGCTACACTAGCTAAAAATATACCCTGCACTTCAGTGAGTTTGCCATAGTGCCACCAATCTGTGTGTGTCTATCATTAAACAGACTTTCATTAGGAAAGACAAGCCTCAACACTGAACGAGAAGTGACTTTAGCCATTATTGATGTATTTATAATCACATAACACACAGTAGAGTATGTGTTTAAGCTCAGTATAGCAATTTAATAGTTAACTTTAATGACCACCAAACTCAGACACAGACAAGGTCTTACTGTAATCCACAAGAAGGAAATCTCAAGATTTCACACCTGGACCACGTAAATCAGTCACTCTCAGGCAGAGGTCCAAATGTTCAATGTGTCACCTAATTGCCAAAAGCCCCTCCTGAGAAGCTAGGGTTTCCACATACAACATGAAGGACAGAATGAGGACTGCTGATCCAATCTCAAAAGCTCTACAGGGTGTTTTGTTTTGTTTTGTGGGGGAGTAGTAGGAGAGGGAGGTGATTCAGAAAATGACAGAATCATAAAGTCTTCTCTTTCTAGCACAAGAACAGATTTGTTCCTAACAGCATTTGTTCTCTCTCACCTGATCATTAAATACAAAGTCAAACATCTGTAGGTAGAGAAAAAAAAACCATTTTTCACAACCATTTTTCAAGGTGTAACCCATGTACAATCTTCAGGTTGTCATACACCAAAGAATTCATCACCTACTAGGCAAGCTGCCATTCATTTCCAGGAAAGATAGGGCAAAAACTAGATAAGATGTGAAAGCCTTTTGCACCTGAAAAATACGATGATTCTGAGAAGAGAGGGAGAGAAAACATACTATGTACACAAAATATATACACAGTGAAATGAAGCAGGGCCACTAATATTACTGCCACAAGTCCCCAAACACACACGCACACACATACAAAATCAAAAGCAGTTACAAGAACAAATAAGTTCATTTGGTCTGATTAGATTATGATCAATATAAACTTATGTAGTTTTTGTTTCAGGGTTATGAGTAAATATGTTTATAGATATATACAATTAGAAGGTTTTGTTCATTTTTCTTTTTATTTTGTTATTTATACAGAAGAGTCAATAAGACATAGTAGAGAGCTGACCAAGAATTTGGGTTCAAATCCTGCCTCTGACACACATTAGCCGTAGGAACCTGGGGAAATCTCTTACCCTTCTCTTGGTGCTCTAGCCAATTCTCTAAAACTCCTACATTACTGAAAAGGCACTGCCCCTGCCTTGGAAGATAAGAGTTTCCACACCTACACCAATGAAATCAAGTACAGGTCTTATTGCTATCCATCCATATTATTTATATACTTTATACTTCTACTTGTCTACTGAAAATCATATTTATCCTGGGGTGGGGACAGAGGAATGGAGAGAATGTGGAACTCAAAAATTTAAAAACAAATGTTAAAAAATGTTTTTACATGTAACTGGGGAAAAATAAAATACTAAATTAAAAAAAAATTATATTTAAGATAAGTCCCATAGTTCCTGCAGCTCACCCTTGTATGCCAAGGTAACAAAGGCAGTTAAGAAGCAAAGATGCTACTGGAATCCAAGGTCTTAAGACTCCAATACCAACAGTTCCCACTGACCAAGCAAACCTACAGTTTAGTTTCACTCACTGTCTGTTGGTCTTCCTCTCTTTAAAATCCTCTACAAGTGCTCCTGGGTGTGATCTGAATCTCACACCAAATTCTTTTTCTCTTGAACAGCTTTTTAATGTTTTATAAGGAGGTATTAGCCACAGTTGACATATTCTTCCATAATTATTTGCAAATAGATCATTTTGATTTAGAAAAGGTTTCTTGAAGCCTATCCAAAATGTTTCCAGGGCCAAAACTTAACCTTATCTTCACTTAAATCCACTACACTGTGGTTTCCACTTTGTTGCCTAAGAGTCTTTATAAATGTGGGTAGCCACCATTATATTTGCTTAAGATTAGAGCTGATTATTGTTTTCTCAGTTATGACTCAACTAAATTCAACTTATACTAACCAAGATTCTCAGAAAGGTATCTTTTTATAGCACTATATAAACTGACTGATCATGTTCAAGGAAGATTGAGAGTCAGGTCCACTTTCACCTTTTTTGATTCTCAAAATGAAAGCAACAGGAAACCAAAATATTACTTTTTTGAAAAGATGAGGAGTCATTGTCTTGTGGTATTAAAAAAGATTCCTCACCTATTCCTTCATTTGAAGATTTTTTTCACTTCAAAAAATTATCAATTTATTATCATTATTAGAGAACCTAGCATATCTACAATCTCATTTATCTTTTCAATCTGGATAGGGACAAGTAGGTACGATTATAAAGGAACAAGACTGTCAATTTTAGTCTAATGTATTTTGTAGTTATTTATCATAGCCATAAGATTTTTTCATGTGCACTGGTTAAGATTCCACAAGTCAAGAGCAACTGCTCTTCAGAAACCTTGCATGGATCACCCTCCACTTATACAGGGGTCCAAAAACTATTACTGTACTTTAGAAGACATTAAGCTTAAACATACTATGTTTTAGTATTAAATAATATTAAACATATTCTATTTCTGCTCAGTCACCCTGTCTCTGACTGATTCATACTACATGCTGTTGCTTCTAAGGATACTGAAATTATTGTCACATTTCAAAGCTAAATTTGTTTATTGATAATACACAATTTCAGTACATACTATGTACAATGCACTGTAGGTGCAAATCTAGGTTTTGGGAAAAGAAAGCTTTAATAAAGCTTTAACAGCTTAAAAACTGTACCAAGATCAGTCACAAACCAGCTCTTTCCTAACATAACTTGTCCCCCAAAGTCACTTAAAGGCAAAACTTAATCTTTTTCATTAAAAAAAGACAAAACCACCCAATAATTCAAGCAAAAAACTATAGGAGGCTATGGTTTATGCTACTAAAAAAGTTTTGGCCAAAATCTAGACAGGAAATCAATTACTGACTGAAAACATAGGAAAGTTGAGTCAGAACTTGCATAATTCACATTTATCTCTGCCTGATTTCACAAGCAAAACTCATATGATTATTCTAAGCTTTTTAAAGTTTGCAACAAAACGCACATAATTGACTTATTTTTTAAAATTTGAATTAACAGAAAACAAGTCTATTTTGTAGCATTCAAAATTTTTTTTCTTTTCTCCTTGAAAGAGAAAGGGATCAAAAGCTACCTACCAAGAAGCAATTTCTACATATGGGCTCAACTTGTTCCCCCTCCCCCATGTTGGCATGAAAAACCCCCAACATATTTGGAATCCGAAGACCTACAGTTCAAGTTCTGGTTCTACCCCCTTCCTATCTATATGCCTTCTTGGGGGGAGTCACTTTCCTCATCCGCAAACTGAAGGAACTAGACTAGATGCCAGTCCAGACCCTAAGGCTCCTTTCAGTTCTAAAACCTATACTTAAACTGTTCTTTATAATTGTATTTGCATAAAACATCAATTTCAAATATTCCTGCTTTAACAAAATCCTCACATTAAGTTCTCTGAAAGTATTTATTTCATCTCTTGCCCTGCTGTTGACAAATATTTTGACACCCTAATTACTCTGGTTTCATAAGGGACTTTTTAAAATAAATGACAGTAAATCTTAGAAAACAATTATGATTAAATAGACAAGAAGTCTGATGGACATGATTCACCCGAACGTTTTTAGATTATCTCTATGGGAAAATTATTGTCATTCACCATTAGCAAAGTTATGTTACGTGCACAAAACAGTCTTCACTGGTTGATAAGGCTGATCACTATGCCACTAAAATAACCAAAGCCAAGTAGCAATCATTTTCACACAAAACAAATAGGAAGCCTGACCTTTGGTTCGTACCTAGTGACATGTTTTATAGATACTTTCTTGGCTTCCTAAATTTCACAATATCTCTATAGACTCAGTCACTTTTCACAACATTTCTGCTAAGTCACCCAATCTCTGATACATTCCAAATGCTGTTGTTTCTGAGGACTCTGCAAGTCATGCTACATTTTAAAGATACATTGTTCATTCATATATGCAAATATTTCTGTACCTAATATATATAAAATGCACTGTACTAAGTCTTGGGAAATGTATGAAGGTTAAATAAAACCACCTCCACCTGGCCCTAAAACCTACAATGTCATCTTTCCACTAGTGCCCTTTCACACATGCTTTTTGCAGAAGCTATATTAGCACCAAAACCCCACAAAAAACCACCTACCCTTTTGTTCTGGTGGACTAGATATATTCTACGACTCCTGACTATAAGAGTCTATTATGTGAAATCATTTTAAAAATATTTTTTTAAAGGAAAGTTAATTAATTTAAAAAAATATAACCAAGTTATACTGGGGAACTCTTCCCTAACCTTCTGGAAAATACTTTATACTATTTTTCAAACATTCCAGTGCAATCAGTAACATATATGCATTTCATAAAAAATGGAGATGATGCTATAAAGGAATCTAAAACAAATTATTAAGCTATGACTGTCACACTATCTTTTAAACAAAGTAGTCATGGAATCATCAAGGTATTGGTTCTTAGTTTACTGAACAGCCACGCCTTACATCTCCTCTGTCCTACTCAAAAATAATTTCACTGAGACCCAAAGGTGTGGTAGAGAACAACTACAGTTACAATCTTCAACTTCTGCAATGAATAATTTAGGAGTAGGGAAATAGTAATCTCACAATACTCCTCATGAGGAAAGGAAATATAAATATTATCCTCATTTTAAGATGAGAAAACTAAGGAAATGTGAAGTGAGAAGCCCAAGGTCACACACAGCTAGAAATATCAGAGCCCAGGCTGAAACTCCCAACTTCTGACTCCAAGACCAAGGCTCTTTTCAGTACACCATGCTCATACTTGGGAAGAAAAACTTTCAACATTACCTAGCACTTCAAAAAGTTTACTAAAACGGTTAAATTGTACATACATCCAAAAGCATACATACATTCATCAAGGAAAATGCAAACCTAAGTCCTTTCTCGAGGAAACTAAATTTCCACTGCTTAAGACTCACAAGTGAGTGCTACTCAATATTTCCGAAAATTAGCTCAAGCTTTGAGGAGTTTAGGTAGCCATGTTAGCCTCTGGCTAGCCAATGTATGTCAAGAGTAAAAAGGATTCAAAACATTCAGAAGGCTTACTTGAGGTGTTTTTAAGTGTTAAAAACTGTTTCACAGTAAAAACCCTGTCCACTGAAGGGATTTTAAAGGTTTTGTCTCTTCTTATTTATCAAGTTATTACCCCTAATAAAAATTTACTTTCAAAAGACACCACCCTTCAGATTTACTGAGCATAAGACTAGGCACTAAAATCCATAGCACCTTCCCCCAATTTGATAACTAGAACTAAACCCCATCTTGTCACTTAGCAAGGAGGATGGGTAAATCAGAAAAAAAGGGTACAGAGACAGGATTAACTAGCTGGCCTCCTCACAAATAACAATATCATCATCATTAAGGTTAAACAAAGCATTTCATTCATGATAGCTCTATAAGATAAGTATTTCAAATATTATTAGCCCCATTTTACAGGTGAGGGTTTGAAAGAAGTGACTTGCCCAGAGTCACACAAGCAGGCATAGAACCCTGGTCTCCCTAGCCTTACAGAATGATCTGCTTTTTTCTTGCAACTAAGGCTTCAATTCTCTGAGGTGGAGTAGAAGAGGAAAAAGTGAGCTGGGCAAGAAGTGAAAAGGCAGCCTGCTGGTGAGGGGGAAAAAAGGCAGTCTGGAGATCTGGGTTCTAGTCTTGGTTCCACAAATAATTTTATTAGCCGTGTATAATAATAAAAGGCATTCAGCTTCTTTAGGCCTCATCCTTCTACAACTACAGCATGATATAACTGGACTAGCCAATCTCTCAAAGATCCTTTCTGGTTCTAAAAATCTATTGTTTTATGACGAAGAGGAAACAACATGGATTTACTGTATATAACTACATAGGGGCTGTTTTCCCCCAATTGTAGAAATTCACAATGATTAGTCCATGTAGATAAATAAACCCTAGTATTAAAAATCATGGTTTTTCACAAGGCAATTTTAAATTTCTGCACAATTAAGCTAAATGTATTTTTATCTACTAAAGATGACATACAGCCACACAGAGAAGAAGCTATAGAGATCACTATCTTTGTATTTCTTTACTTAGATAAGATATACAAATCAATGAAGAAGGAAATGGTGAACCTCTCCAGTATCTCGGAAATATGGCCAAGAAAACCTCTTATGGGGTCACAAAGAATCAGACAAAACTGAAATAAATGAAAATACAAATCAAATCCCATAATAAAAATCCCTGAGAAGTGAAAAGATTTGCAAGTCTTACTGAATGGTCAATTTTAATATCTTTACTACAAAAGTGCAGGTGTGGGGGCCATTTTGTATTTTCAATCGCTTCACTAATTTTTATAATTAAAAAAAAGAATCGGCAAGTTGCAGTCAACTAAAGATGAGCCTCTCTTTTTCTCTGCTAGAACACTAGGGATGATACTTAGAAGCACAGCACAGCAGAACTAAAGATCAGCTTCATGACATGATAAAGAATACAAAAAGGACTTTGTGGCTCTGAGTTACAATAAGGATAACTGGGTAAGACGTCAGAGATCTGGACTAGGAGATAAAAAGACTTAGGCTGAATTTCTCAGGGATCTAGGCAACTCTCCAAGACTATAGGTTGCAGAAAAGTTGCTGACTTGTATTAGCAAAGATAATTTCCTCATCAAAGACTTCTCTCTACCAATGAAATCACTGATATAGTGCCTAGCCATATCTCCTTATATAAGGTAAAGGTCAACTTTCACTGAGATATTACTTTAATCTCCTGTATTAGTGGCTTCTGATGGAAGAACTACAACCCGGTAGAAACTAAATCTTAAATAAGAAAAGTGTGCTGAGTCAGCAAACCTACCTTCAAAGAATCAACTAAATCATCAACTAAGAAGAGGCGCCTGAGTTCTTTGATTGTGCAGTTGACGTGACCAAGCGCAGAGTTGCTGTACTTTTGAACCAATGCCTCAGATACTGCAACTTCAGAATCCAAGTAGGCCCTGGCAAAGGAATGCACTAGTAGTCAGTGAGCAAATTTCATCAAATTCAAAGTTTCAAAGATTTAATGTTAATTAATTAATCAGTAAGAAATATATCTGAGGGAAAACATATTAATAAGATTCTAATACTAAATAAACATCATATTTTTACATGAAACACAAGGAAAGGTTTTTAATGATCCAATGTGCTAGATGAGCTACATTCATGTACTGAGTCATGAAAAAAACAATATGAAAGCTCAATAAATTTTCCTAATACATATTTACTACTTCCCAAGTTACTTCTTTTTATTCCAAACTTTTAGATAAGTTTTAAGTAGTGACTCAATCTATCACTAGATATTTCCACAAATAAACTTATAAATAATAAATTTCCATAAATGGAAATACGTAATATCAATCCTAGTAAAAAACAGTTCAAACAGATGTTTTATATAAGTCAAAATTGTTAAATTTTTAAGAAACGACCATAAGGGTGAAATAAAGCTAATAAATCATTTCACTTGTCAATTTCAAAGCAAAGCAGAACAAAATAAGACAGACACAAGCATTCTTTCAATTTACCACTTAATAGTAATTCATCAGATAAACAGCTTTTTTTAAAATGATGTAAACTTTTAGCAAAGACCAAAAAAAAGTCTCAAGGAACTTCACTACCACTTTCTATACTTCAAAGCAACATATTTGGGCAGCTCCTGGAATATGGGAAAGTTACTCATTAGAAATCTTTAGGGGTGGCTAGGTGGCGCAGTGAATAGAGCACCAACCCTGGAGTCAGAAGGACCTGAGTTCAAATCCGGCCTCAGACACTTGACACACTTACTAGCCATGTGACTTTGGGCAAGTCACTTAACCCCAACTGTCCTTCAAAAAGAAAAAAAAAAAGCTTTCAATATCCTACCTCAAAGCCTATTATTCCCTTATCAAAAATTGTAACTTTTGATGTGTTCACTGACTACATACATAGTCATTAAATATGTCAATTCCGTTCATTAAAATACCTAAGCAATTGCTATCTTTAGGAACTTAACTTCTATTTATGAAAATCTTTTGTTCAATCAATATAATGTAAAAACGAATTTGTGACCAAAGCACATAAAAACAAAAAAATCTACATAGGTGATGTTATATCCATCTACTACTAGCATGCAGCACTCTTAACAAGGAATTTGAGCACCTGAGACAAATTCAGTTTGGGTCCTTAAGATCCAGGTTACCAAACCCATAGGAGAGGAAGCCAGACCTTCTCTCTACGAGCAAGGAATATCAAGATATTTCCCATGAAGGATATAAGCACCTAGCGCAGTTGGCCCCAAGAGAAAGAGTATCTGAGAGTACAGTCTGTACCACTTTCCCACCATGATATGGTCAAATGACCTATATGAGGACTAGAGGGGGAAGGACATAGCATAAAGAAAGGCAGGCCATCACTGCAGTATGATAACAACAGTGGATCCAGAGCCTGAACCTGGTAGTACTCCACCAATGAAAAAGGCAGGAGGGATGGCCAGCATCGCATTTTTAAGCCCATCCCTTCTGCCTGACCTCAGGGCTGACTTTCTAGGTACTGCCATTTCCCCCAAAGTGGGAAAGGGACAGGGCAAAACTATGCAGCACGTTAAAACTAGCTAATGTAGATTGTATTTGACCTATAATTTAATTAAGCGCCTCTTATCCAAGAATTACATGCTTCTAAGGGTGAAAGGAAGCAAAAATGAAGATTGTTATTTCCCCACTATGAGTCTGGCTTCCTCTCACATCCCACCAAATCTGCTTGCATGGAACTGGAATACAATTAATAAGTATACTCATTTTTCAGTTCATATCTATATTTTTTCCCTTTTAAAAAGATCTAATTTTAGCATTATAGAGCTACATAATTATTGATCTATACAATATCTATACAATGGATCTCTACACTATAAACATTTTGCCTTAACAAAGCTTTTAAAGAACTCATGTTTCTATAATACACAGACAACATAATACAGTTTTACGATTTATGCAATCTTATTACATAATGAAGAAAGGTCAGTAAGCTTAATCACTAGTCTTTACAAAGAGACAGTCTTTTATAGTTTGAAAAGATTAAAAAATAGTTATTACTTAACATCAATTTAACAGTATTCTAAGTACACAGTTTAATAAATGTGTTACTAACACATGAAAGCACATTTATTGGTATTAAAAAGAATGTTAAGTGCAAAAAAATAGAAGACCTGGTCCTTATCCTAATGGAATTTACTTTCTAGTTACATCAACATCTAGTTACATCTAGTTACATCTAGTTACATTTCAAAATAACTTACGTAAAACATGAATTCTTAGGAAGGAAAGAAGGATTAGGACTTAGTTTGGAAGTGTTGGGTCTTGAATTATATTATCATGCCAAGGTAATAAGGACAAAGAGGGAATAACTGGCATGTTACAATTGGCAAAGCAGTGGAACAGGAGACTCAACAAGATTGCCTAGACTAAGTATCTATGATGGAATTTAAACTTCTTGTTAATACTAATCCTGTTAGAAAGACATACTTTCATTTTAAGAAAAAAAAAACCCAACTTAATACTGACATGTGCTCTAAGAAATACATATTTCTAGCAGAAAAATTAAGTGCTAATTTAATATACGCTTTAAGTAATAAATAGCTCTTAACTTGAATATAGGAGCAGTTTTCTCTTTGTAGTTACTTTTAAGAAAATATAAAATTCATGGACTTTAATTTTTAAAACAATTTTTAAAAAGAACACAAACCCTACAGATCTTATGACAATGGAAATACCAGTATTTCTAATAATACCAATATGAAACAAAGTCTCAAAATGTTCTATATACAATATTGCAAAACATATGCCTTGTATGAAGGCAATCATCTCACCTGAATGGGTGACCTTCATCAGATTTCTGGATTGCCTGGATCACGCCCTTGTATACCCTGAAGCTGATAGTCACAGATAGCAGGGCCAAGGCAATGTATGCTGTCACACTCACAATGCTGAATACTGTCAACGAAAGTAGCAGGAACAAGCTGGCACCAAATACCACTCCTGTCTTCTTAATGTCTCGCCAATAAAGAAGGTCAACAACTAAAAGTTAAAAAAAAAAACACAACCAAAATTAGCATGTCTTGCTTTTATCTATTAGACAAGTACTGTTTAATCTACAGAAGTGACACAAAAATAAGCTAAACCTAAAATGCATTTTTTAAAAAGAGTTAAACTAATCGTACATAGGACCAAAGAGTTTAAGCCTACCTAAAGCACTTGCCAAAACAGTGATTAAACAAATTTGCATTGTTCTTTTCATGGTATCTCTCTAGTAATGGGCATCATTCTTTGATGAGTAATTTTTCAAGTTCATTAAGATTATACTCATTCAAAAACAACAAAAATCACAACCTTTTTTCAAATTTATCAAGGCTTTACACTTTATATGATGTGAATACTGACATATACTCAATTGATACAAATTTTCAAGACATTCTACCTAAAAATAATAGCTATGTGTAAGGCTATTCTATTCACTCCAAAGAATATATAGGTCAAAAGTTCTCAATACTAGTCCAGGCAAACAGGTTTTTAAAATATTTACAAAGTTGCTTTTAATTAAGTGAGGCAACAACTAAACAAAACAAAAATCAATAGTTAACCATACTTAACTTTTTGGAGGTAATATGATATGGTGGAAAGAGTGCAGGTCTTAAGAATCATGTGAGATCTGGTTTTTAATCCTGCCTCTGACATTAATGAAATAACTACAAGTAAACCTTTTTAAGCCACATTTTACCAATCTGTAAAGTGGGGAGAATAATACCTATAGTACTTCTATCAAAGGGTTACTGTAATGCTCAAATGAGAAGGCACAGAAAATACTTTGTAAACTTTTAAAGCACTATATAATGGTAGCTATTATTATTTGTATGCTTCTTAATAGTCACCAAAAAATACTTATGTTTCAACAATCTGGTTTATCTAGATACACTGCTTTTAAAGTTCCTCAAAACATTATCAAAAACAAATCAACGTTCCCCCCTTTATTCTTCTGCCCCATTAAACTAATTAATTTTAGGGGGAAGAGAATAAGGAACAGGGTGAAAAATCTGTCCTTTTCTTTCTTTTCTGATCAGGGGAAAGGTAATAAAAGTTAGATGTCAAAATTATGAGGAAAGGGGAAACAAAATTGGTCTTATCTGGAAGAAGTTAGAGGGAAGGGATAGACGGTACAAAAGGGCAAATTTCAGGTATGATGCAAAGAAAAACTTCTTAATGATACCATGCAAAGGATCTAAGTTTGTAAAATATTAGGGGTTGCCCCTGCAATGAGGTCTTCAAGCAAAAAGGGCAAGATGTTAAGAGTATGTTGTAAATGTAGAGGGATTTTCTGTTCAGGTGTAGGTGAACTGAATTAGCTATTATCTCCTGAGTTCTCTTCCAGTGCTAAGATTCTAGGATTCTGCGAAATGCCATGACTTTATTAGAAATTACACAAGAGGGGGGCAGAGCCAAGATGGCAGCGTAGCAGCAGCAACATATCGCAGCTCTCACATAGCCACCCCAAAATACCCATAAAATAGGACTCTAAACCAAACTTAGAACTCCAAAACGCACACAAGGATACTTCCCACTACCAGGAACCATATAAGCACTGCGAACCGAAGCCAGCCTGGCCTGAAGCCACAGCTGTGCCCCGGGGCAGCTGGGCGGGAGAAGTTTCTCAGGTGAGGATTAGCACCAGCTGCACGAGTGGGGATTGTGAAAGGGGGAGATAAGCAGTCCGGCCAAAAGGTCTCCAGAGCAGAAAAGCTGAAAGGCAGAGGTTTTGCACCCGCCTCTGCATTGTAGCTTCCCGTCCACGGCCTGCAGACAACAGGGGGACTGAGCGATTGTTTTCAGGCCAGGGCTCTTGCGTTGAGCGGCCTGGATCCGGATTGTCGTCTTGGGCCTCGGTCTTGGAGTCTTCATTATCCAGTCAGCCGGAAGTCTACGGCAGCCGGGAGGACCCCAGCGATTTGGGACAGAGCTTTCCCTTCTGGAACCAGAGCCCCACAGAGATATTAAAAAAAA
>CM053585.1:81623900-81644849 GCA_028646515.1 Pseudochirops corinnae
AACCTGGAGAGACTTGTATAAACTGATGCTGAGCGAGAAGAGCAGAACCAGGAGAAATTCGTACACAATCACAGAAACAACGTATGTGTGACAGTTAACTAACTTCAATAGATTGGGCTCCTCTCAGCAATACAAGGTTATAGGCCAACTTCGAAAGACTCATGATTGAAGGAAATATCCACATCCAGAGAAGGAGATGCGGAGTCTGAGTGCAGATTGAAACAAACTACTCGCCCTGTTTCTTTTTCTTGTTTTGTTCTGTTTCTCATTCCCACTGATCATTCCATCAGTTACAATCCTTCTTTACAACCTGACTAATGATTAATGGGATGATATTTGTAGATCCTATATCCATGATGGGGGGAGGAAGGGAAGGAAGGGGAGAAAGTCTGAAACTCAAGGAACTGTGGAACTGAATGTTGTAAACTAAAAGTAAATGAACCAATTTTAAAAAAAGAAAAGGGAAATCTAATAAGATTTTAAAGAGAATCTACAACATTAATACTCATGAACTGTTGCTCAGAAAACGTTCTGTCTCTTTTACAGCCTAAGTGAGACTCACTTCAATTCTCGTATTTTCATGTAAATGGATAACTGGTACATAAAGGGCAGTGACCTGGGGTAAAGCTGGTAAGGATGCCAAGCTTACTATGGGGCAGTCACTCTACAAAGTGCTAGAAACTCCTCTTATAGAAATAAAGCGAGGCTTGTGCACCGTCTTTTAGGAAGACAGGAAAACTAAGTGACAGGTGGGAAAAAAGAACATAATCAAGCATAGAGGACAGCAAGAGCAAAGGCAGAGAGGTGGTGGAATGGAAGGAACTGTGCAAGGAATAGCAGGTAGACAAAAGCGGCCAGATCACAGAGTACATAGAGGGTATAAAATATAAAAAGACTAGAAACATAAGAAGAGGTCAGGTTGTAAAGAGCTTTAAAAGCCAAACAGAGGACTTCATATTTGCCAAATGGAGGACTTCATATTTGATCCCAAAGGTTAACAGGGAACCACTATTTACTGAGCTGGGGAATGGGGGTGGGGTGACACGTAAAGAAAATCACTTATAACAGCTGAGTGGAGAATTAGTGAGACATGATGATGGCCTGAACTAGAGTAGTGGCTGTAAGAGGAGAAAAGGGAATATAAAAAGGAAAAAGAAAGTAAAAAGGAAAGGAATAGCTTTTATATAGTGCCTACTATGCCAGGCACATATTTTAAAAATATTCCCTCATTTGATCCTCACAACAACCCTGCAAGTAGGGGCTATTATTATCCCCATTTTACAGTTAAACAAACAGAGGTTTGTTTAAATAGGTTAAATAACTTACCCACGGTCAAACAGCTATAAAGTGTCTAAGGTCACTTTTGAACTCGGGTCTTCCTGACTCCAAGCCCAATGCTCTATTCACCATGTCACCAGATGCCTCTATATAAGATCTATCTATACTAGACATGGACTCTAAGGCAGCTCTCACTAACTGCATAACTTAAAGCAAGTAATTTCAATTCAATAAAAGTTAATTAAGCACCTGTTATATGTAGGGCACTGTGTTTGGCACTAGGGATATAAAGACAAAAATTGAATAGTCCACAGATAAGAGTGCTGAATTTGGAGTAAGGAAGATCTGATTTTAAATCCTGTATCAGACATGAGCTGTATATGACCTGAGGGAGGTCACTTAACCTTTCTGGGCTTCAGTTTCTTCATTTGTATAATGAGGGAATTAGACTCAATAGCTTCTCAGCTCTAAATTTATCATTTATGAATCTGAGCAATTTATATTCTTGGGGGTGTGGGGAGGAGGGAGGAAGAGGTGAAAGGAGAAGACACTGTATAGACATTTAAGTAAACACATCTGCCAAATTCAAGATTTTCTTGCCATTGAAGCCCAATAATAGCCACCATTTACATAGTGCTTTAAAGTTTGCAAATCCCTTTTTAAGTATTATCTGTTTTTATCCTCACAACAACATTGGTTGGCAGGTGCTACTACTATTCCCATTTTATAGACAAAAAACTGAGACATAGAGAGATTAAGTGACCTGCCTAGGTCACTGCTAGTGGGTATCAGAGATCACATTTGAATTCAGATCTTGACTCCTAGTCCAGCTCTCTACACAATGCACTGCAGAATGAAGTATTCCCAAAGGAAGATTGCAGCTATAGTTAAATAACCAAACCACTAGGTGAGTACAAGCCTAACCTACTAATTTATTGAATGCTAATGGACACTAAGCCTATAGCTCATATTAGCTATGATTAAGAGAGTAAAAATAAAATCAGATGTCTTCTATGCCCAAGTTTATTAAATTTAAACTACCCGAGTAAAAATGTTGCTGCCTCATTGTCTTACGAAAAAACACTAGATAGCAACAATGAAAAACAGTCTGGTCTACAGAAATGTTAAGATATTTGCCTGTGAACTGTTAACACATAGAACTAAGATTATAGGCATGTTCTGAAATTTTTGTGTCAGGGCCACTCAATCAACCTGTCTGCCCAGGAGAGGCCATACATGACCTATCTCCATCTGCCAAGGGCTCTTGCCCAAAATGTTAGTAATGCTCCACAGGGAACCAGGGTCCCTACTCTCTCCACCCAACTTCACAGATGTTCACCTCCTACTCCCATTTGGCTGTATTTGCCACTTTTTATTGCTGTTGTTCAGTAGTTTCAGTCATCTCCAATTCTGTGACCCCATTTGCGGTTTTCTTGACAAATATACTGGTGTGGTTTGCTACTTCCTTCTCCAGCTCCTTTTACAAATGACAAACTAAGACAAATAGGCTTAAGTGAATTGCCCAAGGTCACACAGTTATTAAGTATCTGAGGCTGGATTTGAACCCATGAAAATGAACCTTCTTGATTCTAAGCCCAATCCTCTATCCACTGTACCACCTATACTACCTACCTGTTAGCATGTACCCACAATGGTTCCAAGGTCACTCAAGATACCCTTCCTTCCCATTCACTCATTTTCTTAGATGGAACATCTACTCCAGACATATTCAATTATTCCATATTCCTTTCTCTCTCATACCCTATTACTTATTTAGTAATTACCTCTAGGATGCCACAGACAGCTGAGCAAATACCAGGTCTTCCCTTATAACTGCTATCTGCCCCCAGAATTTCCAACCTTGGGTTGTAAATTCCATATTTTGAAAGTTGTAGTCCATTTATTCATAGAAATATTGTTATAAATGGTAATTAAGTTCCAAACCTGGCCCCCAAAATTATAGAACCCTAAGGACTAATATAACAATATTTGTATGAAGCTAAGTATTTATAGATTGACAGAAAGTCACATGCGTTTTCCACTCCCATCTTCCCTCAACACCACAAACTTCAGGTCCAAATTGCTTTTTTTTGGTGAATTGGTAAAGAGGTTTTTAACAGGACTCAAATTAGGACAGGTAGATGGCAAGGGACAAAACATGGTTCTAGAGGTAGAAGGATAGGGATATTTCATTATAGCTTATTTTAAAGAAGCGACCAAAAATCTTGGACCCTTCTATTAATACTTTTTTGTGGCACTTTGGGTAATGATAATGCTGAGGATAAAAAGTTGATAGGGATAAGGCTGCAAAAAGGTAAAGAAAAAGGTGACATTGGGATGTAAGAAATGTGAAAAAAAGGGACTAGGAATGAGAATGGAACAATCTGAGTGAGATGGAAACAATAGCAGTACCTGCAGGGCTGGGTGCTTTAGAAAAAGCAGGAGAGAAATCAGCAGCAGCAAGGAAGAAAAGAGAATTTGCACATTTGAACCTAGCTTAGAAGACCAGTTGTAGCAATACTGGGATCAAGGTAAAACTGGGCATTTAAGTTAGGCCCTACCTCTAACATAAGATTAAGTGTGATATTCTAAGGTAAAATGTAATTGATAATGAATATCTAAGCAAGATTCTTCAGAAAGGTAGTTTGGTCTATAGACATTTTCTTTTAATTACTGAACTGGCCAAAATTAAGATACAAACAGAATTGAAATTTAGAGCTAGAAGGGCCCTTAGGAGGTTATCTATTACCAACTCCCTACCTTTTACAAGTAGGCCTACACTGGAGAAAGCTTTAAAAATCTCAAAGAGGTAAGCAGAACAGAAAACAGAACAGAAAACAGAAAAAATAATAATCTAATGATGCTATTACTGGAAGCTTATTCTGAGTCCAATTAAACCAATATTTATTGTTTACTATGCATAAAATTTATGCCACATCAATTTTTGAAATTCAGAAAATCAAATGACATATGATTTGATTTTCATTCAACTGGAACACAAGTAATCTATAAGAACCTACTCTGATGTTTAAAATCGTCTCTCATTTCCTTTTACTCAAAGAAAAAAAAACATCCTAAATCTGCAAAACTTTGATAAATAACGTTGTAATACACAAAGGAATAAAAAAATTTTTCTAAAGCAAATACTTTGGCATTTAAAGTACTGAGTGCACTGAAATCTTTTCTTCAAAATAAGTTTTCCTGGACCATTTTAGAGTAAGAGCAGCTGCCTACATTTGGTAACTGTCATCTGGCATAACTAAAAATAGTTCCTGTAATAAGCATGCCTTAAATGCAAAAGTCATCCTATTACATTTTGTCTCAAATCAGCTGCTTATTGAAACTTTTGCTTTCATTAACTGTCAAGTCACATTTAAGTTTCATTCTAAAAATATTTCAGCATCAATATGCTAACCCCCCAAAAGTACATGTCTCAAAAGGAACAGGTAAAGAAATGGTAAATAATGAAACCTCTCTTGGTACATCTGATAAAGATGTAATGCTTTAAAACTCAATAAAGTCCAATACCATACCTCAGTTAGAATTCATTGTGAATTCTTCCACCCATCTATACTTATGTGTTGCTTCGTGAAAAGAATTTCTCTAATTAAAAGCGTTCAGGAAAATATTCATTTCAGCATTTTTCATGTGTAGTAGTAAAGAACCAGAAGCAAAACATGTCTACCAACTAGGAAATGGCTAAACACTGATCCATGAATATAATGGAATGAATATTAAAGCAATGAAAGAATGATAAATGTGAAGAATCCAGAAAAGCATCGAGCACTTAATATGAAATGAAGCAGAGTGAATCAGAATCAAGAAAATAATATGCAAAATCAATGAAATGGAAATAACAACAAAAATCATGAATTTTTGTTTGCATTACTTAAAGGGCTTTGTAATTTCCAAAAGCAATCTAACCCACTCTCTTCCTGTTTAATTCTGGGCGCAACTCCTTGTCCATTTGTATGAATGAACAAGCATTATAGGTGGTCCACCCAACTATACAGCATAATCTGGGCAACAGACAGCGTCCATCCATTTTCACCCCAAAGTATGGATGGCTGGGTCTGAAGTCTCTGCAATGATCTAGGATCTCATTCAACCACCAAGATGTTATTTGTAACAGAAACATCTGGATTTTCTGTTCATCATCAATTGAGAGTCCCTCTTCAACATGAACTCTGTACTGGACTCAGTCCACAGTGGAAAACACCTTTACTAAACATGCATCTCTCCCTTTATAAGCCTAGACAAGAAATCAAGTCACGTTTTTAAAAAATCAACTCATTTAACAAATAACTTGGACTTACTTATTTGTCAAGCACAGAAATCTAAAACAATCCAATAATATTTATTGAACACTTACTATATGCCAGGTACTATACTAAGCATTGAGGATACAATTAATAATATGAAATAAATTAATAGATAGTCCCCTGCCCTGAAAGAGTTTAAAACCTAAAGGTGGAAACAACACAAAAGGAGGTAACAAAGTTGGTCGGGAGAGACACAATAAAGTACTCCATGTTCCTCCTGAGAGCTGTCCAAACCAGGTTAAAATATTTTGAGAAATTTTTAATAGGATAAAAATGTAATAAGATATAGATAACATTACATTTTAAAACTAAATCAATGAAGCCTACAGGGATCCTTTTGAACAGATTAATGGGCCCCATTTCTATTTGAGAGCCACCACTAGATTAGACCAACTGTAATAAAAAGATCCATACTGAAGGTAACACAATTGTGAAGGGATCTATTCTCAAGATATCTGAAGGAGGGGAATGTACCAAGGGCTTAGAGGGGAAAAAAGGACACCTCAGACCTTAATAGCAGAAAAAGGAAAGTGAGAGAACATGAATGACTATTTACTGGTCTGTACAGTTGATTTCTCTCTCATCTATATAAAATCGTGTGAGAATCATCTCCACAGCCATACTTAGTAAGGTTATTTGTAAATAAAAGACAGGCTTTTTGCAAGCAATATTCCATAGGAAACATCTTTACTTTCATTTAAGTGACTCTAAGATGTAGAGACTTAAAGATTCTACTGTGCTTACTGTTTAACAGGTTTTTTTTTTCAACAAGGTGTTTATCATCAGTCAAGATCCCTTGAAAATCCAGAAAGAGACATAACCTTGACCACTGACCTTTGGTATAAATCCCCAAAGGAAACAGTAATAATAAAATATAGCATCTTATGGTTTACTATGATTACTGTGATCATTTGTATAATGCTTTAGAGTTTGCAACATGCTTTACAAATATTATCATTTGATCCCCACAATTACACCGGGGAGACAGGCACTATAAGAATTCTTATTTTACAGATGAGTAAAGTGAGGAAGACAGGGGTCAAGGGATTTGCCCAGTATCACATAGCTAATAAGGTTTGAGGCTAGATTTGAACCTCAGGTCTTCCTGAGCCCAGATTCTGTGTTCTATATATTGTGCCAACCAGCTGCCTGTTTATCAGATTTGTCAGACCTGATATAGCAACCTATAAGGGAAGCATTACAGGTATACAATCACTTTGATCCTCCCCAGAAGAAGAAAAGTAAAAGGCTCAGGATCAGATACAGGATTTAAACCCAGAATTCTCCTGAGCTGTTTTTTCACTATACTCAGAAAGAGATTAGTTGTGGAAATAACTAATGTCATCATGAAAAGAATATTCTAAGAAGTACAAAACTTTTTTCTAAGTTTTTTGCTTACCAGAATTACCAGAATAAGTTCACTGCTTACCAGAAATCACAGCAAACTCATGACAAACGTGAGTGAAGATAATTCAGAAATCACAACTTTACCCCATAAATGTCTAATCCCTTGATTTAATCTTGCCTTATGGCTAAAACTTTGTATGTGCTCACTGGCATATGGTATTGGGACACCAGTTAAAATTTATGTTACAGCACTTCATAGGCACTTTCCAAACATTCTACTTACCATCATTCCACTAAGAAAATGCTTATTAAAATGCCTCAAATCAATTTTTCACCTTCAGTTTTTAGAACACACTACTGTTTCAATTTACATTTATAAACATCTAATTCAGCGGCAAAACCATTAGCTATAGCTATAATATAGCAGAGAAATAAAAAATTTACCTTTTCTTCATTTAGAATGATCATATTTCTCCAAAAGAAAGAACTTAAGATTCCCATCAACTTTTACCTGTGACTTCTCCCAAAAAATGTCAGCTCACTTTTCTGAATTTCCTTTTATTTCTCCCATCCCCCTATTATTTTCCAGCTTCATTTTATAAAAAGGTATCAATAAGCAGAATATAAAGTAATTCAGGATTTCACTTTCTAATTTCTCTATCCAAATATGAAGTATTTTTTTAAAAAAGAGAAAACAGATGATTAAGACAAGGGGTACTGCCATAAATTTGAGAAGAAGATCTGTTTGCTTTTCTCTTCCTATCCCCAAGGCTTAGTGCAACACTTTACACAGAGTAATTAATAAAAGCTTTTTCATTAATTCATTTTTCTAAACCTATCTAAACCTTAAAATTCCATTAAAAAAGGATGCTTCAAATATAACCACAAATTTACATTTTTAGAAAATCTTGAGTTCTAGTTATATTAAGACAAGGATTTTTGTTGTTTTCTTTTTTCTTTTCTTTTCTTTTTTTTTTTTTTGCTTGTTTTTGTTGCTTGTTTGAAATTTAAAGTTAAATCAGTCTAGGTACTTTAATGATACTGAGTCATAGTTCCTTAGCCCCAGATACAAGTTTCAACAATTTTCACTTACAAAAGTAGCTCTTAGGGCCGCTAGGTGGAGCAGCCCTGGAGTCAGGAGGACCTGAGTTCAAATGCGACCTCAGACACTTAACATGTACTAGCCATGTGACCTTGAGCAAGTCACCTAACCCCAATTGCCCTGCCTTCCCCCCCAAAAAAGAAAAAGTAGCTCTCATTTATACAAATATGAAAACATTTTTTCCTAACAAAACGACTGTTCACTTTGCAAAACTCATGACATTCTATTTAACAGCTACTATAGAACCTCTGTGAACTAGTTGAGAACCTCTCAATAATACTGATCAAAAATAAAGCACTCAGATTAGACTGTGCACTAATTAAACAGAGGCTGTACTAACACTAGGGAATGGAAGTCGTGTGTGGTTTTTAAACTTCCAAGCATGTAACTATAGTGGATAGAATGCTAGACTAAGATATGAATTCAAACTCTGCCTCAAATACTTAATAACTGTGCGATTCCAAATAAATCAAAACCTTGGTATCTTCGACAACTCCCTAGAACTTATCTGTAAGTCATGCATAGAACAGAGAGTTCCCTACCCCCAAAAAAAGTGATTTTTAAAATTAGCATTCTCTCTTTTTGTCTTTCCCTGTCTCTCTGTCTCTCTCTCTGTGCACCGTAAGAATTAGAAGCAGGTTAATACTGTTCATTTATAAAGTTCTTCCAGATTAAATGTATACATGTAATATGTACAAGGTCATAGTAATATATCATGGGAAGACAAAGCAGAAGTGTTTTAGTACCAATTAATAACTCACATAAAGATATTTAGTATAATTTTGACTAAAAAAACAAAAGCATAAAAACCACATATCCAAGTAGTCTTTTTTAAGGTTTACTCACTCTCACTACTACATCAACCTTAACACAGACCTCAGATAACATCTAAATCATTTTTTTACTTTATATTGCAGAGCAATGCAGCAAACTTTGACCTCAGCTCAGTGTTCTTTAACAGTGAGGGAGAGGGGCACAATGTGTCCCCAAGCAACAGCCCAATTAAATTTCTGATCAAAGTACAAGTATGTATTGAGCTGCTGTTTCTCATTCAACAACTCTTTCCCCTCTATCCAAATTCTGGTGGGGGTAGCCCAAGGGGCAAGGAAAAGAAAGAAGAGCCCAGGGAGACCCAGAGGACAGTCTGAATTCCATACTCTGACTAAATGTTCTTTCCAAGGCCAAGAGTGTAACTAATCCTTAAGGATGGATAAAAATTACACTCCTGGCCCAGGAAGCAGCTTTTCCCCCACCCCCGAGATTTTAGTATGACCTTGGGACACAGCTGAACAGCAGAAGTTGTCAAACCTGCCTCTTCCACACTGGTGTCACACACCTTTCACTGCAGAGTAAAAACCACAGAAAAAGATGTACAGTCACTTGGTACAAACAAAAAATATTTTAACATGATTTCTAAAAATCTTGCTATTTAAGCTCAATTAGAAACAGAGTAAAATGAAAAGACTATCTCACTGTCTCTGAAATAGGAAGTCACATACCCAAGAAGTATGGAGGTAAGAGAACTGCAGAATTAAAGATCTGAGTTCCAAATCAACCTTATGTCATATTACACGAGCTCTTTCACCTCTCAGAACTTTAGTTTCCTCATCTACGAAATGAGGGGGCTAAATCAATTAAGGAAGGGCTAAACAAATTGTGGCACAAGAATGTAATGGAATACTATGAGAGTGGAAGAAATAACGAATATGAAGCAGAGAAATATAAGATGACATGCAAAGCAAAGTAAGCAGAACCAGAAACACAAGAAAAACAATGAAAATGGAAAGAAAAACAAAACAGAATATTGTTAAATCACAAAGACCAATCGTTGATCAGTTAGTTTTGCTGAACAGCCCCCCTTTTAAATTCCTTGCTACAAGGAATTGGGGGGAGGGAAGAAAAGGGAAGGAAAAATGTTTAAATTTGTAAATAGTGATGCAAAAATGATGCATCAATTTTTTAAAAAATGGAGTTGGACTGAATCTTACAGCATTCAAGTTCTATGATTCTAAAGCCAACTAAGTTATCTAACTGCTTACTAGTCAAGAATTTGAAGAGAAAAATGAAAATCTCCAAATTCTTTTTGCTCAACAAAATAGCACTGTTGAAATAAAAATTATTCAAAATACACTGTTCAATAGTAATTATCACACCCCTCTCTCCCTAATACATTTTCCTAATCTTTCCCATACTATTCAAGTCATATAAAAGCAACTCAGTATTACATAAGATGTGATTCTAGTCAGCTAATTCCTCCACCTGCAATAAGCATTTATTAAGCACTTACTATGTGCAAAACACTGACAAATAAATACTTCTCATTCAGTTAAAGAGTTTAAACAATTTGCATATAAACGTTATGTTCCTCTATTAGCTAAGGACTCTAAAAATTAAGCTTTGAGAATTTAAGGCAAGAGTTCTCACTCAAATACTCTACTTGTATTATCTCCAAATAGGTTTTTCTTCTATATCACCATGTTCTCCCAAAGTACATGAGTATTACCTCCCCATAGGGGAAAAAAATGATGCAACCAGCAGGAGTACACCCTCCACCTACTTGGGTGAGCTTCATAGTCACTGGTGCACACATCTCTAAGCTTCAATACAATAGCTTCTTCTCCCAAGAGCATCTGGGATCCCTGCTCTAAGAAGTGGGTTTTAGATGGAATAACGCACTGAAAATATACCTCTGTCAAAGCATGTATTTTAGAAGTGCTTTCCCCTTCTCAAACTCCACTCACTAGTTACCAAAAGGCTGTTTCGCCCAAAAGCTGTTTTCTCAATCTTCATTCTCATTAAACTGTATTTTATCTTTTGAAACAGATATTCATTCCTCCTCCTCCTCCTTGAAATTCTTCTTTCTTGGTATGCGTTGTACTCCTACTCTTCTCTCTTCAATCGAACCCCTCCACCCCTTAATGGTTCTACTTCTTCCTGCAGCCTCTCAGTCATGGGTGTTCCCCAAGATTCAGTGCTCAGATTTAAAAATTCCATTGCTTCATCAATTATCTATGTCAAACTCCCAGATTTTTATCGCCACCAACTGCAGTCTGACCGCTTGCACTAGCACTACCACCACAAGCTAGTATTTAGATATCACTTTAAGATTTGCAAAGCAGGTGCTCTTATTATCCCCACTTTACAGATAACAGAACGGAGGAAGATAAGAGGATAAGTAGTTAACTTGCCCAGGGTCATATAGATACAGTTAGGGTCTGAGGCAGAATTTAAGCCCAGGTCTTCCTAGCTCCAAAGTCCTACATTTATCTACTATAGGACCTAGCAGCCAAGTCACTAACCCTATCCTCTCTTTCTGCAGCTTTGATTCCCACATTTCCACTTCCCTAGTAGATAATTTTCACTCAGACAACACACTTATCTTAACCTCAACAAACTAAAATTAAATTCATCATCATCATCCCTCTAAAACCAGTTTCAGAAACTAGCTTTCCTACCAGTCAAAAAATATTTATTAAAGCACCTACTATGTGCCAGGCACTGTGTTAAACTCTGGAGATATAAAGCAAAAGACAGTCCTTGCTCTCAAGGAGTTTGCAATCTAATGGGCAAGACAATCCGCAAACAAATATGTACAATATGTACTAACATGTTATATGCAAGATAAACAGGAAATAATCAAGAGGGAAGACACTGGTGATAAGAGGGAATTGGCCAAGACTACCTGTAGAATTTGAGATTTTTAGGTGGGACTTAAAGAAAGTCAGCAGGTAGAAATGAGAGAAAGCATTCCAGGTATGGAGGACTGCTAGAGAAAATGCTAGGAGCTAAGAGATGGAATGTTTTGTTCATGGAACAGCTGAGAAGCCACTGTCCAGTACTGGACTGAAGAGTAAGTGGTGGAGAGTAAGAAGACTGGAAAGGTAGATGGGAGTTAAGCTTAGAGAGCAGAATGCCAAACAGAGCATTTGCATTTGATCCTAGAGGCAATAGGGAGCCACTGGGGTTTGACTTGTGTGGAGGGTGGGAGGAGAAGAGTGACATAATCAGATCTACACTTTAGGAAAATCATTTTGGTGGTTAAACAGAGAATGGATTGGAGTGGAGAGAGACTGGCAGGTCCACCAGCAGTCTATTTTGCCCAAATGGGCTACTGCCCAGTATGAGGTGATGGGTGTTGGCATGCTGAAGTGGAGGTACTTTTGTTTGTAGAATACAGTCCCTCAGGGCCTTTTAAAAACTTGTCATTTCTGACTCTTTCCTCCTTCCTAGAGCCTGACACTCATCATCCGTTACTTCCTTTACTTTTCTGATGTACACCTGCTGAAGAGACTTCAAGTCCACTGCTCTTTCCACTATATAATTAATTCCAATCTTATTTCCCAATATTGTCCCACATAATTAGCCTGGTAAAGTCAGATAATTCCTCCTTTCTTGGCTCATCACAAGTCCTGAAAACTTTCCATTTATTTTTCTGCCTGATTCCTGCCCCATCTCTCAATGTCCAGCTAGAGTCCCAACTTCTTAGAATTCCTATAGCACTTTAATGACTGAAGCACTCATTTGGCGTTTATCAAATACGATCTTGTACTGTCACTTATCTTTTATGTGTATGTCGTTTTTTCCCATTAAATCACCCCTATGAGAACTAGAATCATTTCATATAATTTTTTTGGTATCCTCAAGCATCTCTTGCATTTCATAGCCTCTTAATAAACAATCACTTACAAACTGAAATAGCAGCTAGGTAGATTTCATTTGTCATAGACATTTCAGCTAAAGCATCACAGCTTTGGAAATCATGTAATCCAACCCAGAAGTGAGATCTGAGTCACTCAAAAAGGAATGAAAATCCAGACCAAGATAAGAGAAATATAAATAAAATATATAATCTCAAGGCCTTAACTTTGAAACTTTGGCAATAATGACCCATTTCCCTCAAAATTAAAAGTGTAATAGGCCCATGGGGGAGGAGGGAACTCAATTATTTTATTTGAAATAGCTCTTCTATATTTCAAGCTCTAAGTTTTGTCATTAGATGTACTTTAACTACAATACTGACCAAGGTAAGAAAGAAAAAAAGATGAGCCAATATTTTTTTTTAACTCTTCCTGCAAGGTAAGTGCTTCCTATGAGTGTGCCAACCCCTCTAAAACAACAAAAGTACTTTTTATTTTAATTGAGGAGTTTCAAGTCTTGAAATATATTTAGAACAGACAGATTTATTCTCACCAGAAAGCATTCATTTATCTTACAAAGCAGAGAACGAAATATACACACGCCAAGACAGGTACCTTTACCCACAAATCAATCCAAAACAAAAGGCAAGGGTTTGATTTGGCACAAATAACGAAGAATTCAAAAACATTTTAAAATCTACCAAGAGGTTTCTTTGGATTCTTGGCCTCATCAGTGTCTCAGATTCAGGAAAAAAAGGTTATTAACAGAGACAACCTAAATATTTACGATGTCATCAAATACTTGAAAATGGTGAAGTCATTTACTCCAAATTATTAATCTGGTGTTACAAAATTAATATGATGGTATTACATACCTTAACTAGAGCTGGACATAAATTTTCACCTTTTTTGAAGGGAACAGGTTACATTTATTATAGTCACTACCATCATTCCTGAGAGTGTGACTTAGTGGAAAGCTGTACTAGCAGCAGGAAGACCTGGTTCCAAGTTCTGCATTTGATACATTACTAACCTATTTGACCATGAGTGAGGTGAGACAAAAACTCTCAGTGTCCCCAAGTGACTCTCTAAGATTAGAAATTATAGGAGTGGATAGTTTTCACAAAGGTATTACTCCTGCTATTCCCACCAAAAATTCATCAAAACAAGAGTCTCCGTTAACATTTCTCACTGGTATGGGCCTCCTCATTAAGAGGAAAAGAATTCCCTTTAACATTAAATTAACATAAAAAGGTATAGCCCTATAGGTCAATTGTTTTTATTCCTAAAATTCACTTTTATATCTTAGTATGAATTCACCATGTCTCCCCATATTTTCTTTTTTTTTTACCAAATTAAACCAGGAAGACATTTTATAGTGAATGCTATGGTTATTAGTTCCCCACAATTTACTACTGTACCCACAATCACCTAAAGCCTACTTACTGTGCCAGTATTTAAGGTATTTTATTCTTGGGAACAACTTACTAATACTTGCAAATCCTTAACGATCCCTTACCATATATTTATATAGTCAGATAATTTTTAATTCAGCATAACTCAAAAATCAGACAACTGGAATTCTGAGAGGGCATTCTGCAAGGCCTTCTTTAAATAATTCTATCAATTTTTAAGAGCAAGACTTCAGGCCTATCATTTTCAGCTTTCTCCTTTAAACAGTATTTAACTAAGTAAACTTAAAATAAAATCTTAAGAGCATACTGACAGTTATAAAATATAAAAGCTTACAGGAACTAAATTCTTACACAATGATCTACTGAAAACTTAGAGAGGTTTGAGCTTAGGAGGGGAGGAAAAGGGATAGAGATCACTGATTGGTTATTACAAGGACAAAGGTTAATGAATCAAGTCTAGACATTTATTTAAAAGAGCTCTTGTCAATCATATTTTTAAGGTTTTGAAACATATAATTATAATCTGATTAGAAAGGATTTAGCAACAACTCTGCTAACATCTAAAATATCAAAGGAAAAAATGAGATCAAAAGAATTTCAATGATATATATTTAATTCAAAAATGTAAATGTTTACCAAAATTCAAAGACAAATTACCAGTAGAGTGAACAAATCAGCTTTGAACTACACTGATCAAACAGTACGAGATTAAAGCAATAATCTAAATCAAATGCCAATGAAATGTTTAGAACAAGCCATTTTACAGTGAATAGCAAAAGGTATGAACATACACTGCCTGATTTGGTAACACATTTCAAGCCTTTTCAGTTTCATTTTCAATCGAAAAACCTAACCTGCAAGCTGCAATCACCAAACAACATGGCTGGTCACATACAAAAGCATAAGAAAAGGAAATTTTCAAGCAGATTTACCCTTGTCCTTCCAATTTTTCTGCTGACCGTCCATGGCTCCCCAAAAGATCTAGCCGAAAGCTGGGATTATCAATTATGCATACCAAGAGAAAAACTGCAAAAAGAAAAATGTACTGCCTGGGATATGAAACATCAGTTTCCTCCACAGAAGTCTGCAGTCTTATGTGCTGCACAACTACTGCAGGACTCGTGTCACCTGACGTCTTCTGGGTGTGGAGCAGACTGACGCAGTGCAATCTGTAACTAGGCTACTAATACCTCAGCACTAATTCCTGCATTCAATCTGCTTATTGTTCTAGCCATTGGCTTGTACTCAGACCAAAAAGAACCTATTTGTCCAGAGAGGGCAGACTATCAATCCACATAAAAGAAAATATAATTTCCCTTATGGCAAAAATGCTATTGACACATATCTGTTACGTCTGCGTAATGCTTTTTTGTCAGACTGTTACATTATGATATGGGCATTCTGGCTCAGTTTAAACGACAAACTGATTATCACAAGGAATTGTACCTTATACAATTTAAATGGGCTGATCCAAAGAAGAGTCAGAGCTTACATTTCAAACTCGTTAAGTGCAGAGTTCTTCTTGTTCTAAATTTATTATAGTTAAATATTTAGCATCTAGTATACTTAAGTGTATCTAAGAAGCTACTCACAAAATCAAGAAATTCTGAAGAATAATTTAATAGAGAAATGCTGTTTTATTATTACTGACAGAATCAGAACCAGAATTTCTTCAATAACTTTTATTATCGACTCATTTTGTCCTTTATCCAAAATATAAAACTGGATAGCACTTAAGGGAGAATATTCCCTGTATAGTTACATGCTTATGAATTCACATGCTAAGAATCCTTTTAGTAACCTTTAGAAATTTCTATGAGAACACATAAAGATTTACTGTAGACCTACTAAAACCTAAAACACAAAAAACCCTCTTAAACTATGTCAAAATTTCTAAAATTTTGTCATTCAATTTCATTACATCAACAGAATGCTTTTATACTTCTGCAGAATATATACTATTATATAAGCTTCTGTCATATTACTTTTAAATAAGCACACTGGCCAAACATAAGACATTAAAATTTAGTCTTTACAAGTCATAAACTAGTTAAAAATATATATATATGAAATGACAGTGTTGCACAAAATTATGATCTATGATTGAAAGTTCATCTTTGTTGGGATACCATACTCAGTAATCTTATAATGAAACTGGAATGTTTCTGGAACTTCCTAGAATTATGTGGGCCGGAAAATCCTTAAATATCAGATGTGACAACTAGTCAATGACTCATTTCTTGCTTTCCCACCTACCAAATATGAATAATGCAAAACAATTTCAAGAGATTATGTTTCACCTCCAGTAAAAAGAAACACATAAATTTGCATTTCATATATTATAGCCTGGCTTCTTTAACTTGAGAACTATGAGACCATGCTATACCTAAGAGCCCTCAAATTTACATTTTAGAAATGGCATTGTTCTTTAGAAAGCTTTTTTTTTTAAATAGCAGGACCTAATCTGAACCTCTGATATTACATATCAATTTATAAAATATGTAAAAACACATTGGAGCATCCAAAAATATATAAAAACACATTGTACATCCAAAAATCCTGTTACCTTTTAATGGTAGCTAAACTACTTTTTAGAAATTACCTTTACTGATGTTGTTTTAACATTACATTCATTTCTAAATATATTTTCCTGGCTCTGCTTACTTCACTCTAATCAATTTACAGGTTTTTAGGGGCTAAACTTATTCACTTTATTGCACAAAGAACTCCCAGATGAGGAAAACTCCCTCCACCAATTCAAACTGGCTCCTTCCCTGCAATGTTCAGTCTTGGAGAGCTGCCTACACTCCAGAGAGGATATCTGACTTTCCCTCTACCCCAGGAATGCCTCTTTTAAAAAAGTGTTCAAAGGTCTCCACATACCCCACCCCTAACATCTCTTTGAAAGAGGATTTTAAAAAGCAGTCCTTCTATTATAGCATAGTGGAAAGAACTTTGAACTTGGGAGTTAGAAGACTTGGATTTCAATACTGCCTTTGACACCTGATGGCTATGTGACCACAGACCAGATCGCTAACCTTGTAGGGACTTAGTTTCTTCATCTGGGGATAGCCTATTTTCCTCATCTAGGGGCAGGCTATATTTACCTCACAGGGTTGTTCTGAGAAAAAAACACTACCCAAACCTTAAAAGTGTTATAGAAATAAGAATTGTTAGTATTGTCTAACTTGTACGTATGGAAAAGAATGTTATTTCATGCAGTCACAGAATCATTTTTATAACACCTACTAAAAGAAGACCTTTCCACAACCATCCCACCCAACCTGTACAACTGTACACCAGTGGTCATCAAATTCAAATAGAAATTCCTGTCAGTCATATAATGACTTAGAAAAATGCAAACTAATATTTTTGTCACGTTGTAGTTTAATTTTGTCAAATATTTACTGACTACATTTTAATCTGGTTCAGAATGCACACAGAAGTTTTGTTGGCCACTGGCTGCCAATCAGTTTGATATCTCTGGCATAAACAACCTAACCTTCAACATATCCTGCTATAAAACATACATTAACAATTTTATTTAGAGAGCAAAGTGAGGTGAAAAAATAATCCTAATTAGTTTAGGGTTCTAACTATATTATATTTAAAATGAGCTGGAATATTAAAATTAAACCACAAGCAAATCATTTTGAGACCTCCCTGTAACATCATTTGGCCATAACATTTTAGCTGCAAGGACACATTCTCTGATGCTGATAGCATGCACCAAAAACACTATTCCTTTGGAACTAACAACTTTCTCTAATTTTCTTTAACACTGTGTTTTTAGGACTGGATTAATAAAGTTAGACAGGGTGGGTGTATCTGAAACTGCTTCTCTCTAAAGAATTCTGGAAAACACTGACAAATTCTCTGAGAGGATATTTGGGATACCTGGAAAAGAATACCTGGAATACTTCCTAGCTATGGGATCAATGCTAAATCTCATAAGTCCTCCGCATCTCAATTTCTTCATCAGTAAAATGAAAATAATAAAAGTTGTATTACCTATCTCCAGGGGTTGTCATGAGGATCAAATGGAATGATATACATAAAGCATTTTTCAATTTCTATTTTACAAATGTTAAAGTCTACATTAATATCTGAATCTTTTATTTTTCAACTTTCCTTATCAGTGACCAAAGATATCCATCCTTACAAACTCCTTGGCTCAAAGTCAATAATTATTTAGAATACAACTTACCTTACATTTGTTAGGCTTTATACTGATTTTTATCCTAAGAAGATTTTTAAAGGACATGTGAGATCTAGGAGAGAGCAACTACTTTTTCAAGTGAGCTCTAAGGGTGGGTAATTACACCAGAAGATTTCCATAGCTGTCTAATTTCAAATTAAAGAGATTACTAGAGAAAACAAATTAATGAATTACAAAATTTAATATGTCATTGTTAGAACCCTGCAAAATACATAAACCTCATTCATTATTTAGAAAACTATTCACATAGCTTTGAGTCTCCTAGCTAGGCCATTTCAGGGGTCCACAAGCCTAAAACTATTTTCATAATAATGCTAAAATGTCTTAATGTCTAGTATGGTAAATATTGATAGCTATAACCCACAGATACAAAGTGTACTTGGATGGGGGGAGGGGTCTTCAATAATTTTGATAATAAGTGTAAAAGCATCCTGAAATACCTGTAAGGAGTTTAAAAACTGGTCCCTACAATGAAGACATCATAAATGTGAATCCAAATAGAAAAACCATACTGCTTCACAGAAATTTTAAAAATGAACTTCCAGATTGTTTTTAAGGAACTAAACAGGTATGTTCACTTGTTATACTCTTAATATTAAAAGCTTTTTAAAAACGAAACCCATGTTATATGTGTAGTCATATAACACCCCCTATGGGCAGAATTAGAAAATTTCAGCTTTGACTAATGAATGGAGAGAAAGCAGTATTAAAGTGGCATGTACTGGATATGGCATTTAGAGATCCAAGTTCTAAATCCTACTGCTGTTTACTCACAGTGATCGGTTTCCTTACTTGTAAAATTGGAGTGAAAGAAGGTGAGCCACTAGATGACCACTTCCAGGTCTAAATCTATGGTTTCATGTAATATATTTTAAAACAGTATTGCAACCAAAGGGATTCTAGATCAAGTTAACAGCCAAAAATGAAATCTGACCAAGTTGTAACATATGAATAACTTCACATAAAACCATGCAAAGAATCAATATTAATAGCTACAAGTCACCAAATTAGAGAGGTAATACTCAAGAGGATAACAATTTAATGTTAGCTCATATAATCTAAAACAAACCTCTAAGTATCTTTAAATTACATATTCTCATGAAAAGCATTATTTACTTCATATTTTTAAAGTATATAGGTTGAGGGAGTCCACAAGAATATATAATAACATTAACAAAATGACGCAATTACTCAGTCTGAAATAAAAGTTGTTCACGTTTTTAAAATCAGACATTTCAGAAATATTATTTGTTGGTATTTACAAAATACAGCAAAGTATAAGGTAGGATGATATAGAGAAAATAGCAACTAGATCTGAATCAAAAGACCTCAATTCTAATCCTAGCTACTTTACTTACCTACCTAAGAGGCAAGTCCCTTAGGTTCATCTGTACTCAACTGTAAAATGAGAGGAACTGAACTAGACAAATGACCTTGAAGGTTCTAGTTCCAAATCGTAGGAGTCAAATATTCTGTTTTAGAAAAATACTAGCCTTTGTTGGGCAAGTTTTTTAATTTAGTCAGTCTGACTGCATTTCACAATTAGTTTTCTACCTTAGACACTAGATGGCACCAAAACCTATCTTCCAGAGCAAGCCATGAGGCTACTTATTCTTTCCAGAAGTTTATTTTGGTATTTCTACTGGTTCTATGGAACAAGAACATGGTACAGACAGGATAAGGAGAGGAAAGAAAAAAAAAATCTATATAGGAAGAAAAGGTGCTTCTGCTAGTTGATACAGTAGGGAAAGTCACATAAATGTCAAGCTTTCCATCATATTTTATTTCAACAAATTGTTCAATTCATGCAATTCCTATTGTACTACCTATTGGGAGAAAATACGCCATTTTGCTACTACATGGTCATTGTTCTCAGAGACCTCTGGGAATGAGGGAGTGGGAAAGGAGAGTAAGAAGACATATACACATATAACATACGCATATACTGTATAAGTACAAATAACTAACACCAAGCAACATATAAAAAAAATTATTATACATGCTCAGGCCTAATTTAGGTACTCATCATCTCCCTGGACAACTACAATGGCCTCCTAATTCCTCTCCTTGTTCAAATCTCTCCCCTCTCCAATCTATTCTCCACCCAGCTTCCAAAATAATACTTCTAACTAACAAATCTGTTTGTCACTCACTCCTGTGGCTCTCTCGTCTCTAGGATTAAATGTTTGGCATTTAAAGCCTATCACATAAGATATATGGATACATACATATATATATATGCATGTATGTAAAGGAGGGTGTATGTGTGTATAAATACATATGTGAGCGTGTATGTATATGTGTACACGTATACATAGACAGAGGGCACAGGATCAGTTGAATAGGAAGGGATGATTTCTAAAAACTAAAATTAAGAGGTGAGAGAGGAATATAATGGAAGAAAGAGAAAGGGAGAGATAGAATAGGCTAAATTATCTCATATAAAAGAGGCAAGAGAAAACCATTACAATGAAGGGGATGAGCAGGAAGGTGAAAGCAAATGGGTGAACCTTACTCTCACTGAATTTGGCTTAAGGAGGGAATAACATACACACTCAATTGGGTATCTTACCCCACAGGGAAGGGGATAAGAGGGGGGATGACAGAAGGGAGGGCAGACTGGGGGAGA
>CM053585.1:81645349-81678779 GCA_028646515.1 Pseudochirops corinnae
GAGGAGGGAAGAAGGGAAAGAATCTGGAAATCAAAGTTTTAAAAACAAATGTTGAAAAATATTGTTTATTACATGCAACTGGGAAATAAGATATACAAGCACTGGGGTATAGAAATCCATCTCGCCCTATGAGAAAGTTAGAGGGGGGAATGGGAGAGGATATAAGAGATATAAGGATATAAGAGGATTTATATATTGGGGGAAGGGGTATTCAACAGGCTCACTATCTTAGAGTGGGAAAGCGGGGAGAAAATTTGTAACTCAAAATCTTGTGGAAATGAATGCTGAAAACTAAAAATAAATAAAAGATTAATTTAAAAAGAATAAAGCTTATCACATGACCTGGCTCTAAACTCTCTACAAAAATCACTTAACAATATCTTCAATAGTTGAATTACCTATTTTAAGATATTTCTGCCCAACTTCTTATTGAAGAAGTAGTTCTCATCATTTTAATTTTTGACGGGTTTTAAATTTCTTTAATCTCATACGGACAGTTGATATTTTCAAAGACCAGCTAACAATTTGAAAAAGCACAATATAATTTAACATATGCAACCACAGATTCCTAATCTGTTCTTAAAATGTTAACTAAAAATATAAGTGGTATGGTTCAGATTTAGGTTTTTGTTTTGTTTTGTTTTTAAGAGCATTAGAGAAAGGTAGGTGATCCTGAGTAGGTAGTAGAGGGAGGTAACCCAGGACAGGAATTGTCCTCCCCCTCCCCCAAAATAAATAAGAAAAGGACAAGTAACAAAAATTGCAATGAAATGAAAAAGAAAACAGAAAGAACTGACCACAAGGAAAAAAACCACTCAGGGTAAGAAATGAAAGATGGCTTCTTGCACCTTTCCTTCAGCAGCATACAGGGGGTACCTTCCCCTCAATCCCTTTATCACCAAGTCAACCAAGGGTCATACAGGGATTTAAGTCAGGTACATAAAGGAGGGTGGAACCCCCCAAAAAAGTGGATATGGAAAAGATGAAGAAGAGGTGCAACTCTAGTGGCCTTTAGAATCTCCCTCAAACAATATCCCAAATGGAAAAACCCCATTCCCTGAGAATCACAGATTTCCAACTGTGGTAGCTGAGAGAGAACAGAGAAAAAGGCAGCAAGGGCTGGGAGAGTAGCACAAGAGCAATGTGTTCATAGAAGGTAAACGACTGGCAATAAGAAGCATGATTATAGAAAGGATACCATAGAAAAAAGTAGTACTGATCGATAAATATAAAAGTTGACTAAGGAGAAAAGAATGGAAAAGAAAAAAAGCCATAGCAATGAATCATTACTCTGAAGTAAAGGAAGTATTCTCGTCTGAGAAAGGTTAAAGTACTAAAACAAATTCTGCAAAGCCCCTTGAAAGGACAGTGAAACAAAACCAAGAACAGCCTGAATGTTTTATAAGAGTAAGAATTAAGCGAAAATGTCAAAGAAATGAGTACAGAAATTAGAACTCTTGAGGAAAAGGTCAACTAAAAAGTTACAGAAATTTAGAACCAAAGACAAGAGATTCCAAAATTAGATTCTCTGAAAAAGAACAAAATCTAAATGTAAAATGGCAGAGGCGGAAGTAAAATTAATTGAATAAAATTAAAATATGATTGGAAAAACTTATGAAAGTTCTACAAAACAACTTTAAGATAGGATATGAAGAGATGATCTATAAGGATATGAAGAGATAATCTAAGGATTATAGATAGGTCTTAGAGAAAACAAGAATGCTATGTTTGAAGAAACCATATAGGAACATTACCCAAAACTATTGGTAACAAAGTAGAGATTGAGAGATTCCCCACCAACAGAAAGATACTCCGATTTGAATTTACCAAAAAACTCTTGTAGTTAAACTTCAAAATTACAACAAACAAGAAATTTTGCAAGCAACCATAAAGAATACTTTCATTTCTCAAAGAAAACATACCAGCATAACACAGGATTGATTGCTCCTTGTTTGTAAAAAACATGAAACTATAGATCTAGAACTAAAAGAACCTCAATGGCCATCTAGTCCAATCTCCATTTTACAGATGGCCCAAGGAAGTTAATTCATTCAGTATTACACAGGTTTTAGGTGTGAGAGGTAGGATTTTAAAACAAGTGCTCTGACTCTAGTCAGTGCTCAAAGGAAAAATTGTTATATTTTCTCCCAAAAAGAAATCAGTTTAGTAGGTCCTTAAAAATCCTAAAAAAATAAAAAATAATTTTTAAAACTCCTAACAAAAAACACCAGACTAATTAAAGAAAATAATAGGGCATTCCGCAAAAGAAGAGAATGAGTCATTCCTTAAAAAGAACCCAAAGGTGAACCATATATTCAAAAAAGCAAACTGACTTAAATGCAAGCTAAACATGTTCCAACAGTAATGAAAGACTGAGAAATGAAATATTTCTTTTTCACGTAGGTGAGACAAAATAAGAGTGTAGGAAGGGAAATCTTTGTTTTAATTTCCTTTATTTAAAAATAAAATCAGAAAACAGTGAGAAGAAAAGGGGAGTGTCAACAGGCTAAGGAATCAAAGGAGCTCACTAATAAAAGAAATACAAAGCAAAATGACTGAGGTCTCATCTCTCACCCAACAAATTGGCAAGAAAGGGGTACCCCGAAACATTTTTTAAATGGAGAGAAGGTAGCTCACAAAGGAACACAGATAAATAAGCAATGTTGGTAATGTTATCTTTAATACTTAAAACAAGTACTTGCATATATCTTTTTCTATTCTTTGTACACAGAAGTTCATTTTTGTCGGTTTATGAAGTCCATAACTTTAAAAAGCAGGAGAATCTGAATGTTCTGGTAGTTCTTATTTCACAAAGACAAGAGAGGACAAGACAATCTAGGTGTCAAGAAGGCATCCAAAGTGTATGCTTTTGGAGTACAATTTTATACTAACTATACTAAGAGGGAAAAAAATGATTAGGACATTAGGGGAGTACAGCTCAGAACAAGAGGACATAGGTTCAAAAGGAGGATTCCATGAAATACAATTAATAAGGGAAGGGAACAGGCCAGACCCCATCAGATTCAAGCAACAAAGCATTCTCAATGGCACCATGCTGCCTCACTTGAGAATTTACATTCTGGGAAAAAATTCTAGAGTAAACTAGAAAGGGAAACAAGCAAGAAACAGGTTGGAATGAAAGCAACAATTTTTGGAAAAAGAATCTTATAAATTAACGTCAGTGAAATGAAGCAAAAGGATGATACAGAAAGAAGAAAGACAAGGATGATTAAGTACCACACTTAGCAGAACTGGGAAAAGAGACAGGAGATGAAATTTGAGATTAGGATTGGGCAAGGTACTTGAGGGAGAGTAATTGAGAAAACTAAGATTAGTATAAAGAAAACAACATGCACAGACTAAACGCTGACTTAAAAAAGAAAGGAGCGGGGCAGCTAGGTGGCAGAGTGAATAGAGCACCAGCCCTGGAATCAGGAGGACCTGAGTTCAAATCTGACCTCAGACACGTAACATTTACTAGCTGTGTGACCTTGGGCAAGTCACTTAAACTCAACTGCCCTGCCCTCCCCCCCTGAAAAAAAAATTTTAAGGGGGGGAAGAAATAATAAATTTAATTGGCTGTAACCCTAAACGTGAATGGATTAAATGTCTGAAAAAAAAGTTTTTTTTAAATCAACAATTTTCTACAAACAAGAAAAACATTTAAAACATATATATACAGAGAGATATTGAGCAGAACAATGTTTATCAGAAGTTCCCTGCGCTGACGAAGTCAATCTCACTCTATTATTTTGAGTCAACACCTTTCCCTGAATCTTACAGTCAAGAGAGAAAATGAGGGAATGGACAAAAATTGTTTCTGGTGATTACCAAATCCATTTTTGGTAATCATAAAAACTGACATCAAAAGGGAAATTAAATATTCTCAAAGGCACCAGAGACTATAAAAAAATTAAATAAATGTAATAAATAGCATAAAAGCTTTCCCTAATACAAATAAGAGTAAAGCAAAAAATGGCCTCCATGCCACTATTCTTTGATGTAGTTCTAAATATTCTAACTATAGCAATAAGAGGACAGAATTAAAGGTCTAAATACAGGGTGCCCCACAGACTTTGGGGACATCCTGTATAAGAAGAGATAACAATATTATTATTTACAGATGACGTAGATAACTACAAATCAAAGAAAGTAAGGTAATAGCTACAATACCTAGAATGCAAAAGAAATCTAAGAAAATCATCAGGATGCCTACGCAGAACTATGGTACTACGCCCTTCCTTTCTCATCACTCTGTACTTCTGACTTATGTACCAGACCCCAGAAACCTCTTCAACCTAAATAATGACTTCAGGAAGCCTCTCCCTCTGAATGGATGGTTCCTTTCAGAACCCCTATTTAAGGAGGGTGTCCAGGCCAATCATGTCTTCATTTCTTAGCAGGCTGAACTCTAGACCTCCCCTCCTACCATGGAGGGATGGAATGGAAATGCCTTCCTTCCCCTTCTTTTTCAGCTTTCTTTTATGTACTATCTTGACAAATTAGAATGTAAGTTCCTTGAGGGCAGAATTTGCCTTATGCTTACATTTGTATATAGGAACATATATATTTTGTGTACCATATGCTTGTATTTGTATATAAAGGTGCCTAAGTAACACATTTTATGGTGGGCCAAGAGTCAAAAGACCTGGTCCCAGGGCAAGTCATGTAACCTCTGTTTGCCTCAGTTTCCTCCTCTGTGGGATAATAATAGCACCCATCTCTCAGAGTTATTGTGAGGATCAAATAAGACAATAATTGTCTGGCCCACAGTAAGTACTACAGAAATATTACCAATTATAATTATTAGTGTTATTCCAGGGCTTAGCAAGAGTCTTGGGACAGCTAGGTGGTGCAGTGAATAGAAAGCACTGTGCCCTGGAGTCAAGAGGACTTGAGTTCAAATCCTACCTCAGATACTCAACACTTACTAGCCATGTGACCTTGGGCAAGTCACTTAAACCCAACTGCCCTGCCTTCCCCCCTCCAAAAAGCAAAAAAAAAGAAAAAGAAAAAAATTTGGTACACAGAAAGTTCTTAATAATTCTTGCTGATATTGTTGTCAATATTAATAAAAAACAGGAAAAAATCAGAGAAATTTCCATTCTTTACAGAAATAAAGGAAAATTTAAGTAAGTTAGGAAGATTTAGTGGTCATGATTGGGTCACAAAAATAGAGTAAAAATAAAAATATTAGCTTAAATACTTTACATATTTATTGTTTTACCAATCAAATTACCAAAGGAAATGCTTTATGGAACCAGGAAAAAAAGTTTCATTTGGATAAACAAATCTCAAGGAAAATGAAAATTAAAAATAAAAAAAAAAGCAAAATTTAACACAGCATAGCGGCACCAGACTTCAACTATATATGATGAAGTAGTAAACATGAAAGTTATTTGATATTGGTAATACCCAAAAAAAAGTAACTAAAAAGCATTGAACTTTCTGGGTTTCAGTTTCCTCATCTATTAATGAGGTGGTTGGCCTACATGGTTTTTAACATTCTTTACAATTCTAAATCTACGATCTTACAAAAACAATAGCCCAGTCTTTGATAAACTCAAGAACATAGGGGAAAGGCTCCCTATCTGACAAGAAATTTGGCAGAAATTTGATTTGAGACCAACATCTTATACTATATAACCACAACAAGATCAAAATGAATGTGACTTGACGGGAAAAAAGGCCACATTTTAAAAACAGAATATGAGAATTCTTAACCAAACAAGAAACAGTAGAGCTCAAAACTGACGATATAAAATGTTTTAAGCATTTTTTTTAACAAAGTCAATGAAGTAAAGACACTGACTCATGCAGGAAGAAATATTTTGTCAAATAACATTAATAAATATTTATATCTCATACATATCGGGAATTAACATAAATATAACTACAAACCATTTTTCAAAAGATAACTGGCAAAAGGATGGGAACTGTTTTTAAAAGAATTACTACCACATCACACATATCAGATTGACTAACATGACAAAACAGAGAAATTATAAATGCTGGAGGAGATGTGGAAAAATTGAAACACTAATGCATTGTTGGAGCTGTAAACCAATGCAATCCTTCTGGAGAGCAATTTGGAACTATGCCCAAAGGGCTATAAAAATGTGCATACCCTTTGACCCAGCAATACCACTTCTAAGGCTGTATCCCAAAGTGATCATAAAAATGGGAAAAGGACCCATGTGTACAAAAATATTTATAGCAGCTCTTTTTGTAGTGGCCAAGAACTGGAAATTGAAGGGATGCCCATCAACTGGGGAATGAACAAACTGTGGCATATGAATGTAATATAATACTACTGTGCTATAAAAAATGATGAACAAGCAGACTTCAGAAAAACCTGAGAAGACTTATATGAAACTGATGCTAAGTGAAATGAGTAGAACTAGGAGAACATTGTACACATGTAACAGCCACAGTATGTGATGACTGACTTTGATAGACTTGGTCCTTCTCAGCAATGCAAGGACCTAAAACAATTCCAAAGGACTGAGGATGTAAAAAGTGCCATCCATATCTAGAAAAAGAACTATGGAGTCTGAATGCAGAGTGAAGCAAAATATTTGCTCTTTGTTTCTCTTCTTTGTTATGGTTCCTCCTATTCATTCTAATTCTTCCTTACAACATGACTAATGTGAAAATATGTTTAATAAGAATGTATATGTAGAACCCATATCAGATTGTACACCACCTTGGGGAAGAGGGAGGTAGAGAAAATTTAAAACTCAAAAGCATATGGAAGTGAATGCTGAAAACTAAAAATAAAGTAATTTAAAAAAAAAAGAATTAGTAACATGCTTTTAAAACCATTAATAGTAAGAAGAAATGCATATCTAAACAACTGTGAAGCTTCACATTTCAAACTGAAAACAGACAAAAATGCTGGAAGGACTATAAGCAGTGATTTTTACCTGTATAGGGAACTCCAAAATAAGGCAACTCCTTACATCAAATTAGACAGGAAACTGTTTTGCAGTTTATTACCAGAGAGTTGTCTGGAGCACTGGATTAAGTGGCTTGTCCTAGGGTCAAAGGGAAAGTATTTACCAGGGGCAGTGCTTGAACAAGCAGCTAGTTGGCCTGGAGTCAGGAAGACTCACCTTCCTGAGTTCAAGTCTGGCCTCAAACACTTACCTGACCCTGGGCAAGTCACTTAACCCTGGTTGTCTCATTTTCTTTATAAAGTGAGATGCAGAAGGAAATGACAACTACTCCAGTATCCCTGCAAAGAAAATTCCAAATGAGGTAACGAAAAGTCAAACAACAACTGAAACAATTCAACAACAAAAGTACTTTAATCCAGGTCTTCTTGACTCTTAACAGCTTTCCATCCCATACTGCTTCTGTTGTTTCAGAACTATTAAATTAAAATCTTTTCTACCGTAATAGCAGCAAACCAATCTATCAGTAACTGTTTACTGAACACATACTGAATGTCAAAATCTTCAATGTCTGAATGGATGGTGCGGTGTCAAATCACCAACACTGCTCAGGAAGGCAGAACCAGATTAAAATGGAATCAGGAGATAGTTAGCAAAACAAATAAAAATACAACAAGCTATAGATATTACATTTTAAAACCAAGTCCATAAATGACTTTCAGGTATCCTCATGCATGGATTAGTAGCTTCTACACACCAAACCACTCCAGTTCCACCCCCACCTCCACCACTCAGGCCAAGCTTTTCATTACAAATGAGAAAAACAAGACCTAGGAAGGTGCAGTAACTGACCAGGTTCAGAGGTGCTGAGTGGCAGATACGTTTAGGCTAGACTCCAGATCCCTGACTCTTCCGTGACACAATGTCACGCCTTTTTAAAGTAATATCATTTATGCTCTTTTTCCAGTCTTTTTTCCAAAATCTCTCCCCTTTGAGACAATTTTTAAATGGGGTACCTTTAAAATTCTCCCACCTCTGGCATGCATAATCCTATCTTTTATAAGTATCAGGCAGATGTAGTCACTCTTCTTAAGTTCATAGGTTCCTATATTTAGAGCTCAAAGGGAACTCAAAGGCCATCCAGCCCCACCCCCTAACTGTACAGATAAGGAAACTGAGGCCCAGAAGAGTAAAGAGACTTGCCCAAGGTCACACAGGTAATTAGTATGAGAGGAGGGATGTGAACCTAGGGCCCCTTCCTCTCCGGGCCGATATTCATGTCAGTGTACCATTAAGTTCATCACATAACACATTCAATGGCAGAATCTAAACATGGTGGATTGACCATTATCGATAACGAGAAGATTACTGCAAACTATTCCATTTTAAAATTTGTTCTTTTTCCAGTTCTCTCTATAAATGTTCAAGATAATCAGACTAGAGGGGGTGGGATCTCACACAAAGCTTTCAGATTGTTATTGTATCCTCTGATTATCCTTTTAATGAGGCAATACTGCTTGTAATCTTCAATTCTCCTCCGTGTTATTCAGAATAACCTACACTCCAAACTAATTCCTTGCCCATATTTTTCCATCTGGCAAAGAAATAAAGAATTTGCCATGCAAGACAATTTCTGTACTCCTTTGGTCTCCTCATCATGACTATTTTACATGATTTTATGCTTCTTAAGAAATTATAATGCTCAAAGTCAAGTTTGTTTAAACATGAAGTCAGTTACTAAAGGACACAGCATCATCCTGCCCTTAAAGTATAGTGTTAAGAACACAGGAATAGGAATCTGGAAAGTCTAGTGTGAATTTTGCCTCTGCTATTTAATGTTCTAATCTATAAAATGGGGATACTACCAATAGTACTCACTTCACAGGATAGTTCTATCAAATGAAATAACCTAAAGTACTTTGCCAACTTTAAAACACTACATAATGGATGCTATTATTTATCCTTTCTCCTGCTTTGACAACCGATTTTGACCTTCATTCTAACCAGTATTTGTCAGGCATGAAAAAAGACAGGTGACTGCAGACAAGTGATTCTAAATGATGAACCAACAGACAGGTGGATTCTCATGTCGGTACTCAATTATTTCCTGTCTATTAAAATATCTTTTTTTTTTTGGCACTATTTGGTAATTTCCACAACCATCAGCCTCTAACTCTCATCTGTGGGTGAGGAAAACATGAGAAAAAGCTTTGTATGCTTTCATTTCTTAATTCCAAAGTAATTTCCAAAATGTTCTGCTATCCTCCTCTGTGGCCACCTTTACATTAAACCATCAAGTATTGAAATAGATGATGATTCAATAGGAAGGTCCTGTCAAGTTCTTCATGTAATTTAATTTCTTTACTTCATCCTTTGCAACTGATGCCACAACTATCTTTAGGGAAGTACAATGACTTAAGCTCATCGCTACTAGGGGATAAGCACTACCAGGCAAGATGATCAAGTATCCCATGAAATGGTATTTCCTGCTACCTTTTAGCAAACAATGAAACTAACTCCAACAACTCCTTTATTCACCTTACCAGGAGAGTCTATGAATCATTGTTGCACTTAGTTACAATTTCTGTTTTTTCCTTAAAATTCACTGACATCAGAAAGGTTGATACACTAGTAAAGTACTAAAGCACTGGTAAGTGGCCAAAGATTGCACATCAGATTAACAACAATTAACCTGGTGATTGCGTATCATCAAGAAACTTATTCTTTACACCTTTTGCCACATGTGACAATCTGTACGGAAGCAGAATAAAGTTGCCAAGAACTAATGGTCATTTTATACTACATATCTTTTTAAGTCTCCATGGGTAAAGAATTCATCACCTAGTGGCTAACTTTCTAGTAAAGAGTCTAACCATACTTAAGACTGGTTCTCAAAAAGCAGGTACAGTCTGTCATTGAGACTGTCCTTGAAGTTTGTCCAAGCTGGCAGACCCTGCCAGAGCTTGAGTTCTGTTGGTATAGTTTTCAAGAACCCTGAGTTACTCCACACCATAAGGTATGAGATCCTGGGAGAAAACAAGGGAACTTGAGAGCAGAGCTTATTCCCCAATCACACCTTTATCTACAATGTACTATGATAAAAACTGCCAACTGGAAAGTATAGAAAATGAGAACAAATTATAAAGCCCAATTCTCAATCAGTTAATTCCTAGTTTTAGTTTTTAGACAGGTTATGTTACTTTACCTTTTACTAACAAAAATTTTTTAAATTAGAGTTGAGTACCACAGAAAAGTTCTCCGTAAAAGGAGTGTCCATTCAAGCAAATTTTATGTAATTTGTTAGCTGATTTGACAAGAGGTCACTGAGTTCAATCTTAACAAGACCAATTAATTTTAGCTTGTTATACATGTAGATGTCTTGCTGATATTGAATATATAGGCTCACTTTCATATGCCAATGGTATTAAAAAACTAAAGATGCATATTATCACAGGAAACTTTTAGTGAGGAAGACAGAAGATAGTCCATGCAAGATACCACTTATATATTAAACAAGCTAGTTGTTAAAGATCCTACTTAGCAATTCATTTTTCTTTTGCAGTATTTTGAAAACCTGGCATCAATTCCCCAAATTCCAAATTTCTCTTTCATAATAAACCACCAATCCCCTAAAATTTCCCAAACAGCAGGGAAATGAACTGTCAAGTCTGGAAATTTCCTGTTGTTACACTTAAGACTTACCTAAACTGTTTCAAAATTTCTATCTGGGGACTGATAATGCCTAATAAAGCTGACTTCTAGGCTATAATGGGCACAAGTACCTGCTTACCCCAAACATCATAAAAATTCCTTAAGCTTGAGTTATGGGCTAAGAATGTGGTTTTTCTTCCAAATAATTACCCCCACACAAACAGCTGCCATTGTCAACAAGAGCTGAAAGCTCAGTGGGGACATTAAGAGAAACATAAATTATTCTATTTCATAAAAGCAAGACTATTTACGTCAGAGATTCATAGCTTTGTATCAAAGACTCATTTGTCAGTCTGGTAAAGCCTATGGACCTCTTCTCAGAAAAATATTTGTTGCCCACATTCATAAGTGAAGAAAATGTTAAATTTCAGTTAGAGGGCCACAAAGATGTAAATTTTTTTCCCCATACAAGTTTACAGGCCCACTTAAATCTATCCACAGGGGTCTGTGAATCCTTGATTTAAGCACAGTAGTGTTCCTGGTCAACAGTTACCTGACTTCCAACAGAATCACTCAGTAATGAGTAGAAGGAAAGCAGGAAGAGGGCAGAGCTATTAAAGAGTAATTCAGGATTGGAGTCGGAGAAGACCAGGACAGGGTGATAAGAGATCTCAAGAATAACATTTAACTTGTTAACAATGATTAAAGAAAGAGCAAGCAAAGCAAGGGAGTGCATGTGGGGAAAGGGAATAATTCAATACAGTAAGCTCACAGGGTATAGCAAAACATCTTGTCAAAAATCTGAACCTCAGAGAGGTAACTTGTCCAAGGCCATCCAGGGAATAGTGTGCAGAGGGAAGATCAGGACTCAGGTCCTCTAATTCCAAAATAAAGTCTCTTTCAACAATATATGGTCTTTGGTCTTAAAACAAATCAACAGTCAGTTGATCTAGTAGAGATTGGATTCAGTGATCTTAATCTTCATGTAATTCAGGGACTCAGAGGACAGAGGACTGGGCCTGCTGTCAGTGAGACCTGATTTCATATGTTACTGACACTTACTGGTTGTGTGATGCCGACTACTTACTTAGCCTCTGTCTGCTAACAACAGCACCTACCTTACAAACAGTTGTGAGGATCAAGAGAGGTAATGTTTATAAAGCACTTAGTGCAGTGCCTGGAACACAGAAGAAACATCAAACACTTGTCTCCTTCCTTCCTTAATCTCATTAATACTGTTATAATGAAAGTCAGTTAGTCAATTAAGAAAAAGAAAAAGAATCTGCCTTAATGAATAGTCAGTCCCCTTTATGGAGAACTTTTCTGTAACATTCAACACTGTTTTTTCTTATTTAATAAGCTGATTTCTATCTTTAGTCATAACACTCCGTAAGACAATGAGAGTTCATTTTAAAGGGAGCAGAGACCTTAGAAATCATTTTAACTTGATTTTGCAGATAAGGAAACTGACGCCTGGGAAAAGGAAGTGACTTGCCCAAGGTCACACAAGCTAGGCTTCAAAAATCATTCCACTAACTCCAAACTTAGTGCACTTTTCACTGTATCATGAAGTTAAATATATCTGGCATTCTTTTCCTGCCATTATCGCCTCTATCACATGAAGAGGGGACCATTCTTAACAAGGATACATTGCACAAATGTATTCCATTGCCAAACCTGTCCAACAGACTGCTCCCTCCATCATCCCCACCCTCTCATTTATTCCCCCCCCCAAAGGATAAAAAAGGTAGCTTTTTATTTAGAAAGCTGGAAGATATGCACTAGATTTCAAAAACATTTCTAAAATAAAAAATATCAGAAGTATCGCATTTTCTGAAAAAAAAAAAAAAACCTTAAATTCCAAAGCTTTTCCATATGGAGTGCCTAGATTTCTAATCCCTTCTTGACTCCTGGCTACTTCTCTACTGCCTTTCAAACAAGCCCTGCCTCACCTATCCACTAAAAACCCTCCCTTTAACTGTCTATCCTAAATAAGTTACCATTTCATGTCTCTTCTCCCTTTTGTGGCTAAATTCCTTAAGAAGGCCATCTATAATCAGCCTTTCCTCTAAATCTCTTTTTAAGGTTCTTCAGTCTGACTTCCAGTCTTCTCATTCAACCAAAACTGCTCCCTCCAAAGTTACAAATGATCTCTTCTTAATTTCCAAATCTAAAGGTCTCTTCTTTAAGTTCTCATCCTTCTTAATCTCTGTACAGCCTCTGACACTGCTGGTCACCCTCTTCTCCCTGATATTCTCTTGACTTTCTTAATCTTGCTTCTCTTCCTATCTGTTTGACCAGTTCCTTCTCTGTTTCCTTTACTGGACCTTCATCTAGGCCATAGTTGCTAAAAGTAGGTGTCCTCCAGGTTCTGTCCTCTTCTCCATTTATTTCTCTTGATGATCTCATGAACTCTCTTGGTTTCAATTATCATCAGATCTACTGAAGTAGCCCTCACTTCTCTCCTAATCTCCTACTGCCTATTACACAAGTCCCACGGACATCTTAAATTCTACATAGCCAAAACCGAACTCATCTTTCCCCTTTTCCCCTGGCCAAACCTCCCTTTCCAAACTTTCCTATTACTACTAAGGTCACCAAGACCCTTCCAGTCATCCAGGCTCACAACCTAGATGTCATCCTCAATGCCTCTTCTCACTCTCCATACTCAATCTGTTGCCAAGTCTTGTCAATTTTCTCTTTGTAATACCTCAAGTACACCCCCTTCTCTCTTCTGACACTTCCACCACCTAATTAGAGGCATTCATTACCTTATTCACAGACTACTATTGCAACAGCCTGCTGGTTGGTCTTCTATTCTCAAGTCTCTCTTCACTTCAGACTATGTTTCCATTCAGTTGTCAAATTAATCTTCCTAAAAGATCTGACCATTTCATTATCACTATCACTACCACTACCACCACCACCACCACCAACTCATCCCCTGATACCCTATTTGATAAACTCCAATAGTTTACTGTAACTTCCAGGATCAAATGTAAAATCTCCTCTATGGCATTTGATGTCCTTCACAACCTGGCTCCCTCCTACCTTTCTAGTCTTCTTATATCTTACTTTTTCCCAACACATTCTGTGATACAGTGACACTGGTCTCCTTTTATTGTTCCTCCTATAAGACCCTGCATCTCCAAACTCTGGACGCTTCTATTGCCTATTCTCACGCATGCAATATCCTCCTCCCTTTTCATCTTTACCTTCTGGCTTCAAGTCCCAGCTAAAATCATACTGTCTTCAAGAAGCCTATCCCACTTAATGCTAGTGCATTCCTTCCGTTGATTTTCAATCTATCCTGCATATATCTTACTTGTATATAAATTGTTTTCATATTGCCTCTCTCACTAGACTATGAGAGTCCCTGCTACCTGAGAGCAGGGACTACCTTCGTACCTTTCTTTGTATCCCTAGTGCTTACTGTAGTGCCTGGCACATAGTAGGCACTAGAAAAATACTTACTGGCTGACCAAAAAGATAATTATCTTGCTTACAACGACAGAAATTAAATCAGGGTACAGGATACAGAACAGATGGTTATCACACCAAACTGGGGGTATTCTTCAAGGTTCTATCCTGGGCCCTCTTCTCCCTCTAGACGAGGGGCTCAAAACCTGGGGCCTACCTCCCTCAAGATCCACTCATGAATTTCATCAGGGGATTCATGAATTTGTTTAACATTTTGATAACTATTTTAATATAAATGCTTTCCTTTATAATCTTATTTTATGCATGTAAAAACATTATTCTATAAAAACACAGACTTCAGACTGACAAAGGGGTCTAAAAGTTTTTTTAAGAACTCCTGCTCCACATTCTCTCTTGGTAATACCATAATTTCCCTTGAGTTTAACTGTCATTTTTACACAGATTAACTTCCAGATCTACAGGTGCATGCCCACTGTCTCTCCTGGCGCCTCCATTCCAGCATCACTAATAGCCTATTGGGCACTTCAAACTAGATGTTCCAGAGATATTTAAGCATAGCTAAAACCCAAACTCACTATCTTTTGCCCTAAACCCTGGTGTCTCAGGTTCATAACCTCGGTATTATCTTGGACTCCTCACTCTCCCTCACCCCACGTGTTCAATCAGTTTCCAAATCCTGCCATTTCTACCTTCACCACATCTCTTGCATCTAACCCCTTCTCTCTACTCTGCTCCCACCTTAGGTCAAGTCCTTACTTATTCCCTCTCAGTTAGACTATTGTTAACAATCCCCATTGGTTTTCCTGTCTCAGGTCTTTCCCCTCTTTAATACATACCATATATCCTCCTGCAAAGTAAGTTTCCTTAAGCAAAGATCTGACCATGTAACTCCCATTCTCAACCAACTCCAGTGGCTTCATATTGCTTCTAGGATAAAGTATAAACTTAGTTTTTAAAGCCCTACATAACGTGGTCCCAACCTATCTTTCTAGGTTCAATAAAGATAAACCACTCTTCCATATGCCATGATCCACTCACACTGGCCTTCTCTCTATTCTCTACCCATGACACTCCATCCCCAGCTTTACAATGATCATCCTTCACGCCTGGAATGCACTTTCTCCTTACCTCCACCTCATTCAGTCACTCCTTCTTCCTTCAAGGAGCAGCTCAGGCACCATCCTCTGAATGAAGCTTTCCTGATCCTAGAAGCTTCGAATGACCTCCCCTCTCAAACTGCCTTGTATTTAAATACTTTGGGTATATCTGCATTTATTCACTTTACATGTATACTATCTGTATTTATATACATACTTGTTACCTCCCTCATTAAAAAGTAAGATCATGGTGAGATTATATTATTTCAGTCTTTGTACTTGGATCCTCAGTGCCTAGAATAATGTCTGTTACATGGTAGCCATTTAATAAATACTTACTGACTAATTTATATATACTCCTAAGCGACTTAAAATATTGTAAATTAAGATTTCATCCTTTAAAAATAAGGCATTAATTTCTATTATAATAGAACTAAATAACTGAGTCTAAAGAAAAAATAGTCCATACTATGGGAAAACCAATAAAGTCTGTTTTAATCAGATAAGAATATATGTACTGGGTCTACAAGTGTTGACCTAATAACTTGTTTAGTACCAAAACAGGGTGGGGGAAGGAGGGAAAGGTTGGAGAAAAGAAAAGATTAAGAATTCATATTAAAGTTCCAAGGAAGCATCATAATAAATACAATATTAGATAGACTGCAGTGAAATGAATCATGGAAATTCATAACATGCCAGTTGAGGAAAATGCTGGTTAGTAAGTACAAAGTGTCACAAGATTACCTGAAGTCTTACTCAGCTCTGATGAAAATATAGCCGATGGCGATCTTTTCTCTTTTTCTGTAACAGAAGGCTTTTTTTCCTCAGTTTCTTTCAAGATTACTTTGGGCTTTACTACACTGACTATCTCTGCATTACTAGGCAAAGCAGAAACATCTGTAGGCAACGACAGTCCCTTGGACACTTCAGGCATGTCTTGGGAGATGCCATCTGGAGCTTTGTGTAAAACATCAATGTTTTCTTCAACTTTAGTGGGTACATTCTTGAGAGAAAGGTCATGGGGTAAATCTGAGCAAAGCGATGAACTCACTACTTCTTGGAGATTACCATGTTCACCCTTCAGTGATACTTCTATATTAGCCAATTTAGCAGGAGGAACAGTTTTCGAGCTGACAGTTATAGAGAAATCTTCCACGATCTGAATTGGAGAAGAATCGGCAAAGAGTTCAGCTTCTCTTATTTTTGGTTCCTTAGAAACAAATAAGTCTTCATCTGAAAAAACTGCAGTGTTCAGTTCTTCCATTTGTAAGGGAATTTTCTCCTTGTTCACCACCGTGAAAGTAAATTCAGATGACAGAGCAGTGGCTGCTTTTGAAGTGTCCAGAATTGGCTGAAAAGATTCCAAATATGGTTTTCCCATGGTAGCAGGTGATGCATTGAGTTTTTCCTTACTTTCATGCTCTATTACTGATGAAAGTGAAGTTTCAACTAAATTTTCTCTTTCAAGTAGCACAGCTTCATCTTCCTTTTGAGGAACTTCTGGTATTGAGTCATCACTGAATAAATCAACTGGTTCAGATTCAGGTGAAGAGTCTTCCACCAAATCAGAGAGGTCAGGCATAGGCTGTGAAACATTCTCTTTTACTGCTATCTCTGAATAATCAGTGAAATTTGGGGAAGCAGATTCAGTGGAAAGCTTTGTTTCTTTAATTAAATCACATGCAATAGAAATGTAAGATGCTTCCGTTTCTTCAACAATTGGACTAATACATTCAGGCCCCTTCTTTTCTTCTTTTATTTCTGGTACCTCTTTTGAGGGCATTTTCATGGTGTCTTCATATGGTGGGGGGTTTTCTGACTCAAGTTTTAGGCTTTCATAATTAACAGGTGTAAAAGCCTCTAATGGTGATGAACTGAGCTGCACAGCCGAAGCACCAGCACCAGGAGTTACAGAATTTAGTGGGGCTTCCATAACAATGTCAGGCAAAACTGGTGAAGGAGTAGCTTCAGATTCTTCAAATGAAGGGCAAAGCTGGGCAGCAGAATGTAGAGACTCCTGTAAAGATTCAGATGTTTGAACCAAATCCATTTTTGTTTCATAAGCCAGTTTTGTAGAAGAAGCATCACTAATTTTGCTTTCATATGCTTCTTGTACTAAATCTGGAGTAAGACCTTCTGGAATGCTTGCTCCAACTTCTACAGGTACCTTTGATAAACTATCTGTTGAGACATAGTCTCTGTCACAATCCTGTGCTGACACAATAAAAGGATTTGTTGTTTTGATACTGCCATTATTTTCAGTCACGATTTGGGCTTGCTTTTCTGCAATTTTTTTTTCATCTGTCTTATTTTCAGAAGTTTGGTCTTCTAAAAGAGGGAAAACTTTTTTTGCATGAGTTTCAGTTACTGCATCAGGTTCAAAAGAAGCATATGCTTGTGAAATATCTTTTACAGCTTCTGGTGTACTGGGAAAAGAAGTATCTTCGTTACTGCTTTCACTCTCTTTGTCATGATTCTTTTTCTGAAAGCTATCTGCAACATATTTCTCATCCACAAAACTTTCCAACTTGCCATCTAAATTACCTCGAACATCTTCTAGATTACTCTCTTCACTGTAAGTATCTTTTGCTTTCCACACTTGCTCAAATGGTTTGAAGTCTACATATTCTTCCCTTAGGGGAGCATCTTCTTTGAAAGGTACTGTAATTTCCCTTTCACTAATGCTATCCTTACCATATTTTGTTTTTTCTGAAAACATAACTTTGTCCTTTTCTTCTGATTTAGTGAGAGCTACTGGCAACTCTTGTTGGCACTGGCGGAGGGTCTCACTAACTAAATTCTCTTGTTCATCTTGTTTCTTCATTAATATTTCTTCTGGAGCAATTTCTCTGAAGGTTAATTCTGCTTTTTGCAACCCCTCAAATGAAGCTCCCATTTCTGAGTATTTCAACTCTGAAAACCCTTTTAAGTCTCTATCTACAAATGGATTTTTTTCCTTCTCCATGAATTCTTTAGAAACTTCATTTGTAGTTTGGTGTGTTTCTTCTGTAGATAAGACAGCTGGAAAGTTACCAAAAGATTCATGTTCTTTAAAAGGAGCAGCTGAGAGAGGAGACAGAGAAGGAAGAGAAGCAGCAGTTTCAAGAAGTACAGATGTAACATCCTCTTGGCCAGCCGATATAGTGTTACCTGGCTGCTCCTTCAAGTTCATAACTTTTTCTGTGACCATGGACAGAAAGGAAAGTTAGAGAGATGCAAGTGTTCTTAAAAGTTAACGCAAAATTTATGACAGATTCAAAATAGTATTAGTAAAAAATCATTTATAGTTAGCTAAAATGACAGTATAAAAAAGCATGTTAATTAAATGAGCTAGAAACTAATAGTTATTGACTGAATTAAAGCTACTGCCCAGAAACCAAAAAGTTAGATATGCGGCTACAGAAGAAATTCCATGCAATGCAAAAATAGAAATAAAGATTAGAAAAGAACTTAATAAGTGTTAACAAGTAAGGAAAATTACTTTTAACAAGTTTTAGAAAAGAAGAGGTTTGGATTGGCAGTATATAGGGGATAAAAAAAAGCAACTGGATAACTAAATGATCTAATCCTGGCATTCATTTACAAATAGAATTAAGAAAGTTAATGCAACAATTAAAAGTGTTTCATGTGTCAGCAAATACATTTGGAAAAAATTAATTGTTAATTTATAAATCAAAGGTCCAAGAATCCCCATACAATTACCCTTAATCTGCCCATTTCCTTTTACAGCTGCCATCTAAGAAGCTTGAGTGTATAAACTACAAGTTTACAGTCTGACATATTATATTCTTGGACCCATGCTAAATTTTAGTAAACGCAAACTATTCTGTAAAGGGTTAATGAGATGAAAGATTCAAAGGACAGAATATACTTAGGACACAAGGCTAGCAGAAAGAACTTGCCTGCAGAGGAGTGCATCACAGGCTCAGATGAAGCAGGAAGAGCAAAAAGGGTCTCATCTGAAAAACAAATACAATATAACCTCAGCAGAAATAAAGATAGATAGTTGAAAGGAGATTGGGAGCAGGAGGAAGCAAGCAAGTGTATGATTTATAATGAAATAGCACAAGACAGTGACACAAACATCCACACACAGAAAAAGTCAAGACTAAAAACCGAGAAAAAAGTCTATGAATTCACATTAAACCTAGAACTTAAATATAGCTATATGTTTATTATAAGTTAAATTTACTGAAATTTCATGCAAAGAATCCATATATTCAAAGAGGCAGTGTTAAGTGTTTTAAAATGTCTTCAAAATATGTATTTAAGTGTGTGTTAAAGAACTCTTCTAAACCAAAATGTCAACATTTTAAGGTAAGGCATCACTCTTCTCAATTGATTATGATAACTATGTGATTTATGATTCCGATGACACTAAAACTGGAGTACTACTTTGTAAAGATGTGGTCAATAATGGTAAGAGGATTTAGTAAAAGATCTCTGAAAGTTGCTGTTCAGTCATTTTTTCAGTTGTGTCTGACTCTTTGTGACCCCATTTGGGGCTTTCTTGGCAAAGATACTGGAGTAGTTTGCTAGTTCCTTCTCCAGATCATTTTACAGAAGAGGAAACTGAGGCAAACAGGTTTAAGTGACTTGCCCAGAATCACACACCTAGTGTGCTGAGGCCAAATCTTAACTTAGAAAGATGAGTCTTTCCTGACCCCAGGCCCAGCACTCTATCCAATGAGCCACCTAGCTGCCCCTAAAAGCAGGCAATCAAAATGGCCAAGGAGATGAGAACTGCCCTAAAGGACACATTAAAAAAACTAGACTCAAATCTGTAAAGACTAAGACTGAGTATGGATATGAAGAAAATCAACACATAAAATTATGGAGGATGTGGATGGAGTGAATATACATTTGTTCCCCAAACAATATACAAGCTTTTATTAAGCACCTACAATGGCCAAATTTATGCCAGAAAACTAGAAGTACCTCTTGATTCTGGAAGAAGAAATCGGGGACAAAAAAAATTAAGTGCTATGTAAACACAGCGGACTTAAATTTCTAGTAAGGACTGACAACAAATTACAATAAAATACTAACAGGTCACATTTGTATAAGACTTTCCCAGCTTATTAATACTTTAATCGCAACACTGTGAATGATTTCTAAATTAGTTTTATGAAAGTTTTAGCTAATTCAATCTTTTCATTTTTTTAAATCTGGGTATTTATCTTCATCTTCTAAGGGTGAAGGAATAAGCTGTTCTAACCATAACATGCTCCTTGCTATGATAATCAGATGCTATAAATGGGATTAACCACAAATCTAAACTAATTCTTCTATGTTCTCAAAAGATTTCTTTTGCTTTAATTATCACAGATAAAACTGAGATTTGGAATTTGAATAATTAAACCAAATAACAAACTAAGGGCAACTGGGGTTAAGTGACTTGCCCAAGGTCACTAGGCTAGCAAGAATTAAGTGTCTGAGGCTGGATTTGAATTCAGGTCCTCCTGACTCCAGGGCCGATGTTCTGTTCACTGCTCCACCTAGCCTCCCAGAGCCAATCTTTTTGATTTAACATTACTCAGTTTGGCACTACAGTAACTTGTAATAATAGAGAGCTGTTGGTTCCAACAAATCCTTAAGGCAGTTGCATATTTATCAATTTCTCCTTGTCACTGGAATGAAATATAGTAAAATAATTCAGAAGGAAGATGGGGAAATTTGTCAAAAATTTCAATTACAGAATATTTTAAATAAATGCAGCTTTATTACTTTTAAGTACTGATATTCACAATAGTAAGTGTCGTGTTATTCAAGTTTTAGAAAATTACATTTTCCCCAAATAAATTTTCACTCTTAAATGCAACAACTGCTAGAATTTAAATACAAGTTATTTGGGACACTAGTACTGGTTTTCCAAAAGCAGTCAGAAAACTCTGAAAAAGTAACACTCTCTAAATCTCCAAGAGATACTATACTCTGAAGCTCTTACAGTAGTCACAGAGCTCAAGAACATAAAGTCCCCCACCCCAATCCACCACCCAAAAAAAGCTAACGTGCATGTTTATATCAACTTCCACATCTTATTCCCTTTTCTTCCCCAAAATCTCCGTCACTAAAGCTAGAATTTAAACACTGGACTGAGAGACTAATCAGATTTATTAATTTCATAACATATAATACTTGAACCAGATGGCTTTAACAAATGGAAAATATTTAAAATGCAATTATGCCATAATTGCAGGAGAGTCGTGATAGGAGCTACAAATGAAACATATTTCAACACAAATGATGTCTTGGTTAGTATGCAATCAAAAAGGAAACAAAAGTCTTTACATTTAGATCTAGAGAAACCAAATTCAATACCAAAAGGAATGTCACTTAAGACTAACTTTTCTATGTTTTATAACTATTAAAATAAACCACAGAGGAGAGAAAAAAAAAAAGCATTCTCAAAGGTGTAAATTTAGTATTTCCTCTTTACATTCTCTCCCTTGGCAATGCCAAATCATTCTGTTTCAACTTTACCTTCTATATAAATGACTACAAAATCTCTATCTCCAACCCTTATCCTTGTCTCAAGTTAAAAACTAGTACTTCCAACTGCTTCCATAATATCTCTTTCAAAAGCCTTTACTAACCTCAAACACAATACATTCAAAACCAAGTTCCCCTTTGACTTAACTAATGCTAAGAGTTCACCACATTCATCCAATTTCCTAAGTGAAAATATTTTGATTCTTTCTTCTCCATCTTGCATATTCAGTTACTAAGTATGCATGCAGAACATTAATATCTGAATTTTTATTATACTTCATAAAGAGCAAAAGCTTTGCTTCACAACTAACATATGTGAAACAACGTATAATACTGTATATTATAGTTGCCAAAGTATATGTTATAATTCTCTACCATACGGTTAAGTTCCATGAAGACAAGGATCATATCTTAGCTAAGATTTATAGTTCCTTCAGTGTTTAGCACACAGTTCTGAACACAGCAGGTACTTAATAAATCCTTGTCAAATTATTTTATCAAGTAATAATACCTATTCTCTATGGTGTCCACTAATTGAAATAAGACTTTCTGCTTTAAAATACATATGTAAGATAATGGCAGTAAAGACAAATGAATTTTAGCTATCTACTCTTAACAAACCCATAGGGAACCATTCTATACATGAATTAAATTCACTGTATGAAGGAAAAACTCATGCACTGAAGTTTAAGGAATTAGCACACTAAGGCAAAAATAGCATTAGAATTCACTATATTCGTGGCTTTAGTTAATGGGAAATATTTAATCAAGTATTTTTGTAAGAATGTTAAATGAGAAAAATTTTGTCACAAAGGAAATTAATGATAAACAATTATCTGTGAAACTGCTATAACAAAACTATCATACATGTATGTCAAGAGCATATATACTAGTTATAATTATTCTAAATGTGACTTGATAATTTAAGATAACTTATATATGCTTATTCTACTAAAAATAAATACAATTTTGTGGTGATTTTCCTTTCTAGCAGACATACTTCATGTGTCTTTTTCACCTAATTTAGCTCTTTTGTAGTTAGAGTTTATCATAATACTAATTCAAACAGACTGCAGCCCACTAAATTTTTCTAAGCATCGTAGCATGGGAAACCAATATAGACATCTCACATTTCATATAAGGATAGGTTGAAGAAACTAGGGATGTTTTAGCCTGAAGAATGGGGGCGGGTGGTATAGAATGTTGTGGAATGATGTTACTCTCTTAAAGTATTTGAAGGATGTGGAAGAGGAATTAAACTTGTTTGCCTCTAGCAAAGAGGCAAATGAGTATGTTCTCTGAGGGGGAAAAAATTTCCTATTAGAGCTGTCTAAAAAATGGAGAAGATTGCCTTGAAGGATGATGTGTTCCTCCTCCTTTGAGGTCTTCAAGCAGAATCTAGAAGACCAATTATCTGACATATTCTAATTGGACCTGATAGATGCTGAGGATCCTTCCTACTCTACAATTCTATGATTCTACAAATCAGAGTCAAGTTTATTATGGTAACCAGACAATTTTCTAATGAGGATGTGTGCAAGAAAATTTGTATTTTCTGGATTTTTTTTTCTCTAAAGTAAAAGAGAACTAATACTTACTAGCCATGTGACCTTAGGCAAGTCACTTAACCCCAACTGCCCTGCCCTCCCCCCTCCAAAAAAGCAAATAAATAAATAAATAAATATAAAATAAATGAGAACCAAGGGCCATCATTCATAAAGTTTGTTAATCTAATTTGTACCCTTTAATGAAACATTTCAGATAAAACGGAAAATTTTCATTAGCGAATCTTTCTATCAATAGATGTTATCAATCTGGTATTCTGTCATTTGTCCTAGAAGGACAATTCGAACCCTTTTATATGAAGCAAAACCACTTCGAAAAGTTCTTTAAGATGGCCAGTCTGATAAACCTAAAAGAAGATGTAATCTAAGTCTAAAAAAATTATGAAAGATATGAATAGAGCAAACTTGTGCCCTTACACAAATACCAGAACTGGGGAGAGGGGGACAGAAAAGGCGCTCAGAAGTTTGAAGGATAAACAAATGGATGTTATATGACAGATGTGAGTATATTACTCATTTATATCATATTGATTAAATTTAATAAAAATCTATTAAGCACCTACTATGCTCCAGATATTATTCTAATAGGTACAAAGTAATTTAGGGATAGCGAAAGAGTGTTAATAATAAGAATTATTTCACCTGAGCTGACACTTGGAGAACTAAGGATTCCAAAAGGTAGAGATAAAAAAGGAAAGCACTCTAGGCAGGGGTGTCAGCCCGTGCAAAAAGGCACAGAGTTGAGAGATGGATATCTCATACAGATTAGTCTTTAGATAAGGATGCCTTTGACTTTAAATGTCAAAAGAGATTAGTTGATTTCATAGCTTAGAGGCAATAAGAAGTCAATGAAACTTCTTGAGAAAGGAATAACATGGTTAGATCTGTACTTCAGAAATATTAATTTGTCAGCTATGTGGAGGATGAATTGGAAAAGGGAAGACACTGGAAAGAGGAGATCAACTAGAATACAAAGTGCCATACTCGAGGATACAGGTGATAATGCCTAAAGGATGAGGATGAGCCGGGGTAAGGAGGATGGGGGGGAGCCAGGAGATGGATTCAAGAGTTGTCTTGGATACAAATTCTGCCAGGATTTGACCAATAACTAGAAACAAGAGATGAGTAAGAGTGAAAGTGGAGGCTGACTCTGAAGCTGCAAGCCTGGATTACAAAGGATGGCAGGATCCTTAATAAAACTAGGGAAGTTAGGAAGGAGGAGGAAATTGCTTTAGATATGCTTAGTTTTCAAGTGCTTCTGGGACATCCAATTTGAGATAAGCAGCGCAAGCAGTTGGTGCCATGGGACTGGAGCACCCAATATTACATACTGCTTTGACTTTTAACATGGACACCTCAACTCATCAGATTGTTAGCCAGTTAAGAATAGGTAATCTTATAATTCTTTGTACATCCCAGCATAGCCAGGATGTTGAAGATAAGAGGGAGAAGTAGGGAAATGGCCAGAAGTGTAGGACTGTCAGGATGAGAAAGGGCAAACCCAAGACATTTCAGGGGAAAGAGAGACGATTCTAGTAATAAAAATAGTAGAAATCAAAATTATGAGGTACGAATCATTCACATCATCATTGTTGCTGATGGATTGTCCCAAAATGTTTAAAATAAGCTTACAGAAAGTGAGTTTGCAACTCAATACTTTTATTCAATAATTAACTGCAGTTATGTTATCTACCTGTGCAATCATTAAAACATTAAATATAAATGAATAATAGCATGATAGTGACTTGTCCAAAACTATTTCTATTGGAACACTATCTATTGAAAAATATGAGTTAAATTAATAAAGATGACTGACGTTTCAAGCCTAAGTAATAGAGAACTGTGATATCAGTAAATGAAATAAGCAAAACGAGCAGAAGGAACTAGTTTTGAAACAATAGTGTATTACTCAACATTTTTATAGTACGTTAAGGTTTACAAAACATTACCTAGCCCACAGAATCGTTGTGAGAAAAGCATCAATATTATCCTCACTGTAAATATGAGTCAATTGAAGCTTTAAGAGGTAAAGTAACTTACATAAGTTTGCACAGCTGGCAAGCATCAAGAGCTGGGATCCGAACCAAGGTCTTCCTAATCTCAAATTCAGTATCCCGTTCACTATCTCAACCAGTTCAGTGTTCTCAAACTGATAGTGGGACAGGCAATTGTATGGTAAGTCCATTAGGAATATATAAAAATAGCAGAAGATATCAAAAACATATTTAAACAGGAACAGATACATATCCACCATATCATTAAGCCTACTCATCGACTGTCCCAAAGATGCTTTGAACAAGCTTAGAGAAGGTGAGTTGTACATATAATAAAAAATTTAGGAAGTCTAGGGAAAAAATTGTGAATAAATATAGCACTGAAACTAATCAACAGAGATAATGGTTAAAAGACTTTTAGAAAGTCTCCAAAGAAGTATATTATAGAGAGAGTATTTAGTTGAAGACTACAACTTAGACAACACCCAAATCTGATAGAAGACCAGCAAAGAAAAGAAAGGAATACTAGTAAGAAAAAAAAAATATGGCTTCAAGAATGACAAAGGGAAAAAGAAGGGGAATGGCAGGCAAAAGATTTTGCAGACATGTCAAGGAAAATTAAAACTAAAAAAATGTCATAGACCTTGATGATCTTCAAAAGTGAACATAATACTTAGCCATTAAATTACTGCTAGTGTTCTTTAGAATATAATAATTTAATTTGTCAAAGGGTTCCCTTAAAGGATCAGAACTTCATTTTGACAAAATTCCAGAAAAAAGTATAAAAAAATAGGTTATAAAGTAAGGTAAAGATAATTCAAGGTGGAAGGAATAAGTGATTCAGAGCAACTAGTAAGCACAAAAGCATTTTTCATTAGTCATTAGCAATAAAGTATACCACACTGTTTAAGTAAGCCAATGACATCTCTCCCCACAAACAGATGTTGTTAAAGACACAGATGTCTGTGTCATAACTACCCTGTCCAGAAATGAACAGCTCCCCCAGGTAAAAACCTTTGGGAGGCCTCAAATTTATATAATATAGTAGATTAAAAGAAGTTCTTCTAAAATAGAGTTGTAATGGTCATCACTATGCTTCAGGATACGGGCACCATTTCATATATAAGATGATACAAGAAATAATTTAGTTGATCATTCCTAGTTGGAAAATGTTTCCACAAACATCTAACCAATATAAACTGGTGAAAATAATTCTTCAGTGCTCAGAATGCTACTAAGGATTCCAAGTCAAACTCTGGGGGAGGGGGAAGAGAAACAGAGACTATGTTGAAGACTTCTGTTTAGGCAGGGAAAAAGTCCCATGAGATTGAACACACAAGCAAGATGCTATGATAGCTTAACAAAGTACAAAAAAGGCATCCAAGCAAGGAGACCAGGTAAAAGGCATAAGTTAAAAGTTGCTTAGACCACTTTATTCCAGACTCACAATTCCTGAGTTAGAAGTCACAGGTCAGAATTAGGATTGCAGAATTTTAGGTCAGACTTACATATCTTCAACTCTTTATCTAGTTACAAGTCTTTCTCAGTACTTCAAACCCATCTAGTGATGCGGTTCTTGGAATCTGGACCAGGCATAAGGATAATGACCATTACAACTCTTAAAATCTTTTCATTTTAAGAGATTTACTCTTTCTAAAAAGCACAAAGGGAAACTGGTATAGTTAAAAAAGTATTATATTGGGAAATGATCTGGGTTCAAAAACAAGGCCTGTTAACTTACTATGTGGTCTTGAAGCAAGATCCTTTGACACCCTCTATGGGCCTCAAGTTTTCTCATCTATAAAATGAAGTAAATGATTGCTAATGTCTTATTCAGTTCTAAATTATATACTTATTCCATGTATTTGAGGGATAGCTTAATAAAATAAAAAATGACACTATACATGAAATAAAGACCAAACAACAATCCCAAATAAAGTACTCTGGGTTTTGGCAAACTAATTTTGAATATGATTGTAATGTTTCTTATAATTCAATTCAATATCATGTATAGGCATTCATTTATGTGGGACTTGTCATATTAATGTCACTCTTATCTATATATTCCTTATATCCCCTCCTGAATTTAATAAACTCCTGGAGAGCAAGTTCTATGTCATTTTTCAATTTGTATCCCACAGTATATTTCTGAGTAGGTCTTTGATAAAAACTAAACAAAATTGAATAAAAGGTCATCTCCAAATAATCAAGTCTTCCCCTTTTTGCCTTCTTAAGTGTTCAGGACCCTAAGAGGGTTTTATTGTTCCATCAATCATCACTTTTCGTAAGTTCAGTTACTTCCTGAAAGTCTTTGTAAGATCCCTAAATAATGTTCTTTTTTCTAACTTATACTGTGTCCATATTTCAAATTTGTTCTTTACTTCTCTTTCATACTTTTATCTTTCCATCTTTTCCTACATCTCCCAAATGTGTCTGTTAGTCTCCACAACAAAAAGTTTCTAATACAGAAAATAAGAAGATGAATGAATTCTTATTATCTGAATACCCTTTATACCCAAATAACATTTCTTTTTTGTGCCTGAGCAAATTACATAAGGATCAAAGAGGTCTTTTCTTAGTTTCTTATTAGGGGAAAAAATACTACTGTGACCTTGAACAAGTCACTTTTCCTCTGAGGCTTGGTTTTTCCTTTCTGTAAAATGAGGGTAGTATCTTTAACACCTTACTCTAATTTAAATCTATAATTTTATTAATAAATTTCTGCAAAAGATTATAATGGCTAGTTCTTGACCACCTAAGTAATTGCTGTACTGATAAAATTCACTTCCTTTCCTAACTGTATCACCAAATAAATGAAGTTTAAGTTTTTTTTTTTTAACTTTTGGCTGAGAGGAGAGCAGGGCAATTGGGGTTAAGTGACTCGCCCAAGGTCACAGGACTAGTAAATGTTAAGTGTTTGAGGTCAAATTTGAACTCAGATCCTCCTGACTCCAGAACCAATGCTCTATTCACTGCGCCACCTAGCCTCCCCAAGTTCCTTAAGTTTTTAACAAGCTCATGTTTCCCTTCAAAATGAACTCCTGGTTAAAATGGAAGATCCACAAAAAATAAAAGTAATACATATTCCAGTATTCAAATAAAAAAAGTTGAAATAATCTTCATAAACTTTATAGCATTCAGGCTCTTTTAAACTAAAAATAATTCATTTCTGCCAATCGATCCAATGTAAAAAAAATCCTGCATATTTTAAAAGTCTAGCATAATAAAATGCTGCGAAGACAAGTAACAGTTCAAATGCCTTAACAGAAAGAAAAATGTCTTAAATCTACCACTACCCAAAGAATCACTGACATGACATTTTTCCTTGATTGGCTGGTTCTAATCAAAGAATCCACAGGTTGGGGGTGGATTGTTTTTTGGCGTCAACCATTTTGATTTTTTTTTTTTAATTTTCCTTCAAGAGCAAAGAAAAAACTGGAAAGGGATTGAATGTGCCTGTTTTAACAAATCGTCCCATGCTGCGGCAGAGGAAATTGGCAGATCTGCTCCTCCTCCAAAGACCCAGCAGTTAAAGGACAGTCGTGTTCCTCTGCTCAGAGTAGCTGCAAGCACAGACGCCACATCATATCGCATCAGTCAGAGAAACTGGGCGGTGGCAACCCAGCTTAGACAAAACTGCCTCCCCTCCCCAATTTTCCACATTTAACACCGCTGGAGGCGCTCTTCCCATCACTACAGAACCTAGAGGTGGCCACCACCAAGTGCAGGCCAGGGAAAAAAAGAAGCTGGATCAGCGGCAAGCAACAGCAGGAGGATTAGGGCAACCCCCAGAAGAACTTCACCCCTTCCCCAGAATAAGTCGACTCCCTAGGGGACTAAACTGAAACCCTTCGGAAGAGCAGGGTACTATGGCCAAAGGCCAGCCCCAGCCCCAGAAACCAAACCCATTCCACTCCCCCCAGATACTCATTATTTAATATACGCATCCTCCATTCTCCAGTTAACCACAAACTCTAGGGACTGGGAGTGGAGCTAGAACAGACAAAGAGGAAGAAGAAAAGGGAAGGGTGTGGAGACACTGCGAGGGTGAGAAGAGAAGACACATGGTCCCCGCAATTGAGACGCAGACAATAAAGAAGTCCGAGTAAGACTAGACTAACAATTACTACTACCACTACTACCACGACCACCACCACCGCCGCCGCCGCCGCCGCCGCTGCCCCCGGCTCCACCCTCCTCCCTCGACCTCGCTTTAAGCAAGGGGCAGACAAAAGATCCCGGGGTTTGGAGAAGGTGGGCTCCACACCAAATGGGGTGGGAAGGGCAGGCAGGACCCCCTCCCCGCAGCAGCCCACCGCCCTTCCCCATCCCACTTCCCCTACCCCCACCCCAACCCCCGGGCCGGACAAGACAGGATGGGGGAGGGCGCTCACTCACCAGCGGAGCCCGAGGATCCTCTGCGCTTGGGCGCGGCCGGGGTGGAGGGGGGCGCGGCAGGGGCCGGGGTACTCGGGGTCCAGGCAGGGGGCGCAGAATCTGGGTGGGGGCCCACGCCGGCCGTTGGGGGAGGAGGAGGGGGGCGGGAAGGGGGCTCGTCTTCCTCCAGGGATGCGGCAGCGGCTGTGGAGGGCGGCGGGGACGGCGAGGACGAGGACACCGGGCTGGGCTCCCAGCGGGGCTGCCGCTCTGCGGCTGCAGGGGGCGCCGCGGGCAGGGGCCCGCGGGGGGCCGGCGGCACCGACTCCTTCTCGAAATCCAGGAGGGGCGAGGCGGCTGCGGCAGCGTTAGCCGGCAGCGGCGTCGCAGTCATGCCGGCGGCCGGCTTCCTCTCCAACACCTCCAGCTCCTCCAGGTCCTCGTCCTCGTCCTCTTCCTCCTCTTCCTCCTCCTCCTCCTCCTCGTCCTCGGGGTCCCTCACGAACTGGTACTTGAACTCTGGCTGAGGCCGGGCCGGGCCCGCGGCGGCGCCCGAGGAGGAGGAGACCAGAGGCGACTGGTCCATGTCTTCCATGGCCGGGCTCGGAAGGATGCTGCTGCTGCTGGGCTGAGGGACCAGGAAGGGAGGAAGAGGGGCGGGGAGGGCTTTCCACCCGGGACCCGGGAAAACACCGAGAGGAACGGAAACTGGGAGTGACTGAAAGAGGCAGCGAGAGGGAGAGAGAGGCGGCAGGGGCGCGGCGGTTGCGGCGGTTGCGGCTGCCGGAACAATGAGTCGGCTGCTCTGCGCTGCGCCGCGCCACCCACCAGCCCCCGGCACCACCGCCGCCGCCCAGACCGGGGAGGGAGGGAAGGAGGAAGGCAGAGAGAGGCGAGCTAGCAGAGCCAAGAGATTCTCCGCCCAGTTTGGCGCAACTCCGGCTGGGAGAAATGCGGCGCTGGGCGGGGAGGGGCGGGGCTTGAAAGGAAGGGAGAGACCCGCGAAAAGCACGAGCCAATAGGCGGTGGGATCCAGGGAAAGAACGGCCGGACACCCCAATGAGAACGGGAAGGAGAACCAAGGGACGGGGCTTGCAGCCTCACTCTAGCCGCGGGAGGGGAGGAGGGGAGCGAAGTTCCATGGGCGGGGCTTAGGGACCAGGGGATTTTGCTTTGGCCTCCTGGGGATGCTCGCCTGGGCTAAGGCTGGCTGCTGGGACTGGCCAGGTTTGTCGGTTAAAGGGTGGGAGAAGTACCTTCATATGTGGGCCAGGGAGCATTTTTAGAAGGGAAAATCCCTCCTCGAAGAAAACGGAACCGAGAAAAAAATAGGTGTAATGGATCCAGGAGGCTAGAGGGCCTTGATTTTTTTTAATTCAATAAACAGGACAGACTTAAAACACTTAAAATGCCAAAGTGATTTCTTCATCTCACCATGGAGCCCTGCAAAACTAACCACCACATTCAAGACTCTGTGCCCTCCAGTCCCTGAGCTGGAATGGAGACAGAAGAAGCCAAAATTATAAAGAGGGGACGAGAATGAAACGTTCCAAAGGCTTTTTCACTTCTTTGCTAGGACGTTTTAGCTTTTTCAGCCTTCGCTTGGCCTTTTCACATGGTGGGAAGATGAGTCATCCGGGCGGAGGGTGGGAGCCTAACAGGAAGAATTTTGGCTCTATGTCTGGGATAACTTGATTCATGTTGCACTTAAAGTCTACTCAGTTTTGTGATTAAACATTTCTGATGATTCAGGCGGTCTAGAAGTTCAGCTGTGCATTCAGCCCTCTGCCTTTGATTTGTAGGAGTGGACTTGACCTTCGTTTCACTTTCTACAATGTTTGAAATTTAGAGAAGTTGATTTTGGCATATACAAGAATCAAAACCTAGAAATTTAGATTTTGTTTGTTTGGATCTTTGAGTTTATCAAACACTAGATTAGTATGGTCATTTACTACTATATATTATGTACCTAGTCTATTCTAGTGACCCACCACTATATTTCTTAGCAGAAGAAAAAGAGACTGGGTACATGACAACTGTCTTCAACTATTTGATTCAATACAATGTAGAAGAGGAGACAGACTTGTTCTCCTTCAATCAATCAATATATTAAGCACATATTGTGTGCTCCACAAACTGTGCTAAACACTGGTAATACAAAAAGAGACAAAAGCCAGTCCCTGCCCTTAAGGAGTTCACAGTCTAATGAGGAAGACAACATGTAAATAAATATATACAAAGCAAGCTCTATACAGGATGAATAGGAGCTAATTAAGAAAAGGTCCGAGAATTAAAAGGTGTTGGGGAAAACTTCCGGTAAAAGATGGTATTTTAGTTGGAATTTAAAGGAAACCAGGAAGGTTAGTAGTCTGAGCAGAGAATGATAAGTGTTGGGGGCCAGGGGAGGCCAGCCAGAGAAAATGTCCAGAGCTAAGAAACGGAGTGTCACCAGATAGAAGAGTATTTGGCAGATAGAAGAGTACGTGGCAGACAATTGTTGTTGATGTTTGTTCTTTGTACCAAAGACATCAGCATTGTGATGTCTTGATTTGCAAGTGAATTAGATTTAAGTGAGACAGGGCTGTGCAAAGCCATGAGCCTCACTCTCTCCTCCAGGGTCAAACGAGGTAAGAATACTGGAAAGGTGAGGATTGGGGAAGAAGGGTTATGAAGAGCTTTGAATGCCAAACAGAGCTTTTTCTGTTTGATCCTGGAGACAATAGGGAGCCACTGCAGTTGTCATTTCACTTCGAAGAGTGCAGAAAAGTAGGAGCCATGGGTAAAACTTACAAAGGCACAAGCGTGGGGCTTAATTTGGGCTGCCTCTGTTCCCCTTTACTAGAGCTCTTTTGAAAAAGCCAGATGCATACTTGCCAGGTACATTGTAGAGGGATTCTTTTCCAAGTAGATGGCCTTTGAAGTCCCTTTCAAGCCTAAAGTTCTGCAGAAAATGTATCTGATTATAACTAGGGTGAGGAGGCAAGAGGAGAGAGCAGGGGATGGAGAGGAAGTGATACAAAGACAAGATTCTGAAATTTTCCCTTTAAATAAAAGACATGCTAAATATGTGTAATTTTGCTTCTCTCTAGTTATCTGTTATTGTTCTAAGAATTTTCTTTATAATTTTAAAATGGAATTGATTTTTTAAAACTGATGAAATACATTTCTAAATTATCCATCAAATTGGAAGGGAAAAAAAAAATCTACACAGGAAAAACTAAATGGATAAAGAATGTCTATTGCCCAGATAATGGCATGCAGTTAGACAACCAGTACAGCTTGTCTACCAGTACTTATATCCAGGACGGACAAATACAAATAAAAAATGAATTGGCCTCAGAATTAAACAGAAGAGTTGCCTGAATTGCTTTTAGGAATTTGCAAAGCTTCTTTGAAGTCCAAACGTCTTCAGAAACAAAGGTACATATATTTTTTTTTAATAGCAACCAGTGTTACTGTATGGCTTCCAGCTGTCAAATACCACAATGTCCAAAGAATTAAAAATGAGTATCACACAGAGGGTCATGGAGAGGTATGTGATGGGGATGAAGAACTCCAACAGGTAACAAATAGCAATCTTCAAAGAACTAAGTAAAAGAAATCCTTAGGGAAATGAAAATGAGAAAAAAAGAAGACAGGCTGATCTCATGGTTCAATTAAAGAGCCCACGTGCTCCACTAGTATCTTCACAAAGTCAGAAAAAGTGAGAAAGGCGGCCCTTCACACGTTGGGTGGATTCACTGCAGTAAACTGCTGCAAGAACATGAACAAGAGAAGAGTCATATAGGAATGGCTGCCACGGATGGGTTACAATCCCCATTAGCAATTCCATCTACATTGTGGACACAGATTAATTTAAGAATGTGTCAGATCACTGAAAATATATATTTCTCTCATGTGCGTAAGTATATATATAT
>CM053585.1:81679279-81696028 GCA_028646515.1 Pseudochirops corinnae
AGAATGTGTCAGATCACTGAAAATATATATTTCTCTCATGTGCGTAAGTATATATATATTATATATATATACATATGTATATATTTCACATGTAGGCAAATACTTACGTATAAGAAGGTACTAAAGAAAACCTCTTTGGGAGAATGGATTTTTCCATTAAGCACACTGTGTACAGTGGCAGTTCAACTTTTCCCACCCTCTCCCCAAGAACCTTAATTTAACTTGAATTGTAAAAATCCTCCTGAAATGTTCAGTTAGGTATAGAGATTAGTGATACGGCATGAGAAATATCAGAGGGACTTCATCTATCAACTTCAGCTTAGTTATATAGGATTCTTTCAGTCACATGGCTGCCTTTGTATTTGTTCCATCCAAAATAGTCTCAAAGGACTACATTTCTTCATCCATCCATCCATAAGTTTTAAAAAAATACAATACATATCATAGAAAATGACAATTGTAGCAATAGTCAGTAGCAATTAACATAAAGATAACAAAACAACCTAGCTCTGTCAAATGTCCCCCACCTATCCACCTTACAAAAATAAAAATCAATATAAACCATATAAACAAAAATAAAAAACAAAAGCACCTAGAATAGTGATTAAGAGTGATATACTCAGGGTCAGGAAGACCTGGGTTGAATTCTGTCTGAGACATTTACTAGTTGAGTGACCTTGGCAAATCACTTAACCTTTCTAAGCCTCAGTTTCCTCATCTGTGAAATAAGAATAATAACACCATCTATGTTATAAGGTAGATGTGAAGATCAAATAAGATAATACATACAGGTTGGACGATTATGGCAGCAGCAGTGACGGCGACCTCCGCGTTGCAGCGATGTGTGGTGGCCCCAGCCAGGCAACATAGCACTTCTCTGATCATGCTGCATGGTTCAGGTGATTCTGGCAGAAGATTCAGAGGATGGATCAACCAAGTTTTAAATCATAATTTAGTTTTTCAGCACATAAAAATCATTTATCCAACAGCTCCTTCCAGGCCATATACACTGATGAAAGGAGGACTCTCCAATGTGTGGTTTGACCAACATAAAATATCAAATGATTTCCCAGGACACCTTGAATCTATTGACTCAATGTGCCAAGTACTTGCAAATTTGATTGATGAAGAAGTAAAAAATGGCATAAAGAAGACTAGGATACTAGTGGGAGGATTTTCAATGGGTGGATGCATGGCACTACATTTAGCATTTAGGAAGCATCGTGATCTGGCTGGAATATTTGCACTTTCTAGTTTTCTCAGTAAAACATCTGCTGTTTATCAGGCTCTTCAGAAGAAGGAAGATACTCTTCCTGAATTATTTCAGTGTCATGGCACTACTGATGAGTTAGTTCTTCATTCATGGGATGAAGAGACAAATTCAATTTTGAAATCATTGAGAATAAACACAACTTTTCATAGCTTCTCAAATCTTTATCATGAGCTAAATAGAAGTGAGCTAGAGAAATTAAAATCTTGGGTTCTTGAGAAACTATCAAAAGAAATAGACAAACCAAATGAATAAATCAAGTGTTTGTGTTTTTAAGTTGTATGTATTCATAATGTCCTTATTATGAGAAGTGAATTTTGCTGTCAAAATACTGTATAATCAATGATGACTTCAATTAAACTATTGAAACTAATATAAAAAAATACATGTAAAGCATTTTGCAAACCTTAAAGCACAATACAAATTTTAACTATGACGATGATACATAATTTTATATTTGATTCTATATTTGATATATGGTAATCTATTATTTCCGTTATTTCTAGAAAATTAAATTATTTGACTTATGCCTAAGAGTAAGATTGAATCTGTGTACTATTAATAGTACAATTAAATAAAGGAGTAAGGAAAAAGTGGTAATTTGTGTCTAGAAGTAAAAAACATGTGAGGAGAGCTTAAAAATCACAAAATTTGTGATAGACAAAAGCATGTAATAATAAGAGTTTGAAAATTGTCTATTAGTCCACAGAAACATCTCGAATCAGCTTGCTTGGTTTGCTAGTGGGCATTTGGGAAGAGAAGTAGCTAGAATATTGTAGAAAGACCATTCAACTTAGAATCAAAAGACCTGGCTTTGAGCTCTGCTCCTTTCTAACTTTATAAACTTGGGCAGTCAATTTACTCTGGGTCTTAGTTTCCAAATCTGTGAAACTCGGGCATAAGATTAAATGATTCTAAGGTCTCTTCCAGCTTTCATATTCCATAATATGGGAATGGCTAATGGCAAAATGCAAATTCTGCCTGGCACATATTAAACACTTAATAAAATGCTTTTTGGCTGCTGAATCATGATAATTTCTGATTTGTTCACTGAGTGAATCTATCTTTGATATTATCTTGTCAGGATTAAAAAATTACGGTATATAGACTACTAAACATTCTGGTTTGGCTATTGTATCAGAGAACTGCTTAAGGTTCATTCTGCCTGACATAATAATAATAGCATTTATATAGCACTTTCAGATTTGCAAAGCATTTTACATGTTATCTCATGTGATCCTCATAATAACCCAGTGAAGTAGGTGCTTCCATTGCTATCTCATAGATAAGGAGTTTGGGACTAAGAAAAGTTAAGACTTTTCCAGGGTTGTACAGCTAGCTAATATATTAGGCAGAATTTGAATTCAGATCCTCCTTACTCCAAGTCAGCTAGGTAGTGCAGTGGATAGAGCAGTGAGCTTAGAATTGGGAGTATTCATCTTTGTGAGTTCAAATTTGGCCTCAGACATTCATCTATGTTACTCTAGGCAAGCCACTTAACCATGTTTGCCTCAGTTTCCTCATCTGTAAAGTGAACTGGAGAAGGAAATGGTAAACCACTCTAGTATCTTTGCCAAGAAAACCCCAAATGGGGTCACAAAGAGTTGGACATGACTGAACCACAACCAACTCCACTTCTAATGTACTGTCTTCTGTACCGCCTAGAAATTTTGCTATGGTCCTATGGAGCATAGGAAATGAAGTGACTCTCCTGGACACCAGGATATAAAGTAATGGTTAGGGAGCAGTTACCTTGCCTAAAGACAAATAGCAAGAGTCACAGAATTACAGACAGAGAGCTAGAAAAAGCTTCAGAGGTCATCTAGTCCAACTCAGACCTGAACAGGAATTTCCTGTATGACATTCAACAAGGGCTCCCCTTAGAGAACTCCAGTGAGAGGGGCCCCACAATCTCTTAAGAAAGACCAGTCTATTTTTACTTTGCTCCAATTGTTAAGAAGTTTTCCTTCTATCAAGCCTAAATCTAGAGGCAGCTGGCAGTACAGTGGATAGAGTGCCAGTCTTGGAGTCAGGAAAGATCTGAGTTCAAATTTAACCTCAGTCACTTAACTAGCTATGTCGCCCTTGGCAAGTTACTTGTCTCTGCTTGTCTCAGTTTCCTCAACTCTAAAATGGAGAGAGTTACAGCACCTACCTTTTAGAGTTGTTGTGAGGATTAAATGAGATAATATTTGTAAAAAGTGCTTAGCACAATGCCAGGTACTAAGTAATGCTTATTCCCTTCCCCCTAAATTTGCTTCTTTGCAAATTCCTCCAAATCATTCCACCCTAGTCTTCTCCTCAGCAGCCAAGTCTAATCCTTCTTGCACATGACAGCCTAAACGCTTGTAAATTGCTATTAAGTTCTCTCTAGCAAGGAAAAGAAAAGATTTAAATATTACTACTAATGCCTTTATCTAATCTTCAAATAGCATGTTATCTAGTCCACTTGCCATTTTGGTCACTCTTTTCTGGACACATTCCAGTTTATCTATTCCCTTAGTGAAAGGCTATGCCCAGAACTGAGCCATATTTCAGATATGACCTATTAAAGATTAAAACTCCACTAAGACTTTTGGGATACCCTGTATTGTATATAGTAACCCTAGTCAGGGAGAGGAAACCTGTGACCTCGAGGCCACATGTGACCTTCTAGGTCTTCAAGTGCAGCCCTTATACTGAATTTAGATTCTGCCAAAAGGCAACACTTAAGGACTTAGGGAGCCAGATGTGACCTTGAGGCCACAGGTTGCCCACCCCTGCTAGAAGCTTGAAGGCTATTCAAGTGGAATACATGAGAACAATACAATATTTTACATTTTAGTATTACCATGTATAGGGCCTCCTTGTAAGGGAAAAGCAATACCCACCACCCCCTTATCAAGGGTGTGCTGGAACCAGTTATTTACTGACTCAAGAGAAACTTTTATTTGAAGCAAATGCTACAAATCAGGGCTTGTTTTATTGTTTCATTGATTGTCTAGACTTCAGAAAGTGTTAAACTTAAAAAAAGATTAAACTTAAAAGTTCATCATGTGTACACTTTTTTCCCTAGAGAGTTGGTTATTAAACATTGACCAACCCATCCCCCACTATGTTTCCAGCATTCCTTCCCTTCTTCCCTCACTCTCTCCAGGTGCTCCTGAGCTTTGATGGGACTTATAAATAGCCCTCCTCATTTAAGTACTTCTAGGGTACTCCACTTCCAAGAGCAAAAGGTCCCTAGGGGTCTGGACAGTTACTTCAGAGTTATAGCACTTCCTTGAGATTGTGATTCCCAAGCTAGAAAATTCAGGTTTATTAATAATCATAAGCAAACATTTATATGGCACCTAATGTGTGCCAGGCATTGTTCTAAGCACTTGACAATTATTAATTTGATCCTCATAACAACCCTGAGAGATAGGTGCTATTATTATCTCCATTTTACAGATGAGGAAATTGAGGCCAACAGAGGTTAAGTGACTTTTTTCGGGTGACACAGCATCAAAACTCTGAGGCTAGATTTAAATTCAGGTTTTCCAGACTCTAAGACCAGCCCTCTATTTGCACCACCTAGCTGTCTGCTCAAAAACCAACCTGCTAGAGAGTTAACCAGGCACAGTCCCCACAATTACAAAAACATCAGAGATCAAAGTCTGAGTTTGTTCCTCCTGGTGATGCCGTGGTGCCTTATTGCTTCTTGCTTTTGGCAACTGAAGAACTCAGCTTGATCCAGGTCCTTAATTTGGTTCGGGAATTCCTCCAGTGAGTGACCCACTGTTGACAGCTTATATTTTTTAACATTTTCGGTTCACCCCATGAATTTCTTGCAGTCCTTTCCTTTGCTTCATTTCTCCACTACTATTATCCCTGGATGTGCATCATTTGAGTCAGTGTCTTTGTGTGGACTTTCTGATCTCTCTCTCCCTCAAACTTCTCCATGTCTAACCCCCTTGAAGTTATAGCCTCTTTCTAATGGCCAAACCCAAGAGTATGGTTCAGGTGCATAAAGTAGCTAGGGATCTGAGTCAATGAAGGGCAGTAAGTATTTGTCAAGGAAACACAAGAGAGAGAAAGGTTTCTCCTTGGGGCATGATTGGGCAATACCCACATTTGAAATCATCAGCTTGAATTTGTGTTTTGTTCCCTTACTTTTCTAAATGCTTGCCACAAAACAAAATTAAGTAAATTTAAGATCCCTATGTTAGAATCTTAAGTATAATTAAGTATACTGATTTATGAAAATGAATTTGGCATTAGAATTTTGAATGCTACAAAATTCTAACTGTAGCATGGAACTGTAGGTAAAATGACTATCTTGCCCAGTCATGCAAATTGGCATTACCCCTCTGCTAAAGGAATTAAAAGAAATCATAAAATAAATAAGCAAAATATTCATTCAAATGGAAAATTCCGGTCATCTCTATTATCCAATAGTAAGACATTTCTTCAGGCTGCTGTATTATTCATTATCTCTGATGCTGGTATGAAAAGCATTCTTTGTGAAAAAAATTTATTCATCTCTTTTGTTTTTATATCACTTTCATTTCTAAATATATCCCTTTTCTCTCACTTACCCAGTGTGCCATTGCTCATAACAATGATTTAAAAAAAAAAGAAAAAGAAAAAAGCACTTCAGCTAAAAGAAAATTCAACACATCACTTGAGTCTGACAATATATGTGATGTTTCACACCTGTAGTCCTCCACCTCTTCAAAGAAAGGATTGAGTAAGGTACATTTTTTTCATCTCATTTTTTGGTACCTCTTCACCTCAGCCAGACTTCTTGATCATACTAATTACACTATGTTTAGTTTATTTTTTTAAAAAATTATGTTTTTATAGTCATTGCGTATTTTGTTTTTCTGATTCTGTTTACTTCATTCTTCATCAGTTCATATAAATCTTCTCAAGTTTCTCTGAATTTATTCTTGAAAATTGGAGGGGAGAAAAGAGGAAAGGAGAGAAACTCAAAATCTGACATGGTTTATAGGCGCACATTCAAGCCAAGTTTTTAAAACTTAAAAATTACAATTTTCAGAAGAAAAAAGATTTAAAGAAAAGAGTTTCAAAGAAGAAATGAGTCATCGTGGTTGGGGACTCCCTGCTGAGGGGTTCTGAGGCAGCTCTTTATCAACCCTATAACGACAATAGAAAAGTTTACTGTCTTCCTAAAGCATGTATCCAGTACGTGGCAGAGAACCACCCCCAAACCCCACTTGACAAATCTAATGACTACTACTATTTTCAATGTTTTATGTGAGCCCAAATGACACAAACCAAAGAAAGCCAGAGAGCATTGCTAAATATTATGAAGTCTTGGCCAAGAAACTGACAACCTTAGGGACACAGGTAGGGTTTTAATCATTCCTTGAAGGTAAGGGCCTCAGAAAAGCAAGACGGATTTGGAAAATTAGTAGTTGGTTGCAAAAATGTCTGAAAATGGAGCTTGCATTTCTGACTCATAGTTCAAAATTTTAGAATGGCTAACCTGGTTCTAACAAGGATTGGATGTGTTTGGTTAGAGCAAAAAATCTCATCAAAACGATGAAAAATGAAAAGGATGAGGGAGGGAGAAAACTGTGCTTATCAACAAAACTGGATTCCCTAGAGCAGGGAAAATGTAGGAAGAATAGAAGTCAAGAAGTCCCCAAATTCTCAAAAGACAGAATCTAAGTGTCCAGCAATAAAAATCCATGGCCCCAAGTAACTATACAGAAATTCATATAGTATGGGTGAGAAGCAGGGCAAACCAATGCACGGCGGCAAATTTGACCTCACAGGCACTATTGAGACTTGGTAGTATGAGACCTACGACAGGAATACTCACAAGTTCTAGAAGGAACAAGTTAGGTAAGTTGTAAAAGGAGGGACTATTAAGTAAATATTAACAAAAACCCATGTGAGGAAATCCAGGGACCAAATGGTAGATGTGTGATTAAGAGCATTTTAGTGAACGTCAAAAGAGATAGAAACAGAAGCATTACTCTTATCACAGTCCATTATAGACCACTTGGATAGAAGGAAAATATAGGTAATTATTTAAGGAAACATCATAAGCTTGGAATGAGGGAATAGTATTGAAGTAATAAATGTGATGGAACTTTTATTATCCAGACAACTATAGGAATTCTCTCTTAGCCAAAAGAAGTAATAATTTCCTGACATACTAATTTCTTTATATGAAAGTATCCTCTCTGCTAGAATGTAGTTCTCATCCTTAGGGAGGAATTGGCTATTGGATTTTGTGATAGAGGAGAAGAAAGCTAGATGCTGTCTGAAATGCCCCCAAAATGTAGTTTAAAGAAGAAATGAGTCATGATGGTTGATGGCTCCCACTCCTCGCAGAATCCCCATTTAAGGTGGGCCCTCAGGCACCCATCTTTTCATTTCCCACCTGGTTGAAATCCTCTACCAAGAACTGGGTACCTGCCCACCCTAGACCCCACTCCACTCCTTTCTAGCTTTCTTTTGTGTGTTGTTTTCCCATTAGACTATAAGGTTCTTCCTTAAGGGCAGAAACTCATTCTTTTTCAAATTTGCATTCCCAGCACTTAGTACCCCAGTCTGGTACTTAATAAATGTTTGTTGACAAACTGACGTGAGTAAGATAGTTTGGCAATGATGTTTGTGTCCCTCATATTTGGTAAACAATTCCTAATGATTGTGTGTATTCCCCAAATCTTATAAACAACTGATAAAACACTCATGAATGACATTGAGAAACTAAAGCTTTGACTGATAATTTCCTTTCATCATTAGCTTAAGTAATCAATCACTAATTAGAACTCAGAAGTAGTATAACCACCCTTAGACAGAACAATCACTAATTAGAACTGAGAAGCAGCTTGTAATTACCCTTAGACAGAACCATAAAAACTTACTGGAAGTACTACACGTCAATCAGTCCGCACCTAGGTCTCATCCAGGATAGACTCTGGTCTTCCCCATACTTGGAAATGTGAGCATTCCATATTTGCCTGCCGGTTAATGGACATTTGCTAGAATGCCACTGTGGAGGAAGACACATGCATGGCCTCTGGCTGGGCAGAAAGGGAACCTTATCATCTGTACCAGGTACAGGACATAATTACCAGGACCTTTAGAAATCAAGTTGATGGTTGTTCCTTGAAGGTGTGGTGTTTGTATTATTGAATACTCAATAAAGTTTGATAGCATGCATTGATGAATCAGTCAGTCACTTAGCATTTATTAAGTGTCTACAATGTGTAGGGGACTGCTAAGCTCTGGGAATAGAAAGAAAGGCAAAAAACAGTCTTGCCCTCAAGGAACTCATGATCTACAACCTGCAAATATAAGAGTAAGCCTTATCAGTGTATAGTCAGCACTAACGAATTCCCACAATCAGTTTTAGGTATTTTGCATTATAGTCTCTCATTAACTTAAAATTATTTCCTCTTGGTCTTTTCTATTCAAAGCTTTAAAAAATTTCTTTAGCTTTTTTCCCAGAGATCCCATTCCTTTTTTATTCTTTCCAACTCGCTCATGAAATTAACTTTAAAACTAAATCGAGTTTTTAAGTGCCTGAAGTAGCTAGCTCTAATGTTGTTGTTATTGTTTTTATAATAGGGTGAACTGATTAAGTTAAAACTAGATAGAAAATATGTAAACTTCCATTAAACTAGTGGCTCCAACTTTCTCCCACATCAGACTTTTTCTCAGAGTTGATAATAAGTTGCCAAAATGACTGGCTAAATTTTGACTCTTTTCTCTAACCTTGCTCCATCCAAATTTAATTCCTCTGCACTTCTGATAGGTGTACCACAAGCCATTGAGAGTATAAAGATTAAAAACTTCACACTTCCTGTCCACAAAGAGTTTACAATCAAAAATGGAAACTACAACACATAACAGGAATTTCTCATACCCCTACCTCAATAACTACAGAGAGTCTAGACCAAGGGTGGGAAACCTTCAGCCTCAAGGCCACGTGTAGCCATTTAGGTCCTCAAGGGCAGCCCTTTGACTGAATACAAACTTCACAGAACAAATTGGAAGTTTGTCAAAGAGCTGCCCTTGAGGACCTAAAAGGTCACAGGTTCCCCACCTCAGGCCCTAGACTTTTTTATTGGAACAATCAGAGGTGTAAACTAGGCACAAACAAAGCCTAGATATCTCCACTGAGTCCAATATAGATGAAGAGAAATTACATTTCAGGAGTAAGGAACAAACTAAGATCAGTCTACAGATGACGTTGCTAATAAAAGCAGTGAAATGGCTAAAATACAAATGGAGAAAAAAAATCTTGGGATCTAGATTACATCCTAATTATCTATGATTTCATCAAGTTAGGGAACTCTGTATTCCAATGTTTTGTTGTTCAGTTGTTTTTCAGTTGTGTCCTAATGAAGGGGATCTGGGGAACGTCCCTTGAACCTTCCCACTGGATCTGGGTTCCCCAGAAGCCAAAAGTCCTCCTTTGTCTGTTATCCCCAGGTAGCCTTCAGCTACCTCCCCCCCCCCCCCATCCCATCAAAATCCCATTCTCTTGGTTTCTGGAGTCTGACCTCAGTCCCATCAAGATCCTCCTTAGACTCCTCCTCAAGACCCACTAAACCCCTCCTCTAGATACCTTCTACCAAAATCACCCCTAGATCCCTCTCACAATCTTTCTGTATATAAGATCCATCTTGTCTCCATGAAGGGACTGAGATCCAATCTACCACCAATTTACTACCTAAACCCTACTCTTCATGACCATATTTAGGGATTTTCTTGGCGAAGATACTGGAGTGATTTGCCATTTTCTTCTCCAGCTTGTTTTACAGATGAGGAAACTGAGGCAAACAGGGTTAAGTGACTTGCCCAGGGTCATACAACTAGTAAGTGTCTGAAACCAAATTTGAACTCAAGAAGATGAACCTTTTTTGACTTCCAGGCCTGGCATTCATTCTATTGTGTCACCCAGCTCCCCCTCCATACCAATATAGATCTCAATAGTTTTTGACTTAGTAAATAAGTCCTAGGGAATTGCCTAAGGGACAGAGACCTTGAGACTTTCACAAGTTCATAAGAAGTTAGTGAATTTGGTGGGTGGACACAGTTTAAGTGAAAGCAGGTTTTAAACACAGGTCTTTCTGATTCTAAACTCAGCACCTTATTTACTATGCCAAGCTGCCTCTTATCTTTAGTATATGTTATCTATTATATATTAGCTAATATATTTGTTATCTATTCTATGTTATACCAATAAATAATATGTATTAGTAGTACCTTTATAACCAAGAATTGACTAAACAATGGCCGATTGTTTTGTATTTTATTTCTTAAGTAGAATTTTTACTTGAATTCTAAATTCAGTCAATCAGCTGGCATTTATTGAGCACCTACTATTTGCCAAGTGCTAAGTGCTGGAGACAGAAAGAAAGGCATAAACCAGTTCTTGTTCTCAATGAACTCACAGTATTCTAATAAGGGAGACAACATGAAAACAACTATGTACAAAGAAAATATTTGCAGGATAAATGAGGGGTACTTTCAGAGGGAAAGCAGTAAGATTAATGATGACTGGGAAAGGCTCATTTCAGAAGGTGGGAATTTAGCTGATACTTGAAGGAAGCCCAGGAAGCCAGGAAGCAGAGATGAAGAGGGAGAGTTCCAGGCCTGGGAGTCTGCCAGTGAAAGTGCTAGGAGTTTGGAAATGAAGTGTTGTGTTCCAATAACAACTTGTTCTTGAAATTAAAAAAAAAAAACGAACAGTAACCCAGAGCCATAATGCTAACTTTAGTCAACATGCTATCTGCTTGTGTGGCATCTATATATCCCAAATTCAATTTCAAGAAGAGAATGTGTACTTTTAATGAAGATTTGCAAAAGGCTTAAAAAAGGTAAGTTAACTTGTCTATGGCCACATGCAAATGAGAATCAGTGGTAGGATTTGAACCTAGACCCAATTCATGTGGCTCTCTGAAGGTATTATTCCAAATTTATTTCTCCCTTTTCGAAATAACTCCTTGGGTTTCTATGTGTCTAGGTGAAGCAAAATGTCCATTTTTACTTCGTTATGTTCTATACTCTAGAAAGAACTTTTTAAATGTTAAAAAGTGAAAAATATTGTGTCCAGTTAGAGATGCTATTATTTTTATAGCATTCTAACCATGTTCCTGTAACCCCTGAGGTCCATTCTGTAATTCAGGCAAAAAAGTTCATTGGAATATGAAGGGCCACTCACTGAAATGTGGTTGTAGTCCAGTTTTTTAAAAAAGTGGAAATAAATTTAGGGTGGAGGGAGAAGGGGAGAGGGAAAGGAATAACTTTCAGGATGATATGGTCCAAAAGCCAGACAAGGAGAATCCTCTCCCGCTCCTGTGACCTTACTGGGCCATAAAGACAACATTCCCCAACAGTTCTCTTAATCCAGACTCCAGCTTCAATCATAGACCTGTATCTGTAAATAATGCTCTGTTTTAAGGAACTAAGAGGCTATTTAAAGCAAGAGGAAGAAGCACACTAATATCTTCACTTGTCTTTGATGTTATATGAGTATATAAGCATGCAAACTACTTACTTATTCTCACACAAGTATTAGCAATACTTGTGTTAGTAAGCAACATTTGATTATAATTTTGAGTAATAATAATTATTATTTTTATAACCTTAAAATCCGGATAAACATTTAAAGTGTTATTTTGGAAGTGACAAAAAGCATATGCAGGCACATATATATAAATATATATAATATATATATTCATTTTATTACCAAAAGGAGGGGCAAGACCATAATGTTACATTCCTCTTTACTCAGTCCTCTACTTGTCCTTCAGAAAAGTGAAACTAGGTGGTACTCCATGCCACGGCATTATTTAAAAGTTTGTGTGTTTATCCTTCCTTTCAAAGGGGACCATGGCATCAGGGAAATGATGACATGACTTGCAGTTGACTTTGATTTGTGTGAGGGAAGACTGTGCAAGGTCACCAGCCTCACTTTGTCCTCCAGAACCATCTGTATCCAGTGACCAGATATTCATTAGGATGACTAGAGATGGCACAGGATGCAATGGAAGATCCTGGCCCTTTCGAAAGTTTACATTTTAACTCAACCTCCTAAGTATACGCAAAAAATTTCCAAAGCAACTTACATTTTTATAATCTGATTTTTAAAATTTAAATTTCAAAATTTTTAATAAATAAGCATTTTTATTCATTTGTCTTCTTTAATCCCTACTGAGCAAAATAAAAAAAGAAGAAAGAAAGCCCTCATTATTGCGGTATATAGTTCAGTGAAACAAGTGGCCATATCAGCCATTTCCAAAAATGCATGTCTGCATTTTGAGTTCATTACCTATCAGGAAGTAAATGACATGCTTTATCTTTATTCCTTAGGATTATGGTTTAAGATTGCATCTGATGCTGTATTTTATCATTAGCTGAGGCAGGTAGGTGGTGTGATGGATAGAATGCCAGATCTGGAGCAAGGAAGATTCATCTTCCTGAGTTCAAATCTAGCCTAAGACACTGTGTGAACCTGCGCAACTCATTTAACCCTGTTCACCTCAGTTTCCTCATCTGTAAAATGAGCTGGAGAAGGAAATGGAAAACCACTCCAGTATCTTCGCCAAGGAAACCCCAAATGGGGTCACAAAGATTTAGACATGACTGAAAAATGACTGAACTAAAACAAAACAATTTATCATCACCTATGAATTCTTTTACCTCTGAGATAGGTCAAAGGATCATAGATCTAAAATTAGAAGAGATCAAAGAGGCCATCTAGTCATAAAATCATAGATTTTAGAACTGGAAGGAATTTTGGAAGCCAACTGAGTCTAACTCCTTGATTTTTACAAATGGGGAAACTGAGTCATAGAGCGGTTAAGTGACTTGTCCAATTAGCAACTATCTGAGGCAAGATTTGAACCTGGGTCTTTCTGAATTTAAGTACAGTGCCCCATCCACTATGGCATGCTAATACAACTCTCTTGTTTTATTAATGAAGAGAGGGAGGCCCCCCCCAGGGAAGTAAAGTGACTTGCCCTAAGGTGATACATGTAGTAACCACAGAGGTAGAATCTGAACCCAGATCTTTTGACCCCAGGGTCTACTCTCTTTCTACTGAACATGTGCATTGGTAGTACAATAAATAAAATTAGCATTCTTAACCATTTCACACTAAATCATTGCAGAGGATTGACTACAGAACTGAATAGCTCTCTATTTTCAGATAATACATGATATCTGAAAAAAGTAATACAAAATATGACATAAAATATAACATTTTAAAGAAAGGATAACTGTTTTATAGTCAAAGAATTTTAGAGTTATAAGGGCTCTCAGAAAGGAAAACACTGTAGAAAGAGTGCTAAATTTGTAGTCAAAGGACCTAGGCTCAAATCCTATCTCTGCTAGTGTCGGAAGTCAGAGAGAGAAAGACAGACAGAGACAGAGAGAGAAAGAGACAGGGTTGGGGGGAAGGGAGGTAAGACAGAGAGAGAAAGAAACAGGCAAACAGACAAAGAGACAGAGGGATGAGGAGAAGGAGAGCAGAAGAGAAGCAGAGGAGAGGAGAGAAGAGAGAAGAGAGAGAGAGAGAGAGAGAGAGAGAGAGAGAGAGAGAGAGAGAGAGAAAGAGAGAGACTGCAGTATCATCATATATTTAACTAGATGAGCTGTTTTTCCCTGGCTTCATGTTTCTCACTTTTAAAGAAAATGTGAAAGCTGAGTACTTGGCAACACTTTGAGGAAGATATTATTAAAGTCAATTCCTAGGCCAGATATATTAGTCAAAAGATAAAGCATACTGACTGCAGAGTTTTTTCATCTCATCCAAAGTTGAAATGCTCCTCAAAAAATCCTAGATGAAGTATGAGTGTGTGTACACACACACACACACACACACACACACACACATATATATCCTTTTTTTTTTATAGAATCTTATGTCACATGTTTCTTTTCCATGTAGTACCTAAAGTATCAGAGCATAACATTTTAGCACTTTAGGTGGATTGGGATGGACTAAGCTGATCTATTTACTTGATCAACCCCCAACTTTACATCTATTATCTCGGTAATTTAGAAAATGTCATTTTAGCCTCAATTCCTAAAGTATTTTCTTTTCCTACAAACTATCTTATGAATGACATGCTAAAAAGTCCTGCCTATGTTTAAAGATCCTTTTTTAAAAAGAGAAAACTATCACTGAAAATCAATAGATTGACTAATTTAAATGTATGAATGAGCATAAATTATTATGATACTATATAGAACTTCATAATTTTTACATTACAACCTTAATACAGTTTATTACCTAATTCTTTGAAGAGCAAGTCAATTACAACTAAACTAAATAGAAGAAGGTTTATATTTAAAGAGAGGAAATGACTCAATATCTCTGAGGGAGACTGGGAGAGTCCTAAATTGAGGGGGAAGTAAAAGTGAATAAGCTGTTAAAAAAAATGTTTCTAAATAGGCATCCAAGTTCTGTATCAGCAACAGCATTTCTGTTACTAAAATATTTGATTCTCAGAATAAGATTTTTATATCAATACTTTTTTGTTCAAGAATTTCGGGAGGAAAGTTAATAAAGGCAGAATTTTCACGAGAGTTAACTTGGAAATTTGAGACAACTTCTCATTTATTTCTTTTATTTGTTTGTTTTCTTTGTGACCACTGAGGATATTAGCATAGCCAGGACCTACTTTGCTGCTGTGATGGGGGAAGACATGCACACTGGCTCCATAGGCATACATGTTAGTCTGAAGGACTTGCACTCTAGAACAATGGTGAAATCCTTTAATAGTTTCCATAACTGGGTGCTTTGTCAAAGAGGGTTGTTAAATAGGCCAGGAAGAGCATGGCTACTCAGTAGGCTATAAAAGGAGAAGACGAATACTCTGCTCTCACTTCCTCTGGTTTGAGTATGTCTGTTGGGATTCTGCCAGCTCTCTCTTGGACTTCCACTGAGGACAGGGAAAGGCTTTCTCTTCCCCTTCCCCAGCAGAAGCTTTGGCAGCTTAGACAAACATGGCAGTGAAAATAAGTGCTTTCTTAGGTGAGCCAAGGCTAGGCCTCAAGCCTTGTGTACTGTCTGCTTCTTTCCCTGAGCACGGAAGACCAAGCAACAACTCTAAGAGATGACCTTTTTCAGCTTTGATGGCTGCCTTATGAATTTGTTTGAGAGCCTGAGAATTCCAGAGCCAGGAACTAGTTGCCTGATGGGAACAAAACAGTTTTTCAGAAGAGGAGAGATGACTATTGATGGGATCCCCGGAATCTGAAAGGAGAAAGAAAACAAAGGCATACCTTGCCTGGTCAGGAGACCTGGACCTTGGTCAGAAGACCAGGTGGCTCCTTGGACCCTAAAGACTGAGGTCAAAGTGAAATGCCTATTCAGAGATTCCAGCAGCTTTCTCTTAGAAAAAGTCTTTTCCTCCTCCTAGAGAGTATAAGAGTGTTAATAGGTTATAGTTTATGTTTTAAGTAAGTATTACTGCACCCTATGAGTAGTAGCAGTAGAAGATATCAGGTCTGAATAAGAGAGTTATTCATTTCTTTTGTGGTAGAGGAAATAAATCACTATCATATTCAGACCTGATATCTACTACTTTATATACTGGGCAACTCTTTCAGAATGGAGTCTATTAATTTCTTTTAGAGATACTCTAGACATGTAAAATAATTAAGTTTTGCTAAAGTGATTTTTTTTTTATTCTGAGGTTAAGAACCCACAGAATGCAAGAAAAGCCTAACTACACATCTTTGGGGTCACATTTCTCCAAGAGCTAGAGCCCCTTACAAGAGGTGGGGGCCCTGGGCCATGGGTGACATTAGCATTTATATGAGGAACTCTTAACTGTAATCTCTGTTTGCCTCAGCATGACACTGGAATACCATCTACCACCAAGGCAGATAACAGCATTCTAGAACCAAATAAGACTTCGGGTTTAGAAGTGATGTTTCTTCCTTTTTCTGACTTTTTGCTTTTAGCAGTTCATTTTATTTCCCACAAATCCTCAAACATCTCATTAATACCCTTTGTAACTTTAGGTAAAGTTTCTGTTCCTCGGTGCAAGGTCTCTCCATGGTTCCCAGTCATATATTTTTACTCTTCTACTCAGATCTTTCCTTCCCTGAGACAACTTATAGAACCATTCTTCAATGCTTTCGTGACTGTTTCACCTCCAGCATCGATTTCCTTTGTATGTGTTTGGTCAGTTCTAGTAAGTACAATAAAGAGATATGCTTTGTGTATCACAACAATAAAGGCAGGGACTGATTCTGACAGTGTTCATTTTTCATCAGTGAAATGGTGTTTTACTTAACACATAAATATAATACACATATGCTATACAGTAAAGATTCATATGGTACATGATAGTATATAAAATAAATATATAATCCATAACATAATGCATCTTAATTTAGCACATACATACATATGTGAAGCACACATATGATCCAATTCAAGTAATTATTGAGCTTGAATAGCCAAAAGGAACTATTCTTTTTTTTTTAATTTTATTTTATTTCCAATTTTT
>CM053585.1:81696528-81723838 GCA_028646515.1 Pseudochirops corinnae
CTTGAAAACTGGCCCCATATTAATCAATCACTTATTGTTTCCATGTTCCTGTGATTGTCCACAAACTTGTTCACTTGCAGGAAGGGGGGGTGGAGGGAGGGATATGTCCTTTTCTGATGTCAGGGAATTGTACTTGTTTACTGCCTCCCCCCAACTGGAAAGTCTCTAATCTTTCCTCCAGTTAGAAATCATATTTCCTAATATTGTATCCTAATTATTCCCTTTTAATTTATTGGGTTTATTTGATTAATTGTTTTTAATGTATAAAAATCTATCTCCCCCTGTATTTGGAGTCCAGTCCTAAGCTGAAGAAGGGGCCTGGGTGCAATTTGTTAGGCAACTGGCATTCATTGCTTAGTAAATGAATACACTTGGAATACAGAACCTTTGTTTCCTCAGTCATTTCACCTTTTACCCACCACATCTGCAAATCTGCATTCAAATTAGGGTAATGTGATAATATGGCAAATCCTTCAAGTAAGCTTTCTAGCTTCCCTTTTTTGTTCAGAAGAAAGGGATTCCAAGATGGCAATTGATGGAGTATAAAGTGTTATCTGCTATTTCTGCTTCCAGATTTATACTTTGGGATCTTTAAGCTCAGTACTGGCTGAGGAAAAATGTAAACAGGAGACTGGAATGTTTCCCAATTTATTCAAGGTTTGCTAATGAGAGATGTGGAGGGTCTTATCTATGTTCCCAGATACTATGGGATCTATCATTTGGGCTCAGATGGACATTATCCATGATGTCATAATTGGAGAATCAAGGGGAGGCCTTAGTAGGTTTCTAGGGGGAAAGCAAAATAAAGCAAAAAATAATTAAAACTCCACAGGTGTACAAATGACTTCCCAGAGGTTTCTTCCTCTTAAATAACCTGGTCAGGGCCAGCGAATGGTCTTGAGTCAATTTCTCAGACTGAAGATCAAAGGCCGTGCAGGAGAGGGGAACTTGAGGCCCCAAGGCCACATCTGGCCTTCTAGGTTCTAGGTCCTTTTGACTGAGTTCGTTTTGCAGAACAAATCCTTTTATTAAGGGGATTTGTTCTGTGAAGTTTGGATTCAATCAAAGGGCAACACTCGGGGATGTAGAGGGCCACACATGGCCTCGAGGCTACAGGTTCCCCACTTCTGCTTATGACTTTTAGGATTCTACATAGAAATTTTACATAGAAATGTTAACTCAGGTTCAAAAAGGGAAGGAAAATAAACTTCCAATACACAAAGATTCTAACAAGGGGGAAAAGGCCTTAATTATTAATATAGCTAGGTATTGATGTGTATATAATGTTCCTATTTTCTAGCAAGCAATCTCAGTTCATTTACATTCCCCAATGAGTAAGAATGACACTTGAAATTATAAAACCCTAAGAAACAAATTAGCCTTATATAAGTAGTTTAAAAAGTCAGGGTTGGGGGGGGTGGATTATAGGTCCACAAATCAGATACTCTGAATAAATTGTGTCAATAATACTTCAAGGGGCCCTACAATATGTGACAACTCTGATGGACAATGAGGCATGAAGTACAACTGAAGGTTTTTTTCATACTCATTACTTCCAAAGAGTCTCTCCCTACTGTGAAATCTCTGTTGTACTACATTAAAGCATGAACTTCCAGGGCAAGTTTTTCCATACTCATATCTGTAAGGTTTCTCTCTAGTAGGTGTTCTCTGATAGACAAGGTTTGATCTCAGACTGAAGGTTTTTCTATACCTATTACCTCCATAAGCTTTTTCTCCAGTATGGATTTGAATAAAGTATAAGCTCCAGAAGAGTATAAAAGTCCTTGAAGGCAGAAACTTTTGTTTTTGTATCCCCAACACTTAAAAGAATACCTTGCATATAGGAAACATTTAATAAATACTTGTTCAGTTGGGTTGAAATGAATTCTATACTGCTTAGTCAATAAGAAATGAAACTCTGGGGGTGGCTAGGTGGCACAGTGAATAGAGCACATGCCCTGGAGTTAGGAGGACCTGAGTTCAAATCTAGCCTCAGACACTTAACACTTACTAGCTGTATGACCTTGGGCAAGTCACTTAACCCCAATTGCCCTGCCTTCCCCCCCTCAAAAAAAAAAAAAAAAGAAACTTTGGTTTTTGTGACACTGTTCTGTCCAGGTCCTCCTGTGTCATAATCCATATTCCACCCACTATATAAATATGCCCAGAGCTCCATATTGGGCCCTTTTCTCTTCTTCCTTTATACTCTCAGTGCCATCATCAGAACCCTGGGCTCAATCATTTCTATGAAAATAACCAAAATCTATACACCTATCCCTCATCTCTCTATTGAGATGCCTTCTAGACATGTAAGACTGTATGTCCCATTGGACACTCAAACTCATCATATCTAAAATAGAACTCATTATCTTCCCTTCTAAACCCATCCCTTCTCCCAACTGCCTTCTTTCTGTCCAGAGCACTGTCACTTTGAAGTCACCCAAGATTGTAACCTCAGAGTCATTCTTCACTTTGATTCCTCCTCCGCCCCTATATCCAATATGTCACCAATTTTTGTTGATCTTTACCTCTAGGACATCTCTTGTATCCATCCCCTTCTCTCCATTCAGAAGATCCCCACTCTGGTGCAGGTCCTCATCACCTCAGACCTGAACTATCGCATGAGCCTGCTAGTCAGTCTGCCTGCCACAAGACTCCCCACCCTCTAGTCCATCCTACATTTAACTTCAAATGAAACTTCCTAAAGTTCTTTCAGGTCTGACCATGTCACTTGTCTACTCAATAAACTCTAATGCTCCATATCACCTCCAAGATTAAATATAAAATCCTCTGTTAGGCATTCAAAGCCCTTTATAACCTACTCTCCACCTCCACCTTTCTGGTCTTCTTACACCTTGCTCACCTCTAAGTACTCTGTGGTCCAGTAACATTGGCCTCCTAAATGTTCTCCAAGCAACACATACCATCTCCAGACTTCAGGTATTTTCATGAACTATACCCTACACCTCAAATTCTCTCTTTCCTCATCCCCACATCTTTTATTTCCTGACTCCTTCAAATCCCAGCTAAAATCTTCCTTCTACAGGAGGGCTTTTCTGATCCTCTTCTATTCTAATACCTTCCCTTTGTTGATTTTCTTCAATTTATCCTGGGTGTAGCATGTTTGTACATACTTTTTTATGTTTTGTCCTACCCAGTACAACTCTCTGTTGTACTACATTGAAGAATGACTTCCTAGGGCAGGTTTTCCCATACCCTTACATTCATGAGCTCTTTGAAAGGAGTAATCATCTTTCACCTTTCTTTGTAATCTTAGTACTTAGTACAGTGCGCAGTGCTTGGCACACAGTAGGTGCTTAATAAATGTTTATTGACCGACAGACTGACAATGTCTCCATCATACCTTTCCAGACTTATTTCACATTACTTACTCTTAAGTACTCTATATTCTGCCCCAAACTGGCTACCATCTCCCACTTGTTTGTCTTTGCATTGGCTGTTCCACGTGCATAGAATGTTCTTCTTCCTCACCTCTCCTACCTTGAACCCATAGGTCACTTTAAAACTAAGCTCAGGTTAGGTCTTTCCTGATCTCTCCGTTTGTTTTTACTTTTATATATATTTACTTCTGTGTAAACACATTGTATTCACTCCCCCTCTTTACTTCAGTAGAATGTGAACTCCTTGAAAGTAGGAACTATTTCATTTTTGTCATAGTAACTAGCACAGTGGCTTCCACAATAATAGGTGCTTTACACATATTTCTTGAAATGTGGAATCATTCATTTAGGAGAGATTATATCTAACAAAAATTGAAACAAAAAGGTTTTATCACGAGTTAAATGTCTTCTGGTTGTGAGCTACAATATTAAATGGGCTTTAAAGTAGTGAACTCTAAATAAATCAGTAAGCATAGGCTGGAAAGAATGCAAATGACAATACAGAAGTGAAATTAGCTAGTATATTCCTTAAGCCCAAAAAAGTGGTCACAAAGAGTCAGACATGACTGAAGATGACCAAACAGCAATAACAACAAAATTCCTGATACATATTCTTGGCCTGAAAAAACACCCCATCCCAATGGCAGAGAATATCTTTTCAAATACAGCATTTTGTAGTTAGTGTATCCTCATATCATGTTCTATATATTTTTAACGTTTATCTCATGTAAATGTTATTTTAATAGAAAATATACATTCATTGAAGCCATATTTTTTTTAATCACATTTCTGTTACTATCTTGGAACTTTTTAATTTTAATCTCTGCAATACTGGCATAATCCATATATTTACTAGGGGGAAAAAAATTATACTGATCTGCCAAGGACTACCTGGAAAAGGCACATTCAAAACATATAGTAGGTATGCTTGATGAAAAAGGTCCCCAAGATTTCATTTCCTACTATGGAGAAATTCCCTGGATTATATTTACTAAGTCTAGGCCCTATTACCATTACCAGGTAAGGTAGCATTGCCAGGTAAGGACTAACTGGTGGGAGGTGGGATTTAGGGGTGGACAAAATATGAGAGGCAAGCCTTGGACCACAATTAAAGAGAGGGAGATGAAAGAAGATTACTTTTGGAGCAATGTTGCTATGGCATCCTCTGAACCCAGGAGTCCTAAAGGAATGCCAATAATAATAATCCTGGTGCCCAACCAAAGTCTTTCCCCAGATAAACAGACTATCCTAAGAGAATATGTATATGTAGGTATGCATATATATATACTTATATGCACACACATATGTATATATATATAATATTTTATCCTTCCCAATTACATGTTAAAACAATTTTAAAACTTTTTTAAATTTTGAGTTGCAAATTCTATCCCTCCCTCTCTCTTTCCTCCCTCCCTAAGAAGGTAAGTAATCCCTTATACATATGCAACCATGTAAAACATTTCCATATTAGTCATTTTGTACAAGAAGACTTGAATAATAAAAAAAAGAATGAAAGAAAGTGAAAAATAGCATACTTCAGTCTATATTCAGACAGTATCAGGCCTTTCTCTGGAGAGATAGAGAGCTTCACCATGGGTCCTTTGGGATTGTCTTAGATCATTGTATTGCTGAGAATAGCTAAGTCATTCACAGTTCTTCATCATATAATATTGCTGTTACTGTGTACAACATTCTCCTGCTCACTTCACTTTGTTTGCATCAGTTCATTTAAGGCTTTCCAGGTTTTTCTGAAATCATCCTGCTTGTCATTCTTATAGCACAATGATATTCCTTCACAATCACATACCACAGCTTGTTTAACCATTCCCCAATTGATAGACATCCCTTTGATTTACAATTCTTAGCTATCACAAAAAGAGTTGCTATAAATATTTTTGTACAAACAAATCCTTTTCCTTTTCCTTTGATATCTTTGGGATATAGAGTGAGCAGGGATATTGCTGGATTAAAAGGTATGTGTAGTTTTATAGACTTTTGGGCATAATTCCAAATTGTTTTCTAGCATGGTTGGATCAGTTCACAGTTCTACCAACAGTGCATTAGTGTCCCAGTTTTCTCACATCCCCTCCAACATTTATCATTTCCCTTTTTATCATATTAACCACTCTGATAGGTATGAGGTGGTACCTCAGAGTTGTTTAAATTTGCATTTCTCTAATCAAGAGTGATACAGAGTATCTTTTCATATGACCATAGATAGCTTTGATTTCTTCATCTGAAAAAATGCCTGTTTACATCCTTTGGCCATTTATCAGTTGGGGAATGACTGTATTGTCACAAATTTGACTCAATTGTCTATGTATTTGAGAAATGAGGCCTTTAATGGAGACACTTGTTGCAAAATTTGTTCCCAGTTCTCTACTTTCCTTTTAAGTTTGGTTGCATTGGGTTTCTTGTGTAAAAACTTTTTAATTTTATATAATTGAAATGATCTATTTTATATTTTGTAATTCTATATTTTTTGCTTTAAATTCTTCTCTTACCCATAGATCTAAGAAATAAACTATTCCATGCTCTCCTAATTTGCTTATGGTTCACCCTTCATGTATAAATCATGTACAGATTTAGTCCTTATCTTGGTATATGGTATGAGATGCTGGTCTTATACCTAGTTTCCATCTTATTGTTTTCCAATTTTCCCAGTAGTTTCTGTCATATAATGAGTTTTTGTTCCAAAAGATTGGGTCTTTGGATTTATCATATACTAGATTATGGTGATTTACTATAATGTAATGTGTACTTAATCTATTCCATTGATCCACCACTCTATTTCTTATCTAGTACCAGACTGTTTTTAATAATTTCCACTTTATAATACAGTTTGAGGCCTGGGATAGCTAGACTACCTTCTTTTGATTTTTTTTCATTGATTCTTCAATATCATATGTAATAAAATTATTTTTTCTAGCTCTATAATTTTTGATAGATTGTTTGGCATGGTACTGAATAAATAGATTACTTTAGGTAGAATTGTCATTTTTGTTATATTGGCTTGACCATCTGTGAGCAAGTGATATTTTTCAAATTGTTCAGATCTGACTTTATTTGTGTGAAGAGCATTTTTTAATTGTGTTCATATAGTTTCTGGATTCGTCTTGGCAGGTAGACTCCCAAGCAGTTTATGTTGTATACAGTTATTTTAAATGGAATTTCTCTTGCTGCTGGACTTTGTTGGCAATATATAGAAATGATGATGATTTATGTTGGTTTATTTTGTATCCTGCAACTTTGCTAAAGTTGTTAATTATTTCCACTAGTTTTCTAGTTGATTCTCTAGGATTCTCTAAATATACCATCACATCATCTGCAAAGAGTGACAGTTTTGTTTCTTCATTGCCTATTCAAATGCCTTTGGTTTCTTTTTCTTCTCTGATAATGTACATCCTTGCTTTACCCCTGATCTTCTTGGGAAAGCTTCTAGCTTATCCCCACTAATGATAATGCTTGCTGGTGGTTTTAGATAAACATTACTTATCATTTTAGGGAAAGTTCCCTTTATTCCTATGCTCTCTAGTGTTTTTTTTTAATAGGAATGAGTATTGCATTTTGTCAAAGGCTTTTTCTGCATTTATTGAAATAATCAAATGATTTCTATTGGGTTTTTGTTGATATGCTCAATTATGCTGATAGTTTTCCTGATATTGAACCAAACCTGAACTCTTGATATAAATCCCACTTGGTCATAGTATATGATTCTTGTGATATATTGCTCTAATCTACTTACTAGTATTTTATTTAAATTTTTTTGCAACAATATTAATTAGGGAAATTATCTATATTCATTAGGGAAATTGGTCTATCCTAAAAGAATTTCTGAGGGAAATCTTGGGGATATTTTTCACTACACACCTCTGAGACTGTGAAGTTAAAGTTTAGGCATGAAGACTCTAGAGCAGCAGTTCTCAACCTGTGGGTCACAACCCCTTTTGGGGTCGAACGACCCTTTCACATATTTCCGATGGTCTTAGGAACCGAGACACGGCTCCTCTATCAGTCTCCAGGTGGGTCTGCCCACATGCAGATACACCCACATACAAGTATTAAAGGGTTCACAGCATTAGGAAGGTTGAGAACCACTGCTCTAGAGTCTTTAATGTTTTTTTTAAAGTTTATTATAAAAAATCTTAGATCTTTTCCACCTGAGGAGAGAACATCCATGCCTCAGAATCAGTAGAGGTCTTCCATCAGCAGTATCTTGCTGAGCCTTTACCTTAAAGCCCAGGGATCAATTCAAGGAGAGATGGTATTTAAATCCACAACCTGCCTGGCACTACTTGGTCATGAGGAAATTGAGAGACCTGCTTTGTGACCATGGCACCATGTCACAATAGGAAAGAGATTGGGAATAAGTACAATTACTATAAAAATTCACAGCTTTGGAAAGATATATGGAGACTGATAAAGTCATTTCTAGTAGTATCCCTCTTGATCCAGGCAGACCTCCATATTGAGGTGCTCTTTTCCAGTCCTATGCTTTCTTCCTTATCAGTGGCTTGGATTTTAGTGTTTTGAAAAAATTCTAGCTTCTAACTTGGCTTAACTTCTAGTTTTTGCTTGTTGTCTCTTTCACACAGGAGGAAATCTGTTTTTCCTCAACCCCATTTTGCTGATTGCTTAATGGTCACTATATATAGATAATCCTTAACTCTAATCCCTTGCTGTGCATGTTATACCTCAGCACCTAAAACAGTAGCTTGCACAGAATGGGTGCTTAATAAAATGCCTATTAAAGGAATGAATGAATAAGTAAATAAATGAGTATTCTTCATAGCTAAGATATTGATCATGTTAACTATCAAATACTGTGGACTCTGAGAAATGAAATGGTCAAAGGGTTTCCTTTCTGACTAGAAAACTTCAGAAATCAATCAATTAGTACTTATTAAGTACCTACTATATACTAGGAACTGTGCTAGGCACCTTTTGATTTCCAGTGTCATAAGACCCTACCTAATAAACTAATCCAACTTTGCCCTTAGTAAGGACCACAATTGAAAATATTTACACGAGGACAGTAGTCTGGCAGAAATTAGGTTTAAACCAGTATCTCATATATATTCCAAGATAAACTCTAATTGGGTATGTTGAATAATAAACAAATGAAAGGTTCAAGGAAGAAATTACTATTCAGATATTTTGATAGAGGAGGATTTTATGATAAAACAAGTGATTAAAAGGATCACACAAAATGAAATGGACAATTTTGGTTATATAAAATTTTAAAAGATTTTGTACAAACAAATCTAATGTAGTAAAAATTAGAAGGGAAATAGATAATGGGGGGAGGAGGAAGAATTTTGCAATAAATTTCTCTAATAGAGGTCTCATATTCAATATAGGTAAGGAACCGATTTAAATTTCTAAGACTAAGAACAATTCCTCAATTGATAAATAGTTGAAAGATATTAATAGGCAGTTTTCAAAGGAAGATAGTCTAGCAATCAATGATCATGTAAAAAAAATGCTCTAAATCACTATATTGAAAAGTGAGAATTAAAGCAATTTTGAGGTTCTGTTTATTCATAAACAGAAAACCACCTCTTCAATTCAATATGACTTGTTGGGAACCCACTGATTATCCCGGCTAGAGCCAAATGGAGTAAAAAGTAAGTTCTGTTCCACTTCCCAAATTTTTTTTTTTTAGATCACTTGGTATCAGTTATTAACACATAAGTGCCATAGACTGCTAATCAAACTGGTATCCAGTTGGGAAAGGTGGCATAGGAAGAAGACAAGTATTGAAGAGGCTGTGAGAAAACAGATACACCAGTATACTTGGGTCAGCCATTCTGGAAAGCAATTTGGAACTATGTCCCTTTTGACACAGCCATATGATTGATTGCTCAGTATACTTCACATAAAACAAAGTAAGAGGAAAAGGAGATAGACAGATAGATAGATAGATAGATAGACAGATAGATAGATAGATGTCTACACACACACACACACACACACACGCACAATTTTTATAGTATCTCTTCATTGTAGATATAAAATGAAAACTAAGGGAAGTATTTTCCTATTGGGGAATGATTTAACAAACTGTGGTATATCAATATAGGTAGAATATTATTGTGCCATAAAAAATGATGAAATGGACAATTTCAGAAGAAATTGGGAAGACCTCTATAAACTGATGAAAATGAAATAAGTAGAAAAAAGAGAACAATTTAAGCAATGATTACATTATAGGGAAAATCAACTCTGAAAGACCTTGATCAATACAATGAGAAAAATCCAAAAGAGTGAAGATGAAATATGCCATTCACCTTCTGAAAGAGAAGATATAAATGGGGGGGAGGGAGGAAGGCAGTATAACCATACAGACAAGGAAAAATTTTAAATCACAGGAAACAAATGCTAGTGTAATAATTATAAGGTAAAAGATTTATATTTTCAGGCATGGATAATGTGGGAATTTGTATTGCCTCACTGTACAGCTATATATTAAAGGCTTTATTTTTTTCATTTTTTAAAAAAAATCTGTTCAAAGCTGGGAGGCAATAAGAGTAGAAATAAATGAATTCAAAATACTTGTTAGTTGAAAAAAATTAAAAGAAAAAAGAAAAAATATTCACATGACTGAGTGCTCTCTGGTGAGCAGATGTACTTATTATCTACAGAATCTTTACTGCTTAAACAAAGTTATAACTTCAGCATGAATGCCAGCTACAACAATAGTTCTTAGATGTTCTCTCAGTCCTCCAGGAAAATCAGTGGTAAGATGTAAACTGAGTTCACTTTGGAACTTGCTGCTCCCACCCATCTATTCTTTCAGAAATAATAGCAGGAAGATCTGAGATAGACAATCCTAACATTGATGCCAATGAGTGGCATACCAAGCATTGGAACTTAGCACCCAAGGGACCCTTGCCTTTTTAGGCTTGGCAGCTCCACTTACTGCACAATCTCTGGCCAGTCACTTTGTTCTTGTAAAGGAAGCAGAGTAATGAGGAATTACAGTGAGGCTGAACCATGGGAATGTGATGATAGGAGGGAGAGTAAAGCCAAGTAAGGATGACAAATCTGGATCTGGCCTCAGGACTAGGAGAAAATTGCAACTTGAAAGATTGGACAGGGATAGGATCACGGAGTGAGAAACAACCAAAGGTGAGAGAAGGGATGTAGAAAACCACCCTGTTTAAAAAAAAAAAAAGTAGCAAAGGAAGAAGAAAAAAACTCCATCAAAAAGCTATATAATCAGTAATTCAGATAATTTTGATTCTGAAACTATGTACTTCTGTCTAATAAAGAATATGTGAACCACTATTTCAAACCTGTTGGCTAATGGAAGCTCATTCTACACACAGTGTTCTTATCTCCACAGAGAAGTTTCTCTAAGTATCATCAGCGGATCTTTATTGTTGTTGTCTTTGTTAGCACTGTAGCTGTAGTCTTTGTTATTTACGGGATTAGCACTCCCAGCAAGAGGTGAGTTCCTCAAAATAAAGACAAGTTCTGCCTTTTCCACTATGAGCATAAAATTCATTGATCTGCTTAAGGGTCAGGCTTGTGTATCTAATGGATCTCGGGGTTAGGCATCCTGTCACAACCTCTCTGTGCTTCGGTGTCACGGGGATAAGTAGGAACAATGTGAAACAGTGGATCTAGAGCTGGACTTGGAATCAGGAAGAATTGAGTTCAGATTTGACCGCAATATTTGTATGACCCTGGCCAAGTCATTTAGCTTCTGTTTGCCTCAGTTTCCTCAACTGTAAAATGAGTATAATAATAGCATCTATCTCCCAGTCTTGTCATGAGGGGGGGAAATGACAATAATATTTGTAAAGTACTTAGCAAATTTTATCTATCATCAGCATTATTACCTTCTATTGTAGGGCAGCTAGGTTGCACAATGGATAGAGCACAGGAACTAGAGTCAAATAGACCTGAAATCAAATCCAACCTCAGAAACTTATCAACTGTGTGACTGTGGGCAAGTCACTTAACTTTGTTGGCCTCAGTTTTCTTTTTTGTTTTTTTTTTGGAGGGGGGAGGCAGGGCAATTGGGGTTAAGTGACTTGCCCAAGGTCATACAACTAGTAAGTGTTAAGTTTCTGAGGCCGAATTTGAACTCAGGTCCTCTTGACTCCAGGGCTGATATTCTATTCACTGCACCATCTAGCCAGCCTGGCCTCAGTTTTCTCATCTAAAAATGAGCTGGTGAGGGAAATGACAAATCATTCCAGTATCTTTGCCAAAGAAAATCCCCAAAGTGGTCACAAAGAGTTGGACACAACTGAAAACAAATAAACAAGACAAACTTCCATGGTGACTGTGAATAAAATGGAACAACAGAAGGGAAAGTACCTGGAAAACTTAAGAGTTATATTATTGTAATTATACGTAGGGTTTATCATTGTGTTTTATGTGGACAATGGACAGCACATTGTTATATAACCTTCAAGTGTATTTAATGTCCTGCCTACAGCTCTATAGTTTACTTTGCAGATAAGCCAGGCACTCAGAGTATTTATTAACTACTTACTATGTGCTAGAGACAATGTCAAAATAGGCATCTACAAGATAAATCCAGTGTAAAAGAAAGGTTGCTTCAGAGGGAAAAGACATCTGCACAAAGAGGAATTTGAGTCTTGAAGGAAACCAGAGAAGCCAAGAGGTGGAGGTGAAGAGGGAGAATGCGGTAAGCATAGGGAGCGGACATCTTGTGACAAAACCTGGAGTCCAGAGATGGAATGTCATGTTCAGGAATCAATCAATATACATTTATTAAGTGCCTATTATATGCCAGGCACTAAGCTAAGCACTGAGGATAAGCACTGCCCTCAAGGAGCTCAAAATCTAATGGGCAAAACAACATGCAAACAAATATATTACAAAGTAAGCTATTTACAGAATCAATAAGAAATAGTTAACAGAAGGAAGACAGCAAAATTAAGAGGGATTGGGAAAGGTTTCCAGTAGAAGATAGGATATTAGCTGGGACTTGAAGGAAGCCAGATGAGCCAGAAAGTAGACATGAGAAAGGGAAGAATTCCAGGCATGGGGAAAAGCCAGTAGAAATGTCTGGAGCTGAGAGACGGAGTGCCTTGTATGTGGAACAGCCGAGAAGCCAGTGTCACTGGATTAAAGAGTACACATCTGGGAGTAAGATGTAAGAAGACTAAAAAGGTAGGAGGGGGCTAGGTTATAAAGGTCTCTGAATGCCAAACAGAGCATTTTGTATTTAACCCTGGAGGCAGTAGGGAGCCACTGGAATTTTTTGAGTGGGTAGTGGCGAGGGGGAGGAAACGATCAGACCTGCACTTTAGGAAAATCACTTTGATGGTTGAAGGTAGAGATGGATTGGAATGGGGAGAGTCTTGAGGCAGGCAGACCTACCAGCAACTACTGCAATAGTCCAGGCATACATAAGTTCCTGTACCAGAATAGTTAACAGTGTCAAAGGAGAAAACAGAACTTATCTGAGAGATGTTGAAAAAGTAAAATTGACAGGTCTTGGGAACAGCTTGGATATGGAGGGGTGATAGTGAGAAATCTATGTTGATGCCTAAAGTTTGAGCTTGAGGGACTGGAAGAATGGTGTTGCCCTCTACAGTAATAGGGAAGGTAGGAGGTGGTAAGGGCTTAGGGGGAAAGAAAATGAGTTCAGTTTTGGACATGTTGAGTTTAAGACGTATGCTGGACATTCAGTTCAAAACATTTGAAAAGCAGTTGGAAATTCAAAATTGGAGGCCAACAGAGAATTTGGGACAGGAGAGGTAGATTTGTGAATCATTAGCATAAAGATGGATCAGCAAGTAGGTCAATATGGATTGTGAAATGTTTGGAGGTGAGCAAACTACAAGATTAAAAACATAGGAAAGGGCCAGGTTGTGAAGGGCTATAAATGCCAGAGTATTTTAAATTCAATCCTGGAGACAATAGGGAGCCACGGGAGTTTATTAAGGGAGACTTGAGTGATAGGATAATCATTCTGGTAGCTAAGTGGAAGATAGATTGGAGTGGGAAGATACATAAGGCATGTAGACTAAGAATCAAATAGTTCAAGTATGCGGTAATGGCGGTGTGACTGCCGGAAAGGAGACATACTAAAGATGTTGGATATGCGTGAGGAAGGAGCTGAGGTGGCACTGAGGTCATAGGCCTTGGTGACTCAAGATGATGGTGTCTTCAACAGTAGTAGGAAAGTTGAGAAGAGGTAAGTGACTGGGAGAAGATGAGTTCTGTTTTGGAAGATGGAAAGTGAACCATTTACACATATCTATCTATCTATCTATCTATCTATCTATCTATCCATCTATCTAACTATCTATACACACACACACACACACACATGGAGAGGGAGACAGAGAGAAGAAATGAATTTCTCAGGTAAAAGGCAATATAGGCAGGCCCTGAATTTCAAATATCTGCGTTGTCACAGATCCACACCTACAAATTACTCTCCCAGGATTCATTGCTTTGAGAGACATTGGGGGAGAGGGGGAGGGGACTTAGAGCTTGTAGAGAATCTGTGTGTTCAGAAGAAATGAAATCTGTGAAAAGCAGGAACAGCTGAAGAGAGCTGACTGTCGGGAAGGTTCCCAGGCCTAGTTTTTCCTCTTTAATCCTTGCCTCCCCTCTATTTCATCCCTCATACTGTCTGAAATTGTTAATTTTGCTTTGTTACACTGCTTAACATTCCATCAATCAGAGATTTTATTTCTGTTAAGAACCCTCCCCTGGAATATTACCATGCTGTAAGAAATGATGAACAGGTTGATTTTAGAAAAACATGAGAGACTTACATAAAATTATGAAAAGTAAATTGAGCAGAACCAAGAGAATGGCATACATAGTAATAGCAATATTGTTCTAAAAATAACTATGAATGACTAAGTTATTCTAAGTATTATAAATACTCAAGTCAACTACAAAGTACCTATGAAGGAAGATGCTATCCACTTCCAGAGAAAGAACTGATTAATTAGAAGTATGCATACTATGATTATTATATGTGTGTGTATATATATAATATATATAAATTATATATGTATAGATGTATGTATATGTGTGTAATATGTATAATGTATGTATATGTGTAATATGTATAATAAATGTATACATGTATAATATATAAATTATATGTGTAAATGTGCATGTATATATGTGTCAAATGGTGGCCTTCTCTAGAGCATGTTAGGGAGAGAGGGAGGAAGGGACATAGTTCAAAACTTAAAATGCAACAAAAAATAAATTTAATTTAAAAAAGAAAAGAAACTTTTTTTGTTTAAAAAATACAAATACAAAATACTTCTAGTATGTTTAGAATAACAATATTAGTAATTTGTACCCTAAGGTGAATTAATAGCATAGATTCTTAATGGTAGATACTGTAGGGAGGTAACACAATGATAGAGTATGAGCAAAATGATAGTCCTTCCCCACAAGGAGCTGGGAAGATAAGACATAAAAGAAAGTTGGGGATGGAGGGGTTGGGTGAAGTCTAGAGAATCAAAAGCATGTCCAGGAGGGGAATTAAGAATGGTTGACTTGGATACCTTCCCAAAATAGAGGCCCTTCTACTCCCCTCCCCCCAGGAACTCATCAGTGAGGGCAGGGAGCCTAACCAGAGGGATGTTCCTCAGTGAAAAGGCCCCAGGGTACTGAGGGAAGTTCTGGAGTGAGAAGGCAGCTGGAGAGTGATGATACAGTCCAGGTAAAGCCAGGAGGAGAATGTGGAATGAAACCATGGAAGACTATATAGTTCTAGCCTATATTCCATGTATGAATCCCCTATTCATGTCACTGACAAGATATCCTCTATTTAAACATCTTCAATATCAGGGAGCCATTCAAACATGAAGCTAAAATTAATTTAATCAGATTACTTTCCTTCTTATCTAGCTGGGTTCAAATGCACTAGAAAAATGGGGTTTTGAATGGAGACTTCCCTGTCCTTTCTCACAAAGGAAAGATATTATGGGGAGATGCAGGGCAGCATAAGCATTCTGAGGACCAGGAAGAAAAGGTACCAATCTGTGGAAGGGAGGTACAGAAAGGAAGATGGGAAGGTGCCAAAAGCAAATGACTGATTTCAAAATTTTACCGTGGGTCAGCTCTGTGCCCAAAAGTGTAAAGGAACACTATTTCTCCTCCTATATCAACCACACAAGACTTCATCCCTTCCTACCCCATTCCCTGAACCCAGGATTCAAATGAGTTTTATTAGTATATTTGTGGGGTTTAATGGGTTATTTTGGAAAACTTGCTGCTGTTAATAAGACTTTACAAGGTAAAATCTAATCTCGGTTCCAAGCAACCAATTTACAAACTATTTTTTTCTAATACCCTCATTCATAAATTAAAGACTGCCCACATGGTGACTACATATATGGTAACTACAGACCATCTCTGATATTAGTTGATCTTTAAATATGTATATATATTTCAAGCATATGTGTATTGTGTGTGTGTGTATATATATATATATATATGTATGTATTTAAAGTTATTAATAGCAATCCACAGATTCCTATGCATGAATGCTCAGTAGCTGTTAACCAGACTGCCTAATTTGCTATACCAGCCATCTGTTTAGAAGTAGTAGAGCATAAGAACTTTGTAGGAAATATGATCCACATTATTCTAACAAGAATATCTTAGAAACTAGAAGGGAAAGAGATAACAGTTAATAAGACTAGAAAACCCAAAATCTATAAAAGGCTAGTATTCGTTCCACATAAGGATCTCTTTTTGGTAATAGCCAATAGAGAACCCTACTAAAGGGTGAAGGCTGAACCCTACTAAACAAACATACCATTTTGAGACAAAGATAAAGAAAGAGAGACAAAGAGAGAGGAGGAGATTGACATTTAATGGGAACTATAAAGTACAAGGAATATCAGTAAATTCCTGGCTCATTACAAACATACAAATACATCAAAGTGATTTCTATATGGCAAAAATAGGATCCTTAACAAAAAAAATACATAACAAACAATTGGAAGGAGGATGGGAATGAATTGCCAGTCAAAATTTGTCCTAACCAGTTCCCAAAGAGGGAGGGGCAGAAGAACCAAGCTAGAGCCTGCCACTCTGCCCACCAAAAGAGAAAGGAAGCAAACTGGCATGCTCACATCAACAGGAAGGAGAAATAGAGGGGATAAGAACAGCCAAGAAGGCTCCCACCCAACTTCTCACTAGGAAGAGGGAGAGAAGGTGAGGAGAGCAGAACTAAGAGGTCTGTGCTCACAGGCCCAACAGGAAGGAGAGAGTGCCAGAAAGAAAGGGAAGTGGTCTCAGAAGACCTGGGTGTCCGTATGGACTGAGTACTACTTCCAGTTAAATAATGTCATGTGCTGGGATCTAGGACTCACCAACTCTGCTCTCTTGAGAAGAGGAGGTAACATTGTCCCTTTGCATTCTAAATTCTCCAGATTTGAAGGTCAGCATTCTTTCTTTCCCAAGGGGCAAGTCAGTTTTGAATCAAGAGGGTCCTGTCCTATTAATAAATAGAAAGTCATCTCCTCAACTGACTTACCATGACTTCTTGGGAACCCATTGATTTTCCTGACTAACACCAGTTGGGGAAAGAGGTAAGCTATTCTCGCTCGCTTTCCAAACTGGTACCAGCTATTAATACAAGAATGCCATGGATGGCTACTCAGATAAATTAGTTAACAAAAAATCTATGAATAATCAATAAAGTAGTTGCAAAGAAGAAAACAGTGGAGAAATAAAATGTCAAGAAGTCGAAACAAGAGATAAACCATTAAATAAATCTCGAAATATCAAGGACTTTGGTTTCCTCTTTTGGTGCAGGGTGCTACAGGTTTCATGTAATGAGGCTAATTCCTCATACCAGTTAAATTTGTCAATGTTTGATGCTTATAGGTAGTCAAAGGGTGGTAAATAAAATCTGAGTGTTAGTCCTAAAGCCACTATGATGCACTTTAGAAGCAAGGCTTTTCTTAATGCCAAAATAATGTTGGCTCCTTGAAATCAGTAAGAATGAGTTAGAAGGAAATCAGAGTGTCCTACAGCTTGATACTATAGCCAAAGGCACAATATGTTAAAACAGCATGATACATAAAAAGAACTCTCGATCTGTGGTCAAAGGGCCTGCCCCTGTTGTACCCAAACCCAAATCCCAGGTCACTCACTACATACCACCTGACTTGTGGCCCACCATCACATGCCTCTTGTATTTCTGTCTTTGTCCCTGTTTTATATTTTATCATAGTTTGAAACTGCTTAAGGCATGTCTGGGCATGTTGCTCAAGGTGTTCCCTGACTCCATCTCCCCTAATCAGCATTTCATATTTTCTCCTTGAATCATTATAGTGTACCAGGCTTATTATGGTGCAAGGATCTTATCTAGGTACCATCCTGTCCTGCCCTGCTGACCAAGCAGGGCCCCCACCCCCTTCACCCGGAACATGACCCTAGCCTGCTCTGGAGAATTCCAGTCCCTCTCATCCCATGACCCTCCTCCACCCAGTTCTAGGAAAGACCTCCACTTCACCCTTGTACCATACTCCCCTGAGTCATAGATTTTAACCAATGACTGTTCTTTGCTTCTGTACGTCATAGCTTCTGTTGCTCCCCTCCCTATTGTGGTTTTAGCCTTTATAACCAAGATCTGTATCCAAAGGAGTACTGTCAATTTGAGTGAATACTCCGATAGTTGCATGCTTGCTTAATAAATCCACGCCTAAATTTATCTTGAACCCAGGTCTCAGCTTGATCTTATTCTCTGCACAACATCACTTACTACTTGTGTGTCCTTGGACAAGTCACTTACCCTCTCCAGGCTTCAGTTTCCTCTTCTATAACATGAGAAGGTTGAAACAGATAACCTCTAATATCCTTTCTAGTACTAGACTCTATCATTTATATGTTGCCCCTGGATGAAGACAAAGATTTGATGTAACAGAGTGAAAGGTTTTTAACCCCAAGTTTGGCTTTTCATTAGTGTTTGACAGAGACTGTCCTTAAATTTGTCCTAAACTAGCTACTTCAGTAAGCTCTGAAATGACTTCCATCATTCTATTCATCATCTGAGAAACACTCAATTCTTCCAACGAAGAATATCCACAAATCATACACAGAACATTGGAAAGAGTACATTAAAATAAACTTCAAGGAAAGCTGGGTTGTCATCCCATTTATTTTCCATTCCTATAATAATTTCAATAAAGCAAATTTCCTGTCCCAAAGATAAGTAACAAAAACAACGGTTGGATTAAAAGCCAATCCCTCCCATCTCCACTACCATCTGTACCACCACTAAGCCAACCCCCGCTTCATCCACAGTTTCGCCTTATTGCAATCTTCTTATATAGTTTTGTTTTCAGAAAAGGATAACTGACTGTCTTTGGGTAGTGGCTGGTATATTTTCCTTACCAGAAGTACATGTGGGTTAGGGATGGGGAAGAATAAAGGGAGTGTCATGGGAACAGTACTGGATTCTCAAATGCCTAATCTTCATTGATTGTCAGTGGTAAGCTTGAATTCTGTCACTGTCTTTCCATCATTTCCACAGTACCATGTTGCTATAAATATATTTTCTTATATTCTTCTTATAACAACACATGACCATTAAATTTTTATTATGTACCCTAGTTTGGAAACTTTCCAACGGTGATTTCAAGTGAAATTCAAGTTTGGAAACAGAGCTAATTTATTTTAATCTCAACTTTTAATCTTTTCAGTTACTTAGCACTGGTCAACTCCGACACATTTTCTGGGTTGACCATTGCCATCATCTATTAGGATTTTCTCAGAATATGGAACATTTGCTTCAAGAACTCAGAGCAATAAATGTCAGAGTTTTTTCTTCAACTCTGTTCATTTTTTAAAAAGTCTCCTTAAATTGTTTGTTTTGTTTTGCTTTGTTTTGTTGGTTTAGGGTTGTTTGCTTGGGGTTTTGTTTTATTTTGTTTTGTTTTGTTTGAGTTCAGGACTCCTTGTCTCACTCAGGCTGAAAGTGTAGCCACCACTCAAGGGTTGATCTCACTACTCCAGTATTGTGGGATTCGCCATATTGGTGGTAGACATAGTGGGGATAACTGATCTCAAAGAGCTTAGCTAGGGAGTGTCAGAGCCAACTAGAATAGTCTCAGTTTGTCTTGTAGTGGGGATTACAGACTTGTATCACCTCTGCCTGATGGTCTCCTTAAATTGTTTTTCTTAATCAATTCTTCATCTTGTCCTCAACTACATGGCTAGTTGTAGACTTCTACCACATTGAATGGTTTATGTCTCTCAGTAAAGAGGCTAGATTAGAATTTATATAATATTTATTTAGAGTTTTAAGTTTTGAGAAGGGCATTCTGCAGATTATCTCATTTGATCCTCACAATGATTCTATGAGATAGTTATTATTATGCTCATTTTCCAGATGAGAAAAGTTAAGTGACTTAATCCAGGGGTCACACAGCTAGTGTTACAAGTAGGATTCAAACTCAAGTCTTCCTGACTTCAGGTCCAGGGCTCTATCATGTATGACACCACACTACAAAAGAAAGTTATATTGCTCCTAATATGTAGTATACAACTAAAGACATATAAATAGCTAATTCTTCTGGTAGGAAGTTCATTAAACCTCTCTTCATATTGAATCCATTAGCTTAAGAGCCCTGCACAGAAAAATCCTAATATATACAGTGGGGATTTTGCCTGCAGAAATATACTATTATGGTGGCCTTCTGAAATGCATTTGCTTTTAATAAATCTTGAATTGTTTTTACCTTGTTATCCCAAGTACTATGTTAAGTACGATAGGGGAATTCCAAAGTACTAGAAGAGAGAGAGAGAGAGAGAGAGAGAGAGAGAGAGAGAGAGAGAGAGAGAGTACTCACTTACAAGGGGTTAGCTATTTAGTTGAAACAAAAGGCACAACCATGAAACAGTTAAAGAATGCTATGGGCATTGGGAGAAGGGGTAGGGAGAGAAGGATCAGTAAGCTTCCTTAATTTCCTTTCTCTTCAAATAAAAAATTATCTGACTTTGCATTCATCTTCTCCTTTTGCCTTCCTTTTTCAGAGAAAATATCCCTTCTCCTTTACAAAGCTAACTCCTGTACCTCTTTCCTTGATGCTTCCCCCTCCTTCCCTCTTCCTTAATGTCAAAATATCTAATATCCCCTTTCACTCTTCCATCTTTAAGTCTAATTACTCTCAGCTGACTCCTTTCCCTCTGAGTATAAATATTATCAAGGATCCCTTATTATTTTTTAAAATATACTTTTAATTATTTAATTAAATATTTCTGAATTATATGTTGAAAAATTTTAACAATCATTTTTTGATATTTTGAGTTCCAAATTCTCTCCTTACCTCCCACCCCACCCTCCTCTTTGAGAAGGTAAGCATTTGATATCAATTAAACATATGAAGTCATGTAAAACACATTTCCATATTAAGGGATCTCCTATTATTAAAAGAAAGTAATCCTCTTGATCCTACAACCCCTAGACAGTATTATCCTTGTCAGAGTCCTTGAACCTCTGACTGACAAGGTCCTGTAATCTGTAGCACAGGCATGCCCTTAGGATGAAAGAATGGCTCATGGAAATATTCTTAGGGACAGAATCTATCTGCTGACCCTGGGAACATTTTTCACTATAGCCAAAATCTGAATTTAAAATACACATAGTTACAAATGTTAAAAATTGTTTTTTACATGCAACCAGGAAATAAGATATACAGGCAATGGAGTATAGAAATCCATCTTGCCCTACAAAAAAGTAAGGGAGGGGATTGGGGAGGACATAAGAGAGAACAGATTGGGGGAAGGGGTATTCAGTATGCTTCCTATCTTGGAGTGGGAGGTAGGGGGGAGACGGGGAGAAAATTTGTAACTCAAAATTTTGTGGAAATGAATGTTGAAAAATAAAAAATAAATAAATAAATTGATTTATTTTTAAAAGAACAGGAGAATTAAAATAAAATAAAATATACATAATTGCGGGCCAGCTAGGTGGTACAGTGAATAGAGCACTGGCCCTGGAGTCAGGAGTACCTGAGTTCAGACACTTGACACACTTACTAGCTGTGTGACCTTGGGCAAGTAACTTAACACCAATTGCTTTTCTTTCTTCCCTCCAAAAAGATAAAAACACAAAACAAAACACACAAAATATACATAGTTCCAAGATGGGACACAGCATGGCCGACAATGATGATGAAGATGAATAAGACAACAGTGACAGCCACAAATACTCTGAAGACACATACATACCACCACTCCTATACTCTTGTTCCCAGGTGGAAAAAATTTCCAGATGGATGACAATTAGCAAAGTACAGAAACACAAACAAAATGGTCTCAATTACCAGTCTCACTTGGTTCTCCCTCAATTCTTATATAGAATTTCTTTGTAAACTATAGACAATTTACTGAAAACACATGAACTTTAATCACTCAACTCCTTACCCTTAAATGCACTGCCTATTGAATCCCTAGGGAGTATTGATGCAATCAGTCAAAAACTCGGCCCAAATACTCTCAATAACACTGACAGAATTGTCCCAGGGGAGCTTTCTATGCAAGGTTCCACCTACACCCTCCCACCACCTCACTCTACGGTGTTTCTTTCTTATAGTGTGCTGACATATTCCATCTCTTTACTTCCCTTTATCAGCAGATTTCTTAAAAAAAAAAAAAAAAAGCAAAACCAAAAAACCAAACCCAAACCCAAAAGTCTATACAGGCTGCCTCCATTTCCTAATCACCCACTCTTCTGTATCTTCTGGGGACTCTGCCATCACCACTAAGAGGGGAAAAAAAAATTACGCTCTTAACCATCAACCATGACTAAGTTCTAATCACTAAGTCCAATCACCTTTTCTCAATCATCATTCTGTTTGACTTTTCTGAAGCATTTGACACTGTTGACTACTCTTTCTTTAAATTCTGCCCCTGGAGTGGCTAGGTGGCGCAGTGAATAGAGCGCCAGCCCTGGAGTCAGGAGGACCTGAGGTCAAATTCGGCCTCAGATGCTTGACACACTAGCTGTGTGACTTTGGGCAAGTCACTTAATGCCAATTGCCCCTCCAAAAAGCAAAAACTAAAAAACAAAAAAACCTCTGCCCCCTTAGCTTCCATAATACCAGACTATATTAGGTTGCAGGGTTTTCTTTCCTTTTCTTTCTGACTTCTTTCCTATTCTTTTTTCTCTTCTAGCTCTCTAAACAAATGGGTTCTCCAAAGTTCTCCCCTTAGTCTTCTCTTCTCTCTCTTTCTCTCTCTCTATATATACTTTCTCCATTAGTAATCTCATCCATTCCCATGACTATAACTGTCAAATTGAGCAGCTAACGCTCAGATCTATACCCCTAGTTGTAACCTCTTCTGAGTTCTAGACTTCCATTTCCAACTGCCCACTGGACATCTTGTAGCTCCCATTGACACCTCAAATTCAGTATATGTAAAACTAAACAGTATTTCTGTTGAGAAGGCACAGTGGAAATTATTCTGGAGTTTGAATCAGAAGACCTATGTTCAAATTTTCCCTCTGACAGTTGTTTAATTAATAACAGCTAGTAATCATTGCTAGCATTTAATAATAATAACTAACATTTATGTGGTGGATACTTAGTGCTTTGCAATTATTACCTCGTTTGATCCTCACAACAAATCTAGAAGGCAGGTGCTATTATTATATCTATTTTAAGGAAATTTGAGGAAATTGAGGCAGACTAAGTAACTTGCCCAGGATCACATTGGTAGTAAATGGATAGGGGAGTGGGTAGAGTGCTGGACTTGGAGTCAGGAAGGATGGCTTTCAATTCCCACCCTCAACATTGACTAACTGTGTGGTCCTCGCAAAATCATTTCATCTCTAAACCTCAGCTCCTCATCTATAAAGTGGAGATAATAATAGCACCAACCGACCACCCAGGGTTGTTGTGAGAATGAAATGAGTAAACAAAGGTAAAATTCTCTGCAGAGGCGCACTGTTATTATTCCATCCGCCAGTGATATTATCAGCCTCCCGCATTGGATATTCTGCATGTCGTTCAAAGACTCGCTCACCAGCCCTGAATGAGGTCACCTTCAAGCCCCTAGTAAAAGCTGTCTTGTTCTTCTCTGTTTTCCCATGGAATTAATTTCTATCTGCTGTCTAGAACACTTACCGCATACTGCACTGCATCTCACTTACTTATGTTCCTGTACTACTGTCCCTACTGGACCATAACATACTCAAAGACAAGAACCTTAGAAAATTGAACCTGTGTTTTTATCAGTAAAGTGAGTTCCTGGTAAGGAATTTCTTCTACCAACACAGATCATTGCCTTCTTTGAAATTTATATAGTCTTAAAGAGTTTCCTGGGGCACTAAGAAAAAAATTATAATAGCCAACATTTCTATAGAGCCTACTACGTGCCAGGTACTATGCTAAGCACTTTATAATTGTCTTCTCATTTATCCCCTCACTACAGCCCTGGAAGAGAGATGCTCTTGTTATCATTATTTAACAGTTGGGGAAATTGAGACAATCAGAGGTTAAATGACTTGCTCAGGGTCAAACAGTAAGTGGATAGGCTGGATTTGAACTCAGATCTTCCTGCCTCTAGGCCCAGGACTCTGGCCCCTGAGCCACCTAACTGCCTCTAAGGGATTAAGTAACTAGTCAAGTGTCACATGGTCAGCATATGTCAGAGGCAAGACTTGAATTTTAGGGCATCTTGACTCTTGGGGCTCACTTTTTGGCTTGCTTCACCTATGCACCAGCTGCCTTGCCACGCCTGAGGATGACACCAGTCTTAGGCCTGCTCAGTTATTGGTAAATCCCTGCCTGAAACCATCATAGCATCAGAAGCTCCAGCCTCACTGCTCCATTCCCTTCCGAGTCACTCTGGTCTATTCCACCTCCAAGGCCCCAACTCCTGCAGCATTATATCTCTCCTATGTAGTTTAAGGGTGAATAACTTAGGCTTTGGCTCCCAGGCTCTTTTTGCAGGCACTCCCAATTTTGACTGCATAGCCAACTGAAAAGGCTTCTCCTAACCACATGGTTAGCAGACCAGAACCAGTTACAGAATGTCTACACGTGCTCCAAAGTCTAATCAAGGCACTTCCATTACTCATCATTACACAATGAGATGAAGGGGAAGAAGCAGGTAAAGTCCTTTTGAGGTTGAACTAAATTTGATTTATAATTGAATTCTAAAAAGTTCTGACCATTTTACATTGTGACCTAAGGAGCCTCCACCATTGGCAGGTCAAGGGCATAGTAGGGAAAAAGAAACATCATGGTACATCATTGGTGAAATGATGGACTGACCACACTCAGGAGAGGTCGCCTCAAAGGCTCTTCTACCTTGGTCCTTCCTCCCACTTTTCCAACAGCAAGAACAGGCCCACTCACTATAACATCGACTTCCACAGCAACTGCTATCTTCAGGGAACTCAAAGGCATTAGGTAGAATGAGAATTGCTGAGGTATCTCTGGACAAAACTGACTAATAGAATTCTTTGGTGAATTTTGGCATCATTGGGAGGGGCTCATAAGTCCAGGTGCTTGCTAAGCATTGTCTTTTTGTATTAATTTCTCTCCAAAAAAATGTGCTGCATGAATAATGGTTTTTGTGTCAAGAGTTTTATATTATAAATCCTTCAAATCCCAAAATATTTTTTCTTGTGACCTTCTGGAATGAAATCTGGCCTTTTCTTTTCCTAAGATATTTTTCACGGAGTAGATCAGCTGAGTTAGTAACTTTTAAATTTCATGGGGCATTAAATGTACTTTCTCACTGCTAGCACTGCTAGCTTTTAAATGATAATATTCTTTCATCTGTCCTCATTTTATTGGCTTTATATTGAGAGCTAAGAACACATTGTTACTATATTTGAGATAATGGGTTATAAAACTGCTTTTGAATTTTTAAAATTGCAACTGCGCATGCTTATCAGTAATGAATCCCAAATTCTAGACTTTTAGTCTACCTAGGATAGTTCTCTTTCCACCTTCCCAATTTCTAAGAGATATTTTGACAAGAATACTGAAAAGAACAACTGGGATATTGCAGAACCATCTCTGGGATTCTAGTGACCTTAAAGTAGCTCCAGTTTCTATAATACAAAAAACTTTTTTTATTCTTTTGATTTTATATTTATTTATTTTACACCTATATTTTTTGAGTTCAAATCCAGTCTCAAGATACTTACTAGCTGTGTGACTCTGGGCAAGTCAATTAACCTCTGTTTGCATCAGTTTCTTCATCTAATAAAATGGGAATGACAATAGCACCTGCCTCCCTGGGTTGTTGGTAGAATCAATGAGATGATAATTGTAAAGCACTTACCGCAGTACCTGAACCGCAGTACTTGACAAATAGTAATGCTATATATGTTAGCTAGTATTACTATGGGGAGCTAAGTGGGGTAGCGGGTAGTGTGCTGGGCCTGCAGTCAGGAAGACTCATCTTCAGGTGTTCAAATGAGACTTCAAACTAGCTGTGTGACCTTGAACAAGTTATTTAACCCCAATTGCCTCAGTTTCCTCGTCTGTAATATGAATGTCATAGAGAAGGAAATGGCAAGCTACTCCAGTATCTTGCCAAGAAAAACCCCAAACAGGACCACAAAGAGCCAGACACGACTGAACAACAATTATAATATGAGAATTGCTGGGATTACCCTAAGCAAAACTAACTAATAGAAGTCTTTGGTGGGTTTTGGCATTATCATTCAGGTCTGCCCCAAAAAACTATAAAGTACCTGAGAGTTGTTTTTTTTAACATTAAGATTAAGATGATGAGCATACCTTCATTAAAATTAATTCCATTTACAGACAAGATAGGTCAGAATTGAACTTTAGATTCAAAGAGGTTTTTTTACATTTGTATTTTTAAAATTTTTATATGTTTTATTTTTAATTGATGGAATAAAACAAGCATTTCCATAACAGTGTAATTTTTTAAAAAAATGATTGCCCATGCATCTACAAATCTATTATATACAACTTACTATTCCTTTTAACTACATAATAAAATTATTATGGAAATTACTTTTTTCCCTTTTTTTCTTCCTTCCCCCCTCCCACCCTAGAGATGGCTCCCATTAAATACAAATATGTCAAATCATTCTGTACATAATTTAATTTGTCAGTTCTTTTGCTGGATGCAGACAGCGTCTTCCCTCATATGTCCTTTATAGTTAATTTGGGCATTTATAATAAGTATTTAGTTTTTGTATCGTTATATAAAAAGGTTGTAAATTGTATGCTCTTGAAAACAAAGCATTTAGACACTGTACACATTATCAAAAGTTCTAGCATGCAAAGAAAGAAGGAATGAACATCTAAGTTCATTCTCAAGTTTATAAATATGATTCCCATTCTTCCCTCCGAATTCTCAGGTACTCTTCTATTTGGCAATGAAATCTCAGTCATCTGAAGATAAATATTAGTAGAACTATGATCTTGGTGATGATGAAAGCAGACAGATGTTGCCCAATATCCTGCTGGTGCTGTTTGTTGAGGCAAAGATAACTATTAAGATAACTATCATTAAGCCATCCGTCTCACTAATATAGCTCTCCATCTTTTTGACCCTGAGGTCAGCTACCCAAAGATGAAGTCAAAATAAAAGACCTGCCAAGGTAAAGCTATAACCAGGGAAGCAAAGTGGACCTTCAGGTGCAAGGTCAGATCCTTCCACCTGGTTCAGCTCTGATCTTATGGTACTGTCCATCTAGGTAAGTTACCACATAGCTACTGTTGAACTGGTTCTGTCTTCATCAGGACTCTCTAGCAAATGCTCCATTTTTGCCAGCCAGGCTGGAGGAGCTAGCAGAGCAGCTGATTCTGTTCATCTTGGCCCATTGTTAGTTTAAAGGATGGGAACCTGGTGCATTAAGTTTATTCCTCCTCGTCACGCCCTAGGTCTTCTCTAGCAACAGCTTTTCCCTCACGATGTATTTTTATGAA
>CM053585.1:81724338-81755796 GCA_028646515.1 Pseudochirops corinnae
GCCCATTAAGATTTATTAAACTCCTTTTAGAAACAAATACTGCTCCCTTCAAACAAGCATTTTTCTATGTCCTGTGTTATAGTCATTTAACTTCCTTGCATAATTCCCCACTCACCAGTGGAGTTGTTCCTCTCCCTACCTGGACCCTGACATAGAGCAATATAGTAACAAAATTTGGGGAAATGCAGGAGAGGAAATAATTTATTTGATTAAAATGAAGGAAAATTGTTCTGCCAAAAATGGAAACCATAAATTTGGAAATTCCTTTTCGTGATGAAACACGGATACCAAAAGCCTTCAAAGAATCGTGCATGCCGGCTGTAGCCCAAACCCAAACCTCTGTTTACACAGAATCAGTGTTTGTATTCCAAATTGTCCACACTTCTTTTTTTCCCATTTCATCCTTTTCTTCATTTCCCTTCCCGCACCTAGGCTTGTCTTTTTGTGGCTTACTTTGTTTGCCTTCTCTCTGTGCACATTCTTCCATACTGTCCCTGCGCCAAAAATAGACCTGACTGTTTTCAAACATTGTTCCCCCTGAAGCTGCTCTTTGTGAAACCAGTCAGTGATAACCCTCTATGGAAAGCAAGCAGAAGGGAGGAAAGAGAGAGACAGATAAGCTGGTTTTGGTGTCAGGCATCCATATTCAGTTCCCAGAAGCCATGTGACCTAATGCAAGTTAAGTGACCTCTAACATGAGGGAATCTGACTCGATGAGCTCTACATCTCCTTGTTCATCACAGTCAGGGCAGAATGTGTTTAAAAAAAACCAAATAAGGTAAGGAACGCCTATTGCCCATCAACAGGTGCATTTTATCACTCTGTTTCTCTGTGGTCTGTGAGTCTATACCTGTCTTTTTATTTATGTGTAATTCTATCCACCACCATGTACCTGTTTCATGATTCCCTCCCTTGAGTTCCAAGTTGGCCTCCTGAGCCTCCATTTTCCACTGTCTTACACGTGTCCACAGAATGACAGAAAGTGGGAAAGAAAAAACTCATAGATTCAGAGAACCAGAAGGGATCCAAAGTCTACCCCTTTTCATTTTAAAGATGAGGAAACTAAGGCCTAAGTCAAGACAATAAACATTAATGAAGCACCTACTATGTACCATGAGCTGTGCTAAGCAAAAAACAGCCACGGCTCTCAAGGCATTCACTGTCTAATGGGGAACTCAACAAGCCAACGACTATGTAGGAGCATAGCTGGGTTTTGCACATGCCTCCATTGCCTAAGCTGGAGGAACCCATGTGGGAGACAGTAGAAACTTCGTTCTGAGGGAAAGCTTCCGTGTTCCCCTGCTCCGTGGGTGGAAGCAACCTCTTTCCTTTGGCTACAGAGGCAGAACAGACTGTCTTTAAAAGTACCAGAATGGGACAGTCTTGTTCTCTCTTTCCATCTGCATCCAGTGGTAAAGGTCTTGTTCACTCACTATTGGATGATCACCATACACTAATCTAGGTGCGGAGGAGCCATTCACCTTCCTCTCTCCACTTTAATGCCTGATGCCTCAAGGAATAGGTTTAGGGTTGTGGGCAGTTTTGGTTTGTCCTTTTCAGTTCTAGGTATGGGTGGTGGAATAACTGGAACCAGGAGCTTAAATCATGATAACTATGAAGCCAGGATTCCAAGGAGGATGTTGCTATGGGTTCAACAGGGAAGCCCTAAGAAGTCAGGTTGCTAGAACATGGGCTCAGGGGGGCTTTGAACCTGAACTCTGTAAGACTGATGTTATATAGAAGTTAGGTTAGGGCTATGACCCTAATGCCCTTCCCCAGACACTGAGCTATAAGGGAGATTATATATGGTATACTGGTATGGGTGGGGGCATTATGCTTGTCAGTTTATTCTTGTCATTCCTTTGAAGCAAATCTTTCTTTGTAAAAGCTAATCTGATTGTTAATAATTAAGTGGAACTGGGATGCCGAGGACCCCTAAAATTGGGAGAACACAATCAAAGGGGACTTGAATCAATGGTAGAAGCTTGAGTTTGAGCTAAATTGCTCTGACTTCAAATCCAGTGCTTCTTCCATCTGTCTCCCAAGTAATCAATGAAATAACTTTTTTCTGATATAGTATGACTTGCCCAAGGCCTCACAACTGGTTAGTTGCAGAGCTGAAACTTGGACCTAGGTCTCCTGACTCAGTGCTCTTTCTACTACATCACATTATATGTTCACATTTGGGATTAATGTCTTTGTAGCTGAGGTTCTCAAAATGCGTCATAAATGCCAACAGTTACAAAAAAAGAAGAAAAGTGTTAACTCTCCCTGACCCATATTTGAATATGTAGAAAATAATGAAAAAAATTTTTTTCCTGATTACTCTGCATCTGAACTAGGAATCCTGTACTGAAACCAACAAATACTGATCCCAGTAAACATGCATTACTTATATATGTATTTCATAAACAGGGGCACAAAAATATACACTATGGTTTTAGAACAGTATACTTTTCAACAAGTGTTTGGGAATTCCTTCAGAAGGGGATTAGAATTTGTCATAATTTTAGCAGCCTCTCTCTGACATCATCTTAACATTTTTAAAAATTGGCCATAAGCAGCATATAGACCCTAGTTTTGTTCATTTGGGATAATGGTTAGTTCTATTAAAATATATTCTGTTATTACTTTTATTTTCAAAGTAGATTTACTATGTTTCATCTCTTACTATGAATGAACTTTGCAGTTTAAAAAATACCCACAGAAACTTTTTTTTTTTGCTTTTTTGGAGGGCAGTTGGGGTTAAGTGACTTGCCCAAGGTCACACAGCTAGTAAGTGTTAAGTGTCTGAGGTCGGATTTGAACTCAGGTCTTCCTGACTCCAGGGTCAGTGCTCTATTCACTGCACCACCTAGCTGCCCCTCAGAGAAGCATTTCTTAGCTGAGAAACTGTCACACTTACCAGCTTTGTGACGTTGGGCAAATTGCTTAACTTCTCTTTGCCTTAGTTTCCTCAACTGTAAAATGGAGATAATAATAGCACCTACCTTTCAGGGTTATTGTGAGGATCAAATGAGATCATGTTTGTAAACATTTAGCACAGTGTCTGGCACATAGTAGGCTCTATATAAATGCTAGCTATTATTATTGCTGCTGCTGTTGTTGTTGTTGTTATATAAGGCAGTATAAAGCCAGCAAATGAAGCAATGTTGCCTAGACTAGAAAAATGTGTTACAAAGCCATACAACTAAACTGAAGGAGGAAGGGAGTGGACAAATACATGTCAAACACACAAGGGGGTTGATCAGGACAATTCACATCTACTAAGCAAAAATACTTAGGAAGATGATCTTTAGATTTAAACTTCACCATTTATTTCTTGTCAGTTCTTTCTCATTCCACAAAAACATGAAACTCATTGTTCAAATAATTATCTTGCTCCACAAGAGCTACATATACACTAACCTAGAGGCAAGTGTCTGATCCTAAAACATAGTCACTCTTAACAACTTTCAATCCTAGGATCACAGATTTGAAGGAAGAAGGAATACTAGAGGTCATGTCATTGAACCCCCTCATTTTACAGATGAGGGACCTGAGGCAGAGAGAGGCTAAGTGACTTGCCCAGGGTCAGACAGTAAATGTCTGGTGCAAGATCTGAGCTTAGGTCTTCTCAACTCCAACCATACTGTCTCCACACTCCACCATATTGTCTCTCAAAGTCCCAACTAGCTCTAGATTTACAATTGTGTGATCTATATTTTTGAAGAGTCCCTTACAGCTCTGAAATTCCATGATTGTATGAATCTTTTTTTCCATTTATGAGAGAAGAGTGACTAGGAAATCACAAAGCTAGAAGGCTCTTAGAGATTGCCTTTTACGCATTAAGAAAACTATGGTCAGGAATGGTTCTATGTATCTTGCTTAATTGAGGTCTTATGATTAGTGCGTTGGAAACTTGAAACTAGAATTCAAGTCCCATGAATCCTAGTCCAACACTATGTGCTTATGCTGCCTCTTTACATGGAGATTTTAATATTCAAAATCTAAAATTCATTACAATCTAGAGGCTTTTACATTTCTTCCTTCCATCAATTTTTCTACAGCCACTTGGAATGAAAACCTGTATGCTTGAATTTATCTCATATACTTAATCTGTTTTGTATAATATTATTTTGTATTATAATTATTTGAGTACATATCTTGTTATTTCCTGTACTAGACTATAAGCTTCTTAAAAGGAAGGGACCAAATCCTCTTTATTGTTATATGTCTCTCAACACATAGTACAATATCTTGCACACAGTGGGTACACAATAAAAATCTATGGAATTGTATTAAATTGAGTTTGGAGAATGACATGCCTTAGGTTCATGGGAGGAAGGATCCGGCACCTCCTACAACCCTAGTTCATGGTCTGTGTCTCTTTACAGACTTAAAGTTGCACTGTTGGCACTGATGGTTCCATGTACTCCCAGTCCAAGGGCAATAGGGAAGAATCAGAGATTAGAAGGTAGAGGAGGGAAAAACAGCTGGATATGGAAGAGGATTAGTGAGGGGTACCAGGTTCTTTCCTTCCCCAATTAGAAGCCAGTGTGAAAGGCCTTCAAATGAACATGTTGCCATCCTTAACAAAGGACAAAACACATTTATCAGAGTACCTTTTGGCAGCTTTATGTTTGTTTTTAACCAGAAAAAGGAGCAAGGAAAGAATTATACAGTTTTAAAAAATTTTCTTCTCAAAAAGTGGTGGGGGTTGGGGAGTAGGGATGTTTATGTTAGGAGGATTTGGGAGGCTGAACAAGATATTATGAAAGGATGATATTGTCCTAACTACTCCTCAAAAACCTACTGCTACCACTGAATTATGTGTAACAAATATCAAAATTAAGAGATGAACACAAGTGTTTCATCACAGAATACTGTAGTATATTTATGGAAAATCAGCCCTAAAAACCTTTAGTCTTGAAGAGTATTCAAGCATAGTATTTATGTTTTTAGAATGGTTCCAGTGATTTAGGAGAAAATTCATCAAACTTGTTCTATTGTACAATCCATATTGCAAAAGTGAAAGTGTCTCCACTAGTAAACAATTAGAAAGCTGTCTCAGATGATAAATATTTGTAGTTGCCATCTCATCTTTAACCTCCTATTTCTAGCCCAAAATTCTTGAATTCTGGCATGCAAGGTTTTCTAACAATAGCTGACTCAAATTTATCTACTTCTTTCTTACCATTGCATCAATCAAGATGGCTGGCAACGTTCTCTGCATTTTAATATCTGCTATATTTGGGTCCAAATGAATAATTGATCCTTTGGTCAAAATCACTAGGTTAGCTGAAAAAAAGGCATGGAATCTGTTGTTTGGAATTTCCCAGACCAGAGGCTCTATTCTCTCTTTCTGGCTGTCTTTGTCATTATCACATGCTTGTACAGTAGGCCATTTGAGAGCCAATATAGACTTAAGTTTCATTCATATGCCAATGACACACTGATTTATTTAAGAATCAACACTAGTCCTCCATGTACCACATCTGTCTTGCTTATGTCTTAGTCAAGCTGATGACAAGGCCCACACATCTTAAAATACTTCCTATAAATGAACACAGACAAAACAGCACATGGGTTTAAAAAAAATCAATGTCATGGGTAAAAGATGAAGGAGACATGGCTAGACAGAAGTTTGTCTGAAAAAATCTCAGGGGAGTTTAGTGGATTGTAAGCTAAAGATGAGTCAACAACGTAACTTTAAAAAGCTAGTATAATCTTAGGTTTCATTAAGAGAGACATAGTATCCAGAATGAGGAAGGACTTGGTCACGGTATACAAGTTCTATGAACTGATCAGACCACATCTGAAGGACTACATATATAGAACTTCACAGAATAATTATGAATATTACAAAACACATACAAAAATAAAAATTTAGAAAGACGAGATAGAGATGAAATAATAGAGTTCTGGGCACCATTTTAGGAAGGACAGTGATGAGCTAGAGGATATAAAAGGAGGGTAACCAGGACAGTGAAAGGTTCCAAGATCATGTCTTATAAGGATGTATCAAAGAATGTTTAGCCTAAAGAAGAGACAATTTGGGATCAGAATCACAGAATCTAGGTTAGAAGGGACCTCAGAGAAAGGAGATAAGCTTTACTCTGCATTTTAGAATCTGTCAGAGACACCTTTATGGTTTTTGCATGTAATTAAAGGGAGAGCGATTAGCCAACAGAATTTCCCTTACTAGCTAATGACTCTATCAATTTCCAACTTACATTTATAGTAATTGTGAAGTGAAAGATTTAAAAAGTCTACAATTAGAGTAGATAAAAGTTCTTAGGTTTCAGTTATACTTTTATACTATTTAACATAAGGGAGGGGTAGCATATTGCAATGGTCTCAAAACTTTTTGATCTTGAACATCTTAGCAAAAAAGAGTTTGCATATACACACCCAATGAATCAATTTATTTATCTATTATATATATATATATGTTGCTGTAGAACAATTATATATAATACATATATTATAAAACATGCACAAAAATAGAAATTTAAAAAGAAGAGATAGAGATAAAATAATATTTGGTCTTAGAGTAATGATTTCTCTACTGGGAAATGGCTCTCATTCTTATATATTTGAATCAATTCTGATATCGCAGATATCAGACTTCATCTTAATGATTTCACAAAATTTATCTTGCCTATGGCCACAGAGCTAGTATGTGTTAGAGATAGGATTTGAACCCAGGTCACTCTGAATCCAAAGTCAGTCTTCTGTCTCCTTCTTCAGAATATATTTGATCCTTTATAAATGTCATATAAGCAGAAGTCTAGGGAAGATGTAGGCCTAATAAGCTACAGAACCTTCTTTTATGCTGATATCTTTTTTATGAGATATTTCTAGCATCTCCAGTAGGAAGACAATGTAATGTAGTGGAAAGACTGTTGGATTTACCTAGCCCAGGTCTGCTGCTTACTACCTCTGTGACCTTAGGCAAGTCATTTAACTTGCTGTGGTCTTTTGTTTCCTCATCCTTAAAGTGAGTTGGTTAGGTGAGAGCAAGTGTTCTTAATAATTTTTTTGGCTATTTGCAGAAATATATACATACAGACACACATACATACATGCATACATGTGTTATATATGCACATACATATTTTCATGCATAAAGTAAAAACCATATAATTACAAACAAAACCAGTTATTTCACAATAGTTATACACTTTTAAAAAGTTCATGGACTCCAGATTCAAAACCATTGGAATACATGGATTCTAATTTCCCTTCCAGTTCTAAATCTATATTATGATCTCTCAAAGTGCCATCCCTCCAGGTACTATTTGGGATAGGGAACTGGTAAGAACCTATGCTACCCAAAGCCTAATTGTAATTGTTATTTCTAATGAAGCAAGAACAGCACAAAGGATGATTTTTCCTTTTTTCTTAACAAATCCATCATTTCTCACTTTTATCTCAGGTCATATAAATCTTGACTTTGGTCTTGTTTTGGAGATCATTCCTCTTCTTCAAACTTTGCTCTATTCGGCTTTTTACAAAAACACTTTCCTCTGCTCTTTATGGGATTTATAGCAGCAGCAGCAGCAGCAGCAGCAACTGTAAATTGCTATCAATTGCTGTTGCTGCTGCCGAGACTGTTGCTTTTTCACCCTGGCTCTTCAGTGACCCTGGTTGCCCGTCACGTTCCAAAAGAACAGCATTACTTCCTTAAACATGTCAAGCCCTCAAGAACTTTAATCTGGATTCTTTTCTCCAAACGGGTTACTCCATGAGTCACTCAGACCCAGAGGGATTCCTTTGCCATTTGCGGCAACTTGTCTCACCATTTCAGGATTGTGCTACTGTTGCATCAGCTGAGGCAGGGTGGGGCAGTGAAAAGAAGCCCCATTGGACTTGGAATCAGAAGATCTGAGCAGTCAGTTCTAATTCTGACACTGTGCTCAACCTCAGTTTCCTTATCCTTAAAGTGGGGGTCGATACTCGTACCACCTGCCTCCTAAAGTTGAGGTGTATAAAGCACACCACCTCATCAAGCACACAAAATGTAAGCCACTAACATTTAGCCATTGGCCACTCTCTGGCTAGGGATTTTGGTTCTGTCATTAGCTACATTGAAATTGTTTCTTTCTTAGCTTATAGTTACTAAACTGGCCCCACTAAGACTTTTCCAAGTTGCTGCATATTTTTTCCCCAAAGAATCTTGTGATAACTGGTTATTCAAGGCACTTTATGGATCAAATTTGTCAGCGTTTTCAAAGTGGAAGAGGTATAAATTGTTGCTTACCAGAAACTTTAGTGATATCAAAAGCTACTGTGGATATTTATGAAGCCTGAGTTAGCATCTCCATTAAAATACTAGAGAAATTAAAATTAATATTGTTGTCGTTTGTTCTTTGTTTTAGAAGAGGGCTGATGACATCATGGGATCATGTCTTGACTTGCCAATTAATTGAATTTAAGTGAGTTAGAGTTGCACGAAGTCATAGGCCTCACTCTCTCTTATTGAAGTCCAGTGGCAAGACAGAAGTCAAGATGACAAGCTACGGCCTTGGCATCTTACACATCTGACCAAGCTCTAAGCACTCCACAATACCTCCTTCAGCTGCCTTCATGGCCACTGGAAAAAATTGTTCTCATCCATCCATTCTGCTGAGGAAGTCTTCCCATGCCTGGGACAGACATCCTCCTACCTCAGTGATAGGTTTGAGGTATGTCAGTTATCCTCAACCTCGTTTAGCCAATCTGGCAATACAGTTTTACTGAGCTGTGGCTGCTGTGCATGCTACAGCTTCTTAGAGCCACAGTGAGAGATGGGGGACAGGTGGACATCAAAGGTGGATTGGAAGTCCTGAGATGAGGGCTCAGCAAGCCCTCATACCAGAGGAGCTAGTCCTCCCTGAACACCCTATACAAAGTTCACAGAGTCCAGCTTATGGCTTGAAATTAGTATTAACAAAAGGAGGAAGGAAATAAGCATTTATTAAGCCCCTACTACATGCCAGTCACTGAACAAAGACCTTTACAAATATCCCATTTTATCTTCACAATAACCCTAAGAAGTAGGTGCTATTACTAATTCTAATTTTACACTTAAAGAAACTGAGGTAGATAGTTATTTAACTGACTTGCCTAGGTTCACACAGCTACTAAGTCTCTGAGATAGAATTTTAATTTATGTCTTCATGGCTGCAGGTCCAGAACTCTATCCACTGTACCACCTATCTGCCTAGGTACCCATAAAGTAATGAATGTATTGAAAACCAGAGCACCTGAACGAATGAAGAAAAAAACCCATCAAACATATAACAGTGCCAGGAGCCACATTAAGCATTAAAATACAAGGATTCAAAAATAGAAGCAAAGATAATCCTGCCTTCAAGGAGCTTATATTCTAATAAGGGAAATAGTACACAAAAAGGAACAGTCTCCAGAGACGGTACTTTGCCCCTAAAAGTTACTGAGACAGTGAATAGGGCCAAAGGGGGTATAAATGGATGTATCCTATCGAGGAAAAATGGTAGAGTTGATTTAATCATGGCTCATTATTCCACAAGTAGAGAGATGAGAAGTAGAGGAAAGGATTTATGCCAAGTTATAAAAAGGTTGAAAGTAGAGGAAATGGTGGGATAGTGGAGAGTGAAATAATTAAGTGGCTTGCTTTCTTAAAATAGTGATCTAGGAGAAACAGTGATCAATCAGGACCAACTGGGTCCCAAGTTTCTCCAGAGAACCAAGGAGATTTGTGTAGAGGAGTCAGAGAGTAGGGATTTCAAATTCACTGAATCTATCAAACTTTTAATATCAAATTTAAAATAATCACTAATATACAGCTATAATTAAAGTATATAGCAATAAAGCATAAGCTCTGACATGACCTACCAAGTTGAAAGACTTTAAGTATAGGACTGACAATAGACCATAGTATTGGTTTGTCATGGGAGTACTATCCCAGAAAAGGGAAAAGAGGTTCCTTTCCAGTAAGCTATCTATCAAGTGACAGACTTTTTGACAACAGCAGCCCATGAAACAGACAAAAATATTAAATGACAATAAGTCTTACGCAACCCCTCTCTATGTTCTCTTTGGAGGAGATAGGGTGGTGAAAAGGAGGTAGACAGTGTTGAGATCATCTATATAAAAATGAATTTAACCACTTATAATTTCAATTCACCATCTTTGTCCCAGAGCCATGCTCCTGGAGCAAAAAAACCACCTCTATAGTGATGTTCTTGCTATAAATGAAACCAGAAGAAATCACATATAAATGGAGAGGCACAAATAAAAGGAGATGATGGTGCTGATTTCATCATCTGCCCAAAGGTAATAGGAAACATCATTTCATGGAGTACTTGGTCACCTTGCCCTAAAGTGTTTATGAGGAACCTAAGTAAAATAAATTACTATGGAGATGATTGCAGCCTACATATAAACATTCATTGCTGAGAATGGAATTATAGCTAAATGGAGGGACAGAAATTAAAGGAGTTGGTGGTGTTAGTTTCATCATGTGCCCAAAGGCAACAGAAAAATTATTCCATGTAATACTTGGTCACCTTGAAGTGTTTATGATGAGTATAAGTAAACAGACTATCCTGGAGATAATTGCAGAGAATGGAGAAACTGAGGTTTATGGAGAACTTGAAAAATCTTTCAAAATAGGTCCACATGTACTTTGATACTCAGCGACTTTAATGCAAATGCAGATATAGGGGAAAACTGTAAAAATTATGTTGAAAATGATTCAAAACAAAAAAAATGAGAGGTCAAAGACCTTTAGAAAATTCAGAAGCTTTACTTACACATTATGAATTGCTTCTGGTGCATTGGGGTTTTTTTAAAATGTTCTTTTGATGCTTCTGTCATTTTTATCATCACTATTATTTCACAATAAATCCTCAAATAGAATTTTCCATGGTATCAAATAAATATAATCAAGCAAAACAAATGAATATGTTGTCCATAATTGAAACTGAATGCCTGATTCTGTACCAGTAACATACCATCTCTCTGAGCAGAGGCAGGAGACGTGCTTCATGACTGATTACTTGGTTAATCAGAATTCTGAAGCTTTTCTGAAGCAGCAGTTCATAACTAGTCTTTCCAGCTTTTTCTGAAGTCTTTATATTTGTCATTGTTTATGGTACAATTATTGAATATTTTCTTCAAAATGAGTTTTGGAAGACATAACTTAGCAAGTACCAAAATATATCATTAAAAATTAAATTAAGTCAGTTAAGATAGAAATGGCATGCTATAAATATAGCTGATATGGGATCGTAGATTCAGAGCTAGAGGAGATTTTAAAGGCTATTTAGTTAGACTCATTAGAATGTGAGCTCCTTGAGGGCAGAGACTGTCTTTTACCTCTTTTCTTATTGCCAGCGCTTAGCACAATGCCTGGAATATAATAGGTACCTAATAAAAGTTGACTGACCTCATTTTACAAATGAGGAACAGAAGACCCAGCTTATGGACACCTAGATGTAGAAAGTCTAAGTGAGTTGCCTAGGGTCACAAATATAATGAGTAACAAAGCTGAGATTCAGAACCAGGACCTCTGAATCAAAATTCACCATGCATTCCACCATACCACCACCTTGCCTTCTTGTCAGAATCACTGTCATCTTTTCAAGTTAGGAGGGAGAAAATAAGATAAAACTGTACAATTACACCAGCTCCAACTTAGCTGGATTGAAGATGTCAACTCCAAAAAGCAGAAAATGAAAAAAATATATATTATTGACATTATCTATTTCCTAATAGAGTTGAACTGACCTGAAACAGTCATCATGACAAGGAGGGCAAAAGAACCCAGAAACCATTTTCAATCAGCAAACATTTTATTCTCTTATTGAGCTGAAAGATATGCCAAAAGGCAGCATCAATTTAGTTCAATAGCAAAAATCTGTGTAGGAGGAGGGCAGAAGACTACCAACAGTACTTGCCTTGCAAAACATAAAAAAAAAAACCACAAGGAAAAAATTACCCAATAAAGATTATATGTGGATGAAATTGGGAAGAGGATGGAAAGAACCTGTCTGTGGCTGTTTTATGGTTTATGACATAGTGGGGGGAAAATCTAGACTCAAATTACAATACTGCCACATTTGTCCAATGACCTTGGGCAAATAAGTCACTTAGTATCTCTGAGTCTCATGCTCCATATCTGTAAAATGGGAATAATACTGATTAAACTGTGTATCTCAAAAGGTGGTTGTAAGCTACAAAATACAATGTAAATGTGCACTATTTATTACTCATAGTGATTTCTTCTCATTGGTAGTGATAATGAAATCATTATTTGGAATTACCACCTCTATCCTTGATGTTCTACAGGAACAAGCTCTAATGGCACTTAAGAAGATCAAATCAGGAAGAGAGGCTGGACTTGATCCAGTCTGGAGGTGACATAACTTTAAAGATGCTTAGTGATTCTTAAGATAATCTCAGAAGGAAAGACTTCTCGAAAGAATGATCTCAGTGCTTTGCATTTTGGCAAAAAGAAGAAGAAAAAATGAGACTGAAGAGATATCAACAACTATCAGTCATATTCTGCTTTTTTAGCTCTATAAAATCTTTATGAAAATGATCTGTGCTCATGATCAAGAGTATCCTTGATGAAAACATGAATAGAGAAGAGATAGGCAATTAAAATGTATTATAAACTAGAAAATCTTTAACAAACACAAACGTTTCCATAACCCAAGGCCAGAAAAGGAGGATTGTAATGAAATTATGAATCCACCCCATATATAGTGTGTTCCTTTTAATATAAATTATATTTAATATGGTGGTACCAACATTGTCTATGTACTGTCAGTTTATCTATGATCCCTTCTGTCCATCTCCACTGTACATTTTTTAAATATTTCGTGACACTTTCTTCTTTCTTCTCCACTTTTTTCTTGTATCACTATCCTTATTTCACTAACTCATCCCAAATAAAAACTCTCCCTTATTTAAAAAAACAAACAAACCATAGTCTAGCAAAACACATTTGTATTGTAGTGGTTATATCTTTGAAAGTATTTCATTCTGCATTTTAGAGTAGTACTATATAGCTATATATAGCAATTTGCTATATAGCAAGTCACATTTTTTTGGTTACACAAATGACTGAGAAATGTAGAAAATATAACATTATAACACTTGTTGATTTTTAAAAAGCATTTGGCTTTAAGCACTCTCCCTAAACACAAGGTGTCTCCCACATGATCATCAAAATCCTACAAGAATCTGTGACAGATGCAACAAATCTTTAATCTGCATCCTCCCTCCAAACTGGTTAATCCATGAGTCACTCAAATCCAAGGGGATTCACTGGCTCTTTGCTATACTTGTCTTCCCAGTACAGCATTATGATACTATCACATTAGTCAAAGCAGCAGGATGTGATGAAAGAAAAATACCCTGGACTTGGAATCAGAAGACCCGGATTTTGAGTCCTAACACTCTGTTTTCCTCATCTGTAAAATGGGGGTACAGATACATATACTACCTACTTCACAAAGTTGTTGAAAGGAAAGTGCTTCATTTCAAGAGGCATACTGATAAACTAAAGAGCCCTGTAGCAGGACCACCAGTAAGGGTCTCAAAGTTTATGCCAAAAAGACTACTGATGTGCAAATCAATAGATCTGGGTTCAAATACTACCGTTGCTGTTTCCCCATACCTCTAGCATGGGATCAAACAATGCCTTTTTCTGGACGATGAGTGAACATGGTAGAGGGAAAAAGCCTGGAGGCAGAATCTAGGAATGAGGCCCCTCCAGAGAATAGCCATGATACATTTTCACTAAATACAATATATTCTGGTTTTTCTAACTAAGAATAAATATACTTGTTCTATCCTGTTTTACATTCTATCAGATTTGTAGGCTGTTGATGTTCATTCATTTAACAAATATTTATAAAGCACTTACTATGTACAAATCCCTGCACTAGGCACTGGAAGAGGCACAGTTTCAATAAAGCATGGTCCCTGCCTTCAGGGAGGTTGCAGTCTATTGTGGTACAAAAACCCATAACATTAATAAATACATTTCTACAATGCCTTCAGGTTTACAAAGTGCTTTCCTCATGACAGCCTTGTGAAGTTGCTAGTGGAAGTATTATTATTGTCATTTTCTAGATGGTTATCTGATGAGATAAATCACTTATGCACAGTCACAATTAGGAAATCCTGGATCTGGATTCCTCACTCTCCACTATTCCATATTGCCTGTATGTAAGAGGAGAATGGGAGGAACCAATCTCCACTGGACCTGAGATGAGGTACCAAATGAAAAGCAAAGAAAGGGCAAAATCTGAACATTGCATATAGTTTTCCTCCTACAGTTCAGTATTTAACCAATATCAGCTTACAAAAGAAGACCAACCACTACTTCCCCCACATACATACCCCAAATGATCTTATATCACAAATATAGATTCATAAGCTAAAATGCATGATGCAGCTTTTAGCCTAATATCTTTCCAAAGAGAAGTCTTTTCTTCCTGGGTCTCATTCTAGGCCCTGAGAGAGCCACAATTTCAATAAGATGTGGCCCCTGCCTGGTCTATTGAGGAAGATCCACTTTCTTTCTTTCTTTCTTTCTTTTTTTTTTTTCTGTTTTAGGCCCTATATGATCTAATATGACTTAGACATCACAAAAGGGGAATTAAACCCCATGGCAAATACAGGAATACCTTTGAATGGCAAGAGTATATATTTATGACTGGATATGATCAAAAGAATTCAGTGAATATTTTTTTTAATTTGAACAACAGGGACTAGTAAAGGGCTGATATTTATAGAATGAGGTCACATACTTCAGGCTGAGTAGATGCAGAAGTGTTCAGAGATGTCAGTCAGGCTCAGAGCAGAGATAAAGAGAGCATCAGCTGATCAGTCAGGCATTCTTAACATAGCCGCCTTCCTTGATTTTTTGGGAGCATCAGGAATGTCGTCTCCACTCCCTAGGACAAACAAGGATCCCAAAGACCAGATTACTCACTCTTTGCCAATTAAGCTTTCAAAAATATGAATCAATTAGGCACTGGAAAATGACTCAAGGGAAAAAATACATATATATGCATTTAGAGAGAGATATAGATATATAGATATATAGAGAGAGAGAGAGTACAAGAAAAAACAAACAAATAAAACTATACATTGTGTGCCCTTCCCTTGAAATTACCTGATGTTTGAACTTTGGCTGTAAAATAATAAACACACAAACATCCACACAGAGGTTTATGTAACCATTTGCTATGTGAAATTCAAGGTTCATGCAATGCTCTAGACTAGAGAAAGGCTAGGCAGATAATGGGATTAGCCTATTTTCTAAGTTTTCATTTATAGCCCCCTGGGATTTTAAAACAATGGCCTTGTGTGTGTACATGGCAACACCTAATATATGAACAAGTCATAAGATACATCCCAAAAGTTTATTCAAAGTCAGTTATTTGGAATTTAGAATATATCTTCCTATGGAAATAATTTCATGTTTGTTGAAACAAAAGCCTCTTTAACCAATCATCTCTAGGATATAAATATAAAATAAATATATAAGTCTATAGAACTTCACCACCACTCATAATATGATTCCTATAGGAAAAAATGCATGCTAAGTTCAAACAAGAAATACTAGGAATACAGTTATACAAACACACATATATAATGTGCTCATGCATGTGCACACACACACACACACACACAGAATTTCAGAGTTGAAAGGGTCTTCAATCCAATTCATACTTGAACAAAAATCCCTAGAGGATGGGGGAGGGGAAAAAAAGGAAGGAGAGAGGAAGGCAGGAGGGAAGCAGGAAAGCAGGCAGGGAGACAGGCACATATCCAACAAGCTGTTACCTTCATTTTACTTAAAGACTTCCAGTGAGGGAGAAGCCATTACCTCCAAGGTAACAAGTAACCTCTCTGGCAATGGCGGCCCCCTCTCCCAGTGGCCGCAGCTCCAAGAGTGAGATTAGGCTCTGTCGTCCCAGTCCCTTCATGCCTCTGGTGATAGCAAGTGGAGAGCAGAGGCCTCTGGTGCTGCCGTGCAGCTTGGGGCCTGGGAGGGGAGAAATATTTCAAAGGTGGCCGTTTTCACAGTGGTGATGGCTATCCGGAGGTAAAGGTAATTCATAAGGGCCTGTGTACGCATGTCATAATCAAGGCCCTCAAACTACAACTAAACTGCAGCTATTTCAGGCGATTAGGCTTTGGGGTTCCACTATCTCTGAACAAAGGGCTTTCACTAGAATTATCGTATGCCACCCTACAATGCCAAAGACAGAAGTTCATGGATCTATGGACATTCTCTAGTCACATACACAAGTTATCTCCCAAGCTAGAACTAAGGTGGAAGAAGCAGTGTTTGGTCCTGTTTGCTGAGATTTAGAGGGGCACCACTTCCTCACCTAGTGGGTAGTCATAGACAATGTAGGAGCTGACATTATATGTTAAAAATAAGCAGGTCACCAAGAGTATTGTCCTTTTGTTCCTAAACCACTAGTCTATAGTGGGTCTGAGGGGGTCTTCCTGCCTGACTCTAACTTCTGCTCTGGATATTGTAGATTCTCTTTGTCACTCCTGCCTTCTAGCAGGACCTTTAAAGGCATACTCATTTATTCAGAAATCTCATGGCAAAGCCTCAGCAAACTGAAATTATGACAACTATTACTATCTATAGTGCCGTTAATTCTCCCCAAAGATTCTTCTCCACAGTTTCCAGTCCCATTCATATCATCAGCGAGACCTTGCAAGTACAGTGGTCTGGGGAGGGGAGTTATCTAAGATGTGAAAATTACTATCATTATAAAGCTGTCTTTGCCTTAGCTCTTGGCAAGTTCTAGGTGAGGCACAGTCTTTTAGTACAAAAACAAAATGAAACAAAAAGCCCCATTCCTTCTGGGTTGTCATCCTAAAGTGAGCAGAAGGGAAGATGTCCAGGATAGCTTCAAAAGCTTTGCCATCAGCAACTGCCCAAGATACTTCAGCAAGACAGGCCATCATAGAAACCCCAAAGCTGGAGGTCAAATCAATCAATCAATTAGCAAGTACTTATTAAGGTCCTAGTATATGTCAGGCACCATAGTAGGCCTTGGGGAAATAAGTACAAAGAATGAAACAATCCCTACCCGAAGGGAGCTCACATTTCAATAGTAGAGACAACAAGCACATATAAAAATACATATCATAAATATAAAGTTAATACATGCACTATACATACAAACATATACAAACAACATAATTAAATATAAGTTTGGAAGGGAGGGCATCCACAGTTGGGAGACCAAGAACTTGGAGTATGGGAGGGAGACCTGAGGACTTGGTCAACAAATTAAAGGGTCACAGTTACTGCTGGTCCCCCAGCTATAGCAACTGCCCCTGGTTTCTTATCAGGCTGGTTACTACTCCAAGTGACCAGGCCCCAGTCTGGGAATCAGTGGCTGCTGCCTGAGAGTCAAGGAAGACAACTGACATTCCTTCTCTCTGCCACACCTCCTCCCAACTTTCTTGGCAGGGGTGATGTGGTTTTGAGAATCAAGGGTCATGGTTGTACGCAGTGGGGTGCAGATCTGACTTCTTGAGGAACTGACTGCTTTCCTCTAGTCTTCCCCTTGGCTATACCCAACCACAAGTGGATTAGAGGAAGGTAACTAGAAGCAATGGGAATGAAAGGCAGTCCAAGTGGTGAAATTCCAAGATCTTCCCTTCTCCTCAACCTGGTCCTGCACTATTCCCTTTCCTCCACTGACCTACAGATCCCAGGTACCAGAATTCCTAAGCATGTCTCTGAACATCTCTAGAAGCTCAATAGAAAACGCTTTACTCAGAAAATAAGAAGGAAGCAAAATACAGAAGATCTTTTAAGATGAGAGGACAAATTGATTATTTTATAGACCATAACTGTTCAGCGGGGTCTGAACAGCAGCAAAAGTAGAATATTTTGCAATGTGTAATCTGAGACATTCTTTTAAAAAATATACCCAATTATGAAATATATCACCAATAAAGCACAGGAAAAAAAATTCAATACACACCCAACATTTGTATTACATCCTTTTTCTTTTAGCTACTCAACCAAATATGCTTGAAATCCTAACTCAGCAAGTCACTAATAGGTACCCTCAGAGGAAAGTTTCCTTGTATGGCCAAGCTTTTCAATAATAGATGTGAAGTTGGAGAAATGTCACCACAGATGACTGAGTAGCTTCCCTTTCACTGATCACTATTGGTAACAACAGCACAAGCTAGAAAAAAAATTATTGGGTCAAATAAATCACCTTTCGTTGATTTTTGCCCACAAATATCAGATGCAAATCAAATGACAAGTATCTTGATAGACCATTTAAAAAAAGAAATAAAAATATAAAAGTTATCTGAGCTCTAATAAGACTGTTAGTCCTGGGGATTTCAGACCTCTGAAATCTATTTTGTTAATATTTGCTTAGGATGAGGAAAACAACTTGACAATATCTGACTGGAATCATCTTTCAGAACAATAAGGAATTGAGCAGTATTTTGTAAGAAAGATAGTGACTTTCTTTAAACACTGTTATGCTTTTGGAAAATGTAAAGCAATCAATTAGAGCACTTAGTAACTATGATGGAGAACAATCCCAATCCCTTGTGAAAGTTAGGCTAATTTTTCCTTAAAAGGTATTGAAATCATCTTTGAGATTTGATTGGCTCAGTGTACCAAAGGCACAATCTAGTTACATCACTTCCTGGTTGACTAATTATGGGTGAGCAAAGAGAAGGTTTCTGGGGAGCTCTGATGGGCTCTCACACGATGGGCAACCCAGAGACAGGGGAGCTTTGACCAGCTGAATCAGCTCAGGGTGTCCTCAATGTAGATTGTTGTTGATCCTCTGATATGCCTGTGAGTGTCTTTATTTCATTTCAATATCAGACATAAATAACCATGGAACTGGCCTGAAGACACTCTGTGTGATTGCATGTAGACCATGCCAGATAGTTAGGGAAGAGAAGCCCTGAACTATGTGGAGAGACATTATTCAGAGGCTAGGAAGTAATAGTTCTCTCTCTTGGTTGAACGTAGAGCATAAAACAAAGAGCCTAAAATCATAATGTTTTACATTTCTCAAGTAAGGTTCTGTAATCTCATTCTCCAAAGGTCTCTTTCATCAAGGTCTCCATCTATCAATATGGAATGGTTAAATCATGAACCTACATAAAGAAAAGATGACTAGCTGACCTTTTAAGGCTCCTTTCAGTTGAAGTATTTGATGATGACAGCACAGCTTTTCTAAATACTAGGATGTTAACACAGGAACGGCACAATCTGGGAAACCTTATGGAGTGTCGGGCCGATGAAGGCTCCATCAATTCCTGCCCATGCAGTTTCTTAACTGCCTTCATTCAGCATTTCCTAACAACTCGGTCCTGGTAAAACTGTCCCAGGAAGCATGTGCTTCTGTTTGGTTACTCATTTCATTATTTATTCCATCCCTCCCACAAATACCAAAAAATGTACGAACTCCAAGCATAAGACAAAACAGCCTGACCCTGGAGAGAAACAGATGGGGAAACAAATAGATGCTTCATTCTTTTCCACTTGTCCCAGATCAGCTGCCTAGTTTGCCCTCATCACATGGTTGACTCCAAGGCTATCTGTTTCCCAAGCTTATTATGAGGTTAGTGCTTCATGAATCTTAAAGTGCTAAAGATTCTTATATAACAACAATTTGCTGCAGTGAAGCAGTGCATTAGATAGAGCATCAGACTTGGAGTTAGGGAGACCTGGGTTGAAATCTGACCAGAAACATCTATTAGCTGTGGGTCTCTGGCCAAGCCATTTAACTTCCCTTTGCCTTAGTTCTCCAATCTGTAAAATGGGGATAATAACAACATGTATCTCCCAAGGTTATTGTGATGATAAAACGAGATAATATTTGTAAAGTGCTCTGAAAACCTTAAAGGGTTTTATATAAATGTTAGCTATTCTTATGATTTGAGTTGAGAGAATTCTGCTCTACTTCTATGGTGGAAATGACTTTAGATTTATACTGGCCTCCCTGAGGCAAGATAATAAGAACAGGTCACAAGGGTGCTGATGAAAATGTCCGTGGGTGTCACAGTAGTCTAATCCCAAGTGGCAGAGCTATAACTAGGGCAGGGTGATCAGAGCTTTGACCCAGGGTGCTGACAGCGGTTGAATTCCTCCAATAGGTAGGAAAATTGAGCTTAGAATCTTAGCAAGAATTAACTAGTTAAAATAGGAAGTCTCTTCCTTCCTCATACTCCCAGTCAGTAGGGGAACTCAAGTAGACTTGTTACCTAGCCTAGTATCATCTTGTACCCTCCTCTAGCACTGAACCAACACCATTCTGGAGGTTCCCTGAATTCTCTATCTCTCCCACTTATAGGGCAATATTCTGGAATCTCTCCCTTGACAGGGAGGGCGTTATTTCCTGAGATTTCTCTCCAAGAACTCTCCCCATACCCACCCACCATCATTAGATGTGTCTTAATAATTTGATTTGAGAGGACCTTTCATGCTGCTTGTCTAGATACATTTCATGGTGCTTACTCCTGCACATTAGAATTACAAGATATAACTCAGAATGAATGACAGTACTGGAGAAAACAACTAAATACCCACAATGGAAGTTCATCTTTTACCAGGCTCTCTGGCAAGTTAGAAAGGTCATAAGATCTTGAGCCAAATGGGACCCTAAGCTTCCCAGAACTATATTGCAGAGCAACAAAATACTGTTCCTATTCAATTCCCCTCCCCTTTAAAAGGGGCTTTCAGTAGAGCACCTGGCATAGTAGCAACTCTCTATTGTCCATCCTAAGGGAAGATCATCTAATCCCACTCCCTCATCTAAGTAAACAAGCCCAGGAAGGTGGAGATATTTGTGATAATAATAAATCACATTTAAGGTTTGCAAAATGCTTTCCTATCCAAGCTCAGCAGGACTGTCTGTCACAACAACCATATGGGGTAAAGTCCTATTATCCCTATTTCACAGATGGAGAAACTGAGGCTCTGGCTCAGCTACTAAATGTCTGAAGAGGGATTCAAACCCAGATAGCCGGACTCCATTTGAAAGTGTTCTATCCATTGATCCATACTGCCCCTCCCCATTTTACAAAGGAGAAAACCAAGACTGGTAAGGCAGTCAGGGAGTGACAGAGCTAGGATTCTAACCTAGGTCCTCTGACCTCCAATCCAGAGTTTTTCCTAAGCCCCACAGAGGGGAGAAGTGTTTAAATATAACACCCACCCAGGTAAGTTAAATATAGAGACGTTCAGAAAATCCACTCCAAAAAAATGCTATTCAGATCCTGGTCATTCATCTTCATGACTGTTGTCAGATTTTAGTCACAGGGGAGGAGGAATTTCATTGCCTCAGCTGGCAAATTCTGCAGTGTGACTCAGCTCGTGCTAATGGCCAAGTCTGGGCATCATGACTGTTTTAAGTACAGGAGGCATGAAGAGCAGTGACAGCAGGCTCCAAAGTGATCCAGGCAGTTTATCGCAACTCATTATTTGCATACTTAACTCCAATGGAGACATTTTAGAGGGAAATAGATGCCAGGGCTTCCCAGTCTAAAAATTAATGAAAAACATAGCAACGAGTTTTACAATCTTCGATTCTTCCCATACTCCCTCATGCTTCTCTTTTATTTTTTTTATTTTTATTTTTTTGCTTTTTGGAAGGGGAAAGGCAGGGCAATTGGGGTTAAGTGACTTGCCCAAGGTCACACAGTTAGTAAGTGTTAAGTATCTGAGGTCGTATTTGAATTCAGGTCCTCCTGGCTCCAGGCTGGTGCTCTATTCACTGCACCACCTACCTGCCTGTCATGCTTCTCTTTAGAAAAAAACCAAACTGCTGCTGCATTTTGTTTCCTGAAAGGTTATGTTGGTATTGTTCTAAGTGTGCTCATCCAAAAGGACATGGGGAAGGAGACATATTTCACCTCTGAGCTATTTCTATCCCAGTGTCACCCTCAGGTACCTCTGTCTCTGCTACTAGATAAGGTTACTTCAGGCATCCAGCATCAGCTCTCAGAACATGCTTAGAGATTATGTCTCCACTGCAACCATTCTGTGTCACTGAATTCTAACCCAATCTGGAAGCTTGAGCCATATTTACGAAAATGAATTTCTAGCATAAACCCTAGGGAATATCAGCATATTGTTTTGGCCCTAGGATTGAGAGAAAACAGTCATGACAACAAAGGTCAAGGAAAGCGTGAAGAGATCAAATGAGGTAGGTAACACGTGTAAAGCCTTCTGCAAACCTTAAAATGTTATATAAATGTGAGTTATTCTAGTTGAAGTGCACAGATAGCTCCAAAATGCATTTTAATAGAAAAAAAAACAAAGCTTGCCTTTTCTTTTTTAAATTTATTTTATTTTAAATTTATGGACAAAAACAAGCATTTCCATGTGTAATCAAAAAGATGATTGCACATGAAACTGCCAATCTATTAAGTACAACTTGTTATTCCTTTTAAAATATATAATAAAGTTATCATGTAAATTTCTTTTTTCCCCTTGTTTTCATCTTTTTCCCTCCACCCCCTCTGTAGAGATGGCTACCATTTGACACAAATAGATATATATAACAACAGATAGATAGATAAATAGACAGACAGACAGATAGATAGATAGAGACAGACAGATAGATAGACAGATAGATGTAAAATTATTCTATACATGCTTCTATTTAGCAGTTCTTTCTCTGGATGCAGATTGTGTCTTTCTTTATATGTCCTTTATTTTTGTGTATTTATAATAGTCAAAATTACTTAGTTGTTCAAAGTTGTTCTTAAAACAATATTGCTGTTATTGTATACAGTGCTCTCTTGGGTCTGCTCACTTCCCTCTTCATCATTTCTTGCTAGTCTTTCCATGCCTTTCTAAGATCATTGAGCAAATCATTTCCTATAGCACAGTAGTATTTCATCATAATCATATACAACAACTTGTTCAGCCATTCCCCAACTGATGGGCGTCCCTGCAATTTCCAGTACTTTGCCATAAAGAGAGGTACAATAAACATCCCATTCACATTCAAAATTATAATTACTATTGGTGAATTTCCCTCCATCTTCTTCCTCATTATTTTCCTTCTCAGCCTCTCTTTTTACCCTATCTCTGTTACCTTATCTTCTCCCTATTCCTTATTTTACCCATCCCTCTAAAAGTCCCAAAGCTTTCCTTTTTCTTCCAGAGCTTTACTCCCTCCTTTTTTCAATAGGTCTGCTTATAAGAAGACAAACTCAACTATGTTATTTTTTTCTGGACCTACCAATGATTTATTCATGTTGGCATTTCCTCATGGAGGACTGATTTGTAACTTGTTGTGTTACAGCAGGGTTTCTTAACTTGGGTCCATGAATAGATTTCAGAGTGTTTGTGAACTGAAGTGGGTAAAAAAAAACCAAAACCTTTATTTTCACTACTATCTAACTGAAATTTAGTATTTTCCTCAATTATGATTTGTTTTTTTTTTTTTTAAAGAGACATTACTCCTGGGATGGCTAGGTGGTACAGTGAATAGACCACTGGCCCTGGAGTCAAGAGGACCTGAGTTCAAATTCAGCCTCAGACACTTAACACAAAACTAGCCAAAACTAGCCAAGTCACTTAACCCCAAATGCCCTGCCTCCCCCCCTCCAAAAAAAAAAAAAAGAAAGAAAGAATTTAATAATTTTTTAAATAAGAGACATTACTCTGAGGAGTCTCTAGCCTTCAGTAAACTACCAGAGAGATCCATGACAGACAAAAAAGATGAAGAACCTATGTTTTAGAGAGTCACTTGAAATAACTAAGACGTTAAACTGATTGTTTTTAGTCATACAGTATGTGTTAGAGGTGGGACTTGAACCCAGGTCTCCCTGACTCCAAGGTTTGTCCTTCAATTCACTACCACATCATGCTGACTTTAAGTAGAGGAATTCTACAGTGCCATAAGAATGTCAAAGAAATTTGGAGAATCTAGTGTGAAGACACCTGAAATGAGGACAGCAGAGTATATACCCTGACTGTGACTATATCTAAAGACTTCCAGGGTCTAAGATTTCAGTCTTCTATGGACCTACTAGATTTTCTACTATTGTCTTTTTTGTTTTTCAGGCATGTCTGACTCTATCACCCTATTTTGGGGTTTTCTTGGCAATGATACTGGAGTAGTTTGCCATTTCCTTCTCCAGATCATTTTACAGATGAGGAACTGAGGCAAACAGTGTTAACTGACTTGCCCAGGGTCACACAGCTGGTGAGGTTGGATTTGAATTCAGAAGATGTCTTTCTGATTCCAAGCCCACTGCTTTATCCATTGCACTACCTAGCTGCAGCTATGACCAGAAACAACCTGTCACCCTGAAGCCAACCTAATAATAAGCCTCTTTGCATTTACTAGACAGTTTCAGAGGTCCTTCCCAGCTCCAGATCTGTGTTCTGCAAATAACAGATAGATACTCTGTCAAGGGTCTCATACTTGAACCTTTCCAGCTTGGTAAAAGCTATCAGAATGTGTGCTCTGCTGACATAGCTTTGGGGAACAAAAGGTCACTTCTATGCCAGAATGAGTCATTGGAAAGGATTTTTGTGGAGGGTGTATGACTAAGGAAAAAAAAATTTAAGCGTATACAGAAGTATAGCTCTGACTGGGTATAAAATGGAAGGAGATCAAACGAACTACCTAAAGATACGATGAACATATTGTATACACAAAAATTTGTGTTTTTAAATAAACTTCTATTTCTGCATTTTGTCTTTATCTACATCACCATAGTTTCTGCAAGCTTCCCTCCTACTGTCCAGAGCCTTCCCACATGGCAAATAATATTTTTAAGAAAAAAAGAAAAAGAGGAAAAAATCAGCATAACCAAAATACACAGAAAAGTATGAAAATATGTACAATATACTCTACCTCTGCAAAAGGGGTGGAGTCAGGGAATCTGGGGTGGGGAGAGATCTCTTTGCATCAAGTTTCTCTGATAAATGTTGTATTTCTAAGACATATAGGGAATAGATTCAAATTTATGATAATAAGATTCATTCCCTAATTGATAAATGATCAAAGGATATCAACAAATAGTTTTCTAAGAAAGAAATCCAAGCTATCTATAGTCAAATGAAAAAATGCTCCAAATTACTACTAATTAAAGAAATGCAAATAACAGCAGCTCTGAGGTTCTACTTCACACCAATCAGATTTGCAAAGTTGACCAAAAAAGGAAAATGACAAATATTGGAGAGACTGTGGGGAAACAGGCACATTAAGGCAATTTGGGACTAGGCTCAGAAAGTTATTAAGCTGTGCATACCCTGTGATCCAGAGATACCACTACTAGGTCTGTACTCTAAAAGGGATCCCAGAGAAAGGATAAGGACCTGCATGTGCAAAAACATTTGTAACAGTATTTTTTTTAATTAAGAAGTTGCTCATTAATTGGGGATTGGTTGAACAAATAAGGTATATGAATGTACTGGAATACTCTTGTTCTATAAGAAAGGACAAAGGAGATGATTTCAGAGAAATCTGGGAAAACTTTAATTAACTGATGCACAGAGAAGTAACCTAAATCAGGAGAACGTTTTATAAACCAATAACAATATGGTAAGAAACAACTTTGAGAGGCTTAAAAACTTTGATCAACATAATAATTAACTGTGATTCCAAAGGAAAATAAAATGAACAGCTTGATTATATAAAAAAATTTTTTTGTCTTTTTGGAGGGGGGAAGGCAGGGTAATTGGGGTTAAGTGACTTGCCCAAGGTCGCACAGCTAGTAAGTATTTAGTATTTGAGGATGGATTTGAACTCGGGTCTTCTTGATTCCAGGGCTGGTGCTCTATTCACTGTGCCACCTAGCTGCCCCTTGGTTATACAAAATTTAAAAGTTTTTGCATGAACAAAACCTGTGTGGGAAATGTTGGAAGGAATGCTACCTATTTCCTACCAGGCTGCTGCTGAACTGAATACCCATCATGAGACGAACATGTTTTCAAAATGGCCAGAACAAGAATTTGTTTTGCCTGACTATACGTATTTATTACAAGGATTTTGTTTTTCTTGTTCTTCTTTTCAGGAGAAGGAAAGAGATGAATGGTTGAAGGGAGAAAAATTAAAATATGTTTAAAGGAAAATAAATTTTCATTTTAAAAAGTCTTTCCCCATTCCAATCCATTCTCCAGGGCCACACAGAGTGTGGGATTCAAACAAAAAAAAAAAACCGTTTCATAAAAATGTTCAAATATCCCCAGGTCAAAACAATTTCCAAGCAGTTAAAAAGTTCAGTAAGGTTAAAGCAGAAAAAAAAAGCTGTTGGAAAGGAGATCAGAAATGGTCAGCAAAGAGGATCCTTGGGCTCCTCAACAAAGTCTTAAAACTGCTTTTGTATTCTTCTTGACCAAAGGACCAACACGGGGGGGGGCCCGGATCCATCCAGTTTCCATGGAAAAGAGATTATGTTGAGATGCTTTTTGGGAACAAACACACAGGGCCACACTCCAGCGGCCACACAGCCACCAGAGAGTTTTTCCCAACACGCGGCTCTGACCACATCACAAGAGCTGGTGGCTCCCTAATGACTCCGTGATAAAATATTATTTCATCTTAATCTCATCTATTTTTAATTTATATCTTATATAACTTTTATGATGTGTACCGTTAAGAACAACAGTCAGCATATATTATTTATAAGTAAATAAATATATACATATTGGATTTACATGCTCAAAATCAATCAACATGTATTTATTGCCAGGCCCTATGCTACATGGCTGGGAATACAAGGACAGAGAATGAAACAACCCCTGTTTGCAAGGAGCTTACACTCTAACAGGAAGACATACATAAATATGTATATCCATATATCATAGCAGGAGTATAAAACTCAAATGGAAAAGGGGTGCCATAAGGATCCCTGTACATTCCATATTGACTTCATTTTAAAATGTAATATTATTTCTGTTTTATTCTTTTTTCTTTTTTTCTCCATAGGGGCAATTGGGGTTAAGTGACTTGCCCAAGGTCACATGGTTAGTAAGTTTTAAGTGTCCAAGGCTGGATCTGAACTCAGGTCCTCCTGACTCCAGGGCCGGTGCTCTATGCACTGCACCACCTAGCCACTCCTTATTTCTGTTTTATTGTTTCGGTTTTTTAGTTGAATATTTCCAAATTATATTTTAATCTGGTTCAGGCTACATTTGGGAGTGTAAGACTGAGTGTCTGACTCTGCTTTATAGTATCAATTAGCCTATATACTGATTCCTGGTAGGGGTGAATGATCTAACAAGTTTGGAGACCCCTGCTATACACTGAAGGCTCCAGAGGAGAGGGAGTACCCCAGGATGGAGAGGGACTGTCTACCAATGGGAGATTACCTTAACAAAATAGCTATTGATCTGCTTCTTTGTTTACAGGGGAGGCAGGAGGCTGCAGGTGAAAACAGAACAAAAAGGCCTTGACTCCTGGGACCTGGATGAATCCTCCTGACCCTACATTTACTCTGACAGGCCCTAAAAAGATAACATCTCTGTACAAATTCTTTTATGTTTGCCTTTCAAAACAGGTTCTACCACTTGTACCACCCTTCCCAGGGTGCAGAGATCGTTGCAAAGAGAGTATAGCCATGGCAGTGATGGCCCAGCCACCGACTCTATTTTCCTTCCCTAAAATTTCTGCCAAAAAGCATCTCAACATAATCTCTTTTCCATGGAAACTGGATGGATCAGGGCCCCCCGTGTTGGTCCTTTGGTCAAGAAGAATACAAAAGCAGTTTTAAGACTTTGTTGAGGAGCCCAAGGATCCTCTTTGCTGACCGTTTCTGATCTCCTTTCCAACAGCTTTTTTTTTCTGCTTTAACCTTACTGAACTTTTTAACTGCTTGGAAATTGTTTTGACCTGGGGATATTTGAACATTTTTATGAAACGGTTTTTTTTTTTTGTTTGTTTGAATCCTTGAGCTGATGGGCATTGTTAGAGAAAGGGAAAGATTGCCTCGGTTTCTTCAGTTATAAAATGGGCGTGATAATAATAGCACCTACCTCACAGGGTTGTTGTGAGGATCAAAAGAGACATTTGTAAAGTGTTTAGCAAAGTGTCTGGCACATAGTGGGAGCTTAATAAATACTTCTTTCCATACTTCCTTCTGCATTCACCTCTTTTAGCTCCCCACCAAATCATCTTCTTAATTAGCCAGCTGAGCTATGCCCCCCCCAAATCATGGAAGCTTAAGGATAATTAACGATGTTTGTCCATTGAAGATTTAATTATTAATGCAGAAGAGGTCTTGTAAAGAGCAGCCTCTGTCATCAGCTAAGACTACAACTAAATTCATTAATAGTTAGCAATCTTTCGTGCTGGAGGACTGACGATAAAACTACCTCCCTCCTTTCTGTCGAGGGGACAGTGGATTACAGGGATGGTATGAGGCGTACAATGTCAGCCAGATTCTAAATTCTCCATTTATAAAACCTGGAGGTTGGACACTATCAGCAATAACGTAGCTTTTAGCTCGAAGATTTTATTATTCTATGCTTTTGCACAAAATTTACATCACTGATAAGTCTTCCCTGGTAATTCCTGTTTCTTTAACCTTTACTACTCAGTTCTGCTTTCCAAAATTTTAGTTATTTTGATTGCAGTCTCTTGATGAATCTAAATTCAGTGAGACAGAAAGTTTCAGATTGAGATAACACCTCAAAAGGTCACCTTAAGGGCTTCAAGGAAGTGTTGAAAATTTCTGCCAATGTTTTCCCTGGCCTCTGGCTAAATGGGACATGGGACAACAGAAGGTAACAAGATGAGAGCCACCCCCTCCAAGAAAGGATCAGCATTGCCTTGAGCAATTAAGTCATTCTTCTCTCTATCTATTTAACTCCTCAAGCTACTAGCCCATCTTTCCTCTTCCTTATATCAACTGTTGTGTCTAGGAGACTGGCAGACATGGGAAGGAATGAGTTAACACCCCATGTGACCCCAATACCAAGACTGTTGTGACCAAGGAAAGAGCAAATGGAGACTTGAGGCAGTAAGTGTTAACTCTGCCCCCAAGGGGACTGATGGGGGGGGGGCCCCCAGTGTTGGTCCTTTGGTCAAGAAGACTATAAAAGTAGTTTTAAGACTTTGTTGAGGAACCCAAGGATCCTCTTTGTTGACCATTTCTAATCTCCTTTCCAGCAGCTTTTTTTTTTTCTACTTTAACCTTACTGAACTTTTTAACTGCTTGGAAATTATTTTGAGCTGGGGATATTTGAACATTTTTATGAAATGGATTTTTTTTTTTGTTTGAATCCTTGAACTCTGAGGGAACCATTGCACCCAATGTGGAACAGCCAGCATAGAATCTCAGAGTTGGCAGAGGTCTTAGAGGTCATCTATTTCCAACCCATACCTGAACCTTCCATAGTTGCTCCAGTGAGCAGACATCTGCCACAGAAGTGTCAAATATGCTGCCTGTGAAGTCACATATGGCCCACAACACTCCCAAGGTTTGTAGTACAGACTATATAAACATGTGTGGTTTTCTAAGTCAACGTGAGACTCATGAGGATCCTTATGTATGATTTAGTAGCCCCCATTTCTGATTGAATTCAACACTACTGATCTAGCCTTTTCTTGAATACTTCCAGTGATAAAACCCAAGTACTTCCCAAAGTAGCCTGTTCTATTTCTGGATACTACTCATAGTTAAAAAGTTCTGGGGCCAGCTAGGTGGCACAGTGAACAGAGCACAAGCCCTGGAGTCAGGAGGACCTCGGTTCCAATCCGACCTCTATCCATAGCATCACTATGGCAGAACTATATCAAAGAGTTGGAAAACAAACCATTTGAGTTTGGAGGTGGGGAGTGATTACGGACTATGGGATGAGAAAAGGATCCAACATTAAATTTTGCTCTAAAGAAGGAATTAAATAGGCAAAAAGATAGAGTATTTCATGAACCAGGAAAAGTAAGCAAAAGAGCAGAGATGGGAGAGTGCAGGTTATTAAGGGATAGAGAATAGAGAATTTGGACGGAGTATAGAGAGTGTGGAGGAGAATAACATGACAGAAGGCTGGGAAGTTAGAATGGAATTGGATTGTGCAAAGGAAATATGTAGGATGTAGTGTGGTCCTCTCATTTGCTAAAGTACGTAGAGCCTTTGGCCTTAGGGCCATAAAGAAAATGAATAAATAAGAGAACTGGCTCTAAACTGTGATTAATGAGACTTGCTGTTTGAGGAGAGGAAAAAGCCATTTGGGACCATAACTAAATTTTGTTTGGAGTTTGAATCTGGGTATGGTGGTCTGCATAAGTCAGTGCCTGCATCAAATGCCCCACAAGCTACTCAGAGGGAGTGTGATCCTATACTGATAACAGGTGGAAGTCTACATTTGGTAAAGGCTGAAGGGGCAATTGCAGTCTCAGCTGCGATAGGACCCCTCTGGCAAACTGCCCATGAAATTCCTTTGAAAAGGGAATGTGTCCACCTATTCCCGAGTCTAGCTGTGAGGTGGTACCTAATACTGGATGGATGGATATCTGTGACCTTACCTGAATTTAAACAGAGCCAAGAGTGGTTATCCTGTCATATTTGGAATGTCACATGTCCCGGCTTATCCCTTCTACAGCGAGTTTCTATGATCAGAGCAAGCAGTCAGTAAAAGATATGAACCATCTTGTTTTGAGGTTGGCAAATGTACAGGAAGCTGAATAAACTGAAAAATAGTTTTGATAGGAAACATGAAAGATAGGAAGGTTTGGGGATAAATGAGGGTTTATCCAAGCCCCTCCTGTCTCTAAATAATTGATATCAGTTTCAGAAAGGTTTAAGTATGCTGAGAGTGTGTAAGGAAGTGTTTTTTGAAAGCAGGAAGATTTATAAGTTGATTCTAAAATTCTGAGAAAAGCAACAGGCTCAGATTGATTCTTCTAAGAACTATATAGCTGTATAAGATTGGCTTTCAAAAATTTCTCTATCGTAGAAACTCAAACCTTGAGCATGTTTGGTAATAAGATTCAAAGTTTGCATTTTTTGATGCAGTGTTGTAACTGTTGTGAAACTTTATTGTAATCTACCTAGCCTGTGTGGCTAGAAAGCTGAACCATTTATAATATGTGTCTGTGGTGTTGGATCATGTCTCTGTGGGCCCCTGTCTGGTCTGACTGTGCCTTTGCTCCTGAGTGAACGTCTGGGCCAAGGGACCTAGAAAGGACGATGTGGACAGCTTCTCCAGGAATCCAGGCCTGTACCAGAACTGCTACAGCTTTAAATTATTGCTTTGTGTTGTTCTCGTTGTGTTACCTTGATCTCCCTCACTGTTAGGAAATCTTATGTGACAATTTCTGAAGGTTTATAAAGTTTTCAATTGAGTATTGTTAAATGGATGTAATAAGTTGTAAGGCAGAACAGTGTGTGCTGCTCCAGTATGGATTTGTGGCTATTCCATGAACTAAGCAAAAGTTAACATTTGTAACTAAGTGTATTTGTAAAAGATTCAATTTCTGAAGTATCTCTTTCTTCCAATTAGAGGAT
>CM053585.1:81756296-81774560 GCA_028646515.1 Pseudochirops corinnae
GTGTCAAGGCAAAAATCACACCTCCTCCCTAACCCCTCCCAAACTCCACCCCCCTCACCTGGCTAGCATAAATTAACCCTTCTGATTTGGGGCCCTCGGCCCTCCCTCCCCAGAACTTTTTGTTCAGTGGTTGGACTGCTCGCTTCTTGCAAGATTCTAATAAAGAGACTTTTCTCTATTCACCTTGAGCTGTCTCCGAGTGATTTAGGGATTTTTTTTTTTTTTATCCCACACAGAAGTGTGCCCCAGAATTAGAAAACAAGGTTGAATATTGCCTTTTTGGATGCCTCTGATGGTTGCTGGTGCTCCTGAGTAGTGGAAAGAGGTCTTGTGTAGCAATGAATATTGGTGCACCGAGCATGTTCTCCCTTGTATTACAGATATTAACCTACATGCTTTATCCTTCATATTAGATTATAAACCCCTTGAGGACAGGGAAATACACATATGTACACCCATATGCATACATATGTTATGCTATGGTATTATAGGGTCTCGTTTTATCTTCATATCCCATGGCCCTAGCTCAGGACCTTGAATATGCTAGACATTTATGTGACCTGGAGAAAGTTACAACATCTCTGGTTATTGGTTCCTCATCTCAAAAATGAAGGCATTAGACTAGATCAGGAATCTTAACCTGGGGTCTGTGAACTTTAAAAAAAAATTATTAATCTATTTCAATATCATTGATGTCCTTTGTAATTCTATGTATTTTAACATATGAATTTTAAAACATTGTTCTGGGAAGGATTCCACAGGCTTCATCAGGCTGCCAAAGGGGTCTGTGACACACACAAGAAAGGTTAAGAAGCCTTAGATGATTAAGGACAAGATGATTTGTTAGCTCTTCTCCATGAACCTAAATATTCATTGAATCAGTTGGAATAAGGGGATTAATGACACAATAATAACAATAAAATTTATATAGTACTTTAAGATTTGCAAAGTATTTTACAAATACTCTGAGAAGTCTCTCATTTTAGGGATGAGGAAATTGAGGCAAGTAAAGGTTAAGCAATTTGCCCAGGATCACACAGCTAGTAAGGGTCCGAGGCTGGATTTGAATTCAGGTCTTCCAGATTCCAAGTCTAGCGCTCTCTCTATTAAGGATGGGAGAAATATGTTAAGAATTTCTCCAAGCCTTAGGTAAGTTACAGTGTCATAGATGCAGTACCGCCCCCACCATACAGCTTGGGATAGAGGTGGAGGGGCAAGTTAAAGGCAGATGGCCAAACAAGCTCCTGTGGTCATGTGATGGCTGAGGAAGCTAGGATGTGTAGTTCAACAGGATTGAGCTGAATGCATGGGATGAGAGTTAGAAGAAGTGGTGTTCTGCTAGTGAAGCCTGATATCCTCCCATCACCTGCACAGAAAGGGCAGACTCAGGCCACTTATACACTGTGGAGGAAAACTTCCTCTTTATACTTGTTCTGTGTGAAAATTAGAGTACTCCTGACATACCTGTGAGAAGCAAAGATTCCAGAATCTGCCTATTCTGCTCCTATTCTCTGGGACAGACCTTCAGGACACTCCAAAGACTCAAGTGAATGTCATATACTAGATACCAACCTGCCATGGATGTTTTGCCATGAATGGAAATGTACTTGCTAGCTCTTTGATTGAGGAGCTAGCAAAGGGGTGATTTAAAATATCATAGATGTAGCACTACCCCCACCATACAGCTTGGGGTGGGAAAAAGGGGCAGTTTAAAGACAAAGTCCCCTGGTCATCTGAAAACGGAGGAATCTGGAGATTACAGATTGGGGATCTATGGCACTGGAGGGTCTGATGCTTGCTCTGAGGAAGATCATACTGACAAAGAGGATGTTAAATTGTTCTTATTTGGTTCAAAAATTCTGAGCAAAGGTTTAAACAATAAATCTTTGTGAATGTAAGTGACTTCCAATAAAATGTCAGGGATGGAATGAGGAAGCAGGGTTTTCCTGGAGTAGGATGAGGGCAGCTGAGCTATGATCTGATTGTATAAATTCATGCCAAACCCTAGGCCAACATAAGAATCTGGGACACCACCCACATAAGGGCGGAACTGAGAGGAGAATCATAACCAGCTCTCAGAGAGCCTGCAAGAGGCACAAGGAGGTGGGATGGCACCCCAGATTTCTCTCTGGTGTTGGGTTCTGCACATGAAAGGTGGAGTGAGCACTGGATTGACAGCACATACTGGTCTGGACTACCAAAGAGGACCAGGCACCAAGACCCATGTCTTCTGGTTTTCCACAGACATTGTCTGGGGGAAAGAACCCCCCAGCTCATGTGCAATCTTCTATTCATTATTGTTCTCTCCCTTCTCCTCAAATTATCATGTATCATGTATGGTGGAATTACATCTTAGTGGTTCTAAAATTGGCTCATAAAGCTAAAATCTCATGTAGTTAAAATTACCCTCTCTCCACAGTGGGTCTCCACAAGGAACAGCCTCTGAGATGCTGGGAGAATGGGAAGCTAGCATGCCAGATTGTTAACTTTGAAGACTGGCTCTAAGTATGGCTTTACACATTTTGGAGCTAGATGAGACACCATCATCTCTCCCCACCTCCATTCCCCTTACTTCCCATCCTCCTCCTCATCATCACCCTCCTCTTCTTCTGCAAAGGGAGGGCCAGGGTGCAGTGCAGGGGTCCTGACATTGAGGCCTAGGGTGCAGACTGAGCTTCTACTTACTCCTTGGCATTGGATAGAACAGTATGGCTATAGAATTACCTGCACTCTTTAAATGGTTTTTGTTTGGTTTTTTTTTTTTGCCTAGTCCATATAGTTGAATTCCAGAAGTTAAATTGTATGATGTGTAAATGCTGCTGTATGCTTATTTAATTACCTATTCTAAAATGGAATCTTTATCTTCATCTACCTCTGCCTACCATAATGCCTTGTGCATAGTAAGAAACTCTTTAATAGTTATTGGATTGAGTGCGATGAGATCCAATTGGAAAATGACTTTTATTGCTTTGTATCATCCACAGCCTCTCACATGTGTCAAATAAATATTTGTTGATCGATGGGTTACAAACCATGAATAAAATCAGAATGAAAATGAGAAGAAAACAGAATTGACAGCAGTTGATTCAAAACAGCAATAGACTCTGCTTGCTATGTCTAGTCCAAACAAGATCACCCGCTCTATGAACACATTGGACACAAAGCATGTGAAAAACCAAGACCACATGTGAAAACCAAGTTACACATGTATTCAGGATAGCAGGGACGGAAGCAGAATCACATACTTCCCCAGGCACACTTCTGTACAAGGGAAGCAGAAGCAGCCCCAAATGTCAAACCAGTGATTCCTAGCCCCATTTTACAACGTCTCAGGGTGTCTTCAGTTACTCAGCGGTTGTTTCTAAATTCTCCAAAACAAAATAATTGTCTTTTTCTATAATTTGGAGCACAAATATCTGCCACCCAGACCAATCAGGGACCATGACAGGACCTAGACAAAGATGACAGGAAACCACTGTGTTAAAAGCTTGGTGGTTTCTGTATCTGCAGTGACTGCACCTGACAGTTAACCAGATGCATCTCATAGTTACTGGGCCTTGAATTTCCCCTGTTCTCCTGCCCTGACCAAGACTGCAGTGGAAAAAGAGACTGTTTCAGACATCAACATTCTCCCAAGAACACAATTCCACAGTTAATGTGAAATCCTGCCTGCTAACCAGATAAAGCATGTCCTCGATTCATGACAGGATATTGGATTCAGTTCAGTATCACAAAATGAGACAATAACCCAACAGGATTGTTCAGCCACGTTCTAAACCACACACACAACAAACCTAAAATAAAGTCCTCCGTAATCTGTGTCATGTTAGATGGCCACAGGGCCAGATTATAGGTGTGTCTGAAATCACGCACCTGGATCCTCGATGCCCAGGAAAGGGGGGAGGGGTACTTCTAGAATTCAAGCGACCTTTAAAAGGATCCAGTTCTGAAATGTGCATCCAGGAACAGCTTTTCTGTTTTGCACTGTCAGACTGACAGCCATCAGCCACCAGCAACCAGATCTGGGATTCCTGCCAATTTCACAGGCAAGCTGTACAGGCCTGACTTCTCTCCTGTCTCAGGTTGTTTAAATCTAGCAATTATATTTCACTGCATGCAACACAGAATGCAAAATAGAAACTAAAATTAGAAGGCTAAGATGCTAATAGGACTAGGCTGCGGATAGAAGAAGCTCACAAAGGGTGCCATTAGAAAGAACATAGAGGATTAATGCCAGGGACCCTTGATAAAAGCAACAGAATGGAAGAGATAATCTGTGAAATGGGAGAGGAGGTGGGTAGGAGTTGCTCTAATTAGAGTGAATCAATTGATCCTTGCACCTGCAAATAATTCTTATTGTCCTTAGGGTAGCCCAAAGCTCCACAATCTGTTTGCTTTTAATTGAATCTCTTTCATATTCATCAACATCTATTCTCAGTAAATTACAGACAAATTTTCGGTAAATTGCCCAGCAATTTGTAGCTATCAGATTTGCTTCTAAAACTGAGATGAAAGTTTAGGTCTGTGTCTCTAAACGAGATGATAACATCAGAAGCAATGCCAGGTTCTTAATGTCCATGCATTCTTTCTTTCCATAAACGTTTATTTAGCACTTAGTTAATGCTAGGCACTGGCCTAAGCCCTGAAAGAAATACAAACACGAATAAAGCAGAGCCCTATCACCCTATTACCCGAAAGGAGTTTACGATCTATTAAGATTGTAGGGATTGTCTTTTGCCCTAATTTGGAGCATAAATATCTGCCACCCAGACCAGTCAGGGACTACTACAGGACCTAGACAAAGATGACAGGGTTTTACAGCTTCCCAAAGAAGAGCTTCCACTTACTCCTGTCTGTGCAAAACCAAGCAAGAGTAAACACATCATTTGGACCAGGGGAATACTCAGCCCCACCCAATTAATGCAGACTGTATCTGCAAAGAAGTCTTGCAAAGAACCCTTGAGACAACATAGGTGTGGGGAGGGAGGTGGGAGGTGGGAGAGTCACAGTTGATTAGGCTTCTGGGAATGAATACAAGCATCACATTTAAGGTAGCACTGAAAGCCATTTAGTCCTGGTGAAGGTTAAAACCAGCCTGTAATTTTCCTAGGTAGAATAGTGCCTGGCTGTTATTTGGGGCGAGGGGACAAATTATTATGTGACTGTCTATGTGTTGTGGCCAAAGGACAGAACCACATACACCCTCCTACAGAAAGCGTGTGGGTGGCTGTCTTATTTATCTGTAGGTTGTGGAAGTGAACAGAGAGATCCCAGGCAGACACTGTCACTCTGGAACCAGCTTCAGACGTCCAACTGAATCCAGATTTAGCTAGCATAGCACAGGACCCTGAGTTTGAAAAGTCTCTAAGATGTTTCCTTGATTCTGAATCAGAGGGGATGATGATAGGGGAAGGGAAGATGTGAACACAGGCAAGCATAGTACAAAATAAAATGTAAATGCATGAAAATATAAAGTGCTAAAAGAGATATGATGAGGGAAAAATCGATTTCCTCTCACTGGGGTGGAATGAGAAAGCAATCAAGAGAGGCAGCATGTGAGCTGGACATTGAAATACGGGTAGGATGTCAGCAAGTGGAACTAGAAGGAAAAGGACATATTGGGTGTAAAGAAAGAGAGAGAAGGTGGGAAGGAAGGAGAACTGGGATGGTGAGAAATGTGGTAGGTGTCTGTTTATATGTTTGTTTAAAGAGGAAGGTAAACTGCAGTTTTAAAATACACTCCAAGAGTAGAATATTGTCAGTTCTGCCCAACTCTTACTGATGTGTTCACTGGTTTTGCTGAACTACTTTTTTCGCTTCGTTTTATTCTTTGTTACAAGGGTTGGATCAGTGGGGGAGGGAAAGGGATATATCTGTAAAGGAAGGAAGGGGATAGAAAAACATGATATTGATACTTAAAAAAAAAATGAACCCACAAGTGGGGTGGTACAGCCAACTAGGAGTGCATGAAAGCCCTGAGAAGCCAGGGTGCCTGGGCCTTGAAACAGAGGGAAGGTCTGGACTTGAAACTAGGCCCATGAGAATAGAACTAAATGATGAGCCTAATCCCCTTCCTCTGCCTCCCCAGAGACTGAAGTGGTGCAAATAGGGGAGGAGGTTTATGCCTCCCATGTACTGTGGGAGTAAGTTTGTATGTTTGTGATCGTACTTTCTGAAGTAGATACCCCTCTTTGTAAAACTCCACTATGTTACATGTATATGTGTATACATACGTAAGCACAAAACTATCACAATAAATTATTATCACAAAGGAAAAAGGCGCAACTGTGTGGGTGAAGGACAAAAAGAGAAATATATTAGATAGCTTCTTAAGGACAGTTTGGAACAGGGAGCTCCCATGTGATGGTTACTCAGCCTGATGCCTCAACAAAAGGACCTCAGAAAACACTACACAGTCCTCTCCAGTCATTGCCAAGATTTCTCCTAGTCCCTCTAGGAACAACAACACATAACAATAACATGTAATAATGCAGTGAAATATTTCAGGATGGGGCTCAAAGTTCCTGAGAAGTCCTCCATAACAGTACCTTGACATTATTATACTTGGCTCCCATTCCAATGCTCTTCTGTCCTCAGACCTGGCCTCCCATCCCCCATTTTTGTAGATGACTGAGAGCTGACTTTTTGAGAATGACATAAAACTCTCCCTGGATGCACGGTTGTTATTATTAGCATAGCAATCTAAGAATGGGAGAGACCCGGCTACTGCCCATGGATGCTCAGGAGGCATGATTGGTTACGTGGATGCAGGAAAATTGATCACCAACTTAATGTTGTATCAGAGCTGGAGATTATTTTCCTCCAGTCCCTACCTTTTGCAGGTGAGGAATCTAAGTCCTTAAGCAGTGAAGTGACTTACCTAAGGTTACATAATGGTAGAGCTAAGATTAGCTTCTCCTTGCTCCCAACCCAGGGTTTTTTCTACTGTACCATACTACCTTCTTTTTTAATGGAAGTCACACACAGAGAATAAAATTAGGGCAAAATCAACATATATCTTGGAATAATGCTTACTCTTACTATTGGAAGGTCCCTCAGAGGTCATATGTCCACCCCACACACCAAAAATAATAACCTCGGGGCAGCTAGGTGGTGCAGTGAATAGAGCACTGGCCCTGGAGTCAGGAGAACCTGAGTTCAAATCCGACCTCAGACACTTAACACAAAAACTAGCTGTGTGACATTGGGCAAGTCACTTAACCCCAATTGCCCTACCTTCCCGCCTTTAACAAGCAAAAAATAAAATAATAAAATAATAATAATAATAACCTCTATGACATAGTTAAGAATTGGTCATCCAGGCTTTGCTTGGGAAACCTCTAATGCAGGGGAATCCACTACCTCCCAATCCCATTTCTGGACAGTGCTAACTCCTAGGAAAATTTTCCTCACATCAATCAATTGCTCTGTAACTACCATTCGTTGCTACCAATTCTGACCTCTGAGACTAAGTAGAACACATCTATTCCTTTCACAAGACAGTCTTCAAATTGGGACATGTAAAAAGTTCTAGAGACATAATTTCTGGGTAATTAATCATGCTAGCAATAATTAATAAAAGAGGTCAGTGACACTGCTGAATGCCAAAGACCACTCATGGCACCCAATCAAGGTTTATATGCCCTTGGAAGAATGGGTTTCCTGAGGGTGGCAATTGACTCTGGTTAATTACTAATGAAAGAGAATGAATATTATAATGAGAAATGGACTTATTCTGAAGAGGGGCTGACTGATCACTCAGTCTCGGACCAGGAGACTTATCTCTTATCTAAACTAACCTGCCCGGGACAACCTAAACAAAAAAGGCATCCACTTCTGCTGAGATCTGACTGAGTGGAACACAATGGACCAGAATTCACCTTAGATTTTTTGTAAGGTTCTCTAGTGGGGTGGGGCAACAATTCCCACCCAGGATAAAAGGCAGGTACCTTGGGGATTTGAGCAAATTCCTTCATCAACAATGTCCTTCAGATGCTGACTTGGCCTAGTAGAGAATGAGGATTTAGGAGAGGAAAATCCTGGGTCTCCCCAATATTAACAATTAGTTATATAATGATCACTTCTCTCAAAATGCTCAAAGACAGCTATTGTTCACTCCCTTACTTCCTTCAGCTAAGCCCTTCTTTCCACCAAGCTAAATAGCCCCACTTTCTTTAATTTGTCCTCATATGACATGATCTCAAGACTCTTCACCATCCTATTTGCCTTCCTCTGGATACTCTTCAACTTCTCAATGTCCTTCCTTAAACATGGCTTCCAGAACTGAGCACAATACTTCAGATATGGTCATCGCAGGGCAGAGTAGAGTGGGATTCTCACTTCCCTCTACACTGAGTTCTCTCTCAATGTAGCTTGAGTTTGCAATGAGAAGCAACCTATTATAGTGAAAAAAGTACTGGACCTAGAGTTAGGAAGGACTGAGTTTGAATCCTAGCTCTAATATTTACTGTGACTATGAGCTGGGGCAAGGCCCTTAACCTCCCAAATCTTGGTTTACTCGCTTGTAAATTATAGGTAATAATACCTATTGTAACTACTTTGCAGAGTTGTTATAGTTTTTACACACATAAAAAAAAAAAGGATACTTTTTTGGTGTTTTGTCAGCCTTAAAGTACTACGTCAATGTTGGTTACTGACTTTGCTTTCTTCGTTGCCAGGACACACTATTGATTCATACTGGGCTTGCAGTCCACTAAAAAGCCCAGATCTTTTTCAGAAAATCTGCTGACTAGTCAACCCTCCCCTCTTATACCCATTAAGTTGCTTTTGTTAACCCAAGAGTAAGATTTTACATTTAACCCTGTTAAGGTGTATCTTATTCACTGGTTCTAACTCAGTGGTGTTAAAATCAAATTGAAATGGGTTCACCATACATAAGTAACCATGCAGGCCACATGTTGACTCAGAAATATTAATATCATCTGTGTTTTGTTATACTTTTATTTATTTTGTTAAATATTTTTCAAATATTATTTTAACCTAGTTCTGGCAATGCTGGGGAGTGTTGCTGGACAGCAGGCTTTATGTTTGACTCCTTTGTACTAACCCATCAATATAATTTTGATTCCTAACTCTGTCATCTAGAATGTTAGCTATTCTATCTGCCTTCATGTCATGCACAAATCTGAAAAGCATCCAGCAGCATTGGTATAAATAGTAAATATCACAGGACCAAGCATCTAAATGTTTTACATTCTAGACTATATCTTCATCTTCTCTACAAGAATAGCAAGAGAAATTTTTGTCACTGTTTTGCTAAAATGTAAGAAAAGCGTATGTAGCATTTCTCTTGCCTCTCAGTCAAAGCTGTCAAAAAAAAAAAAAAAAGGAAATGACCATAACTCAGACTATAGTCTTAGAGATGTGGGAACATCATGCTAGTTAGAGTATGTGATACCCTGGAAGCTGCAGGTCATTCAGGTTTCCTGTGACTGTGAAAAAAGAGATTTCTTTTCTTTTTTTGCATTGAATATGGTGACTTTTTTGATGGTACACAACATAGAATTCTACATTTCCCACCCCCTACAACAAGGGAACTTTGGGGCAATTATTGTGAACAGGGTATGGAATCTCCAGTATAGGGAAATAGTTTAGGGATTTGGGCTCCCCAGTGATGGAATTCCTCCTTTGCCTCAGGATAAAGATCTATGACTTTCCATTTTACTCCTTGGAGGCCGTGTAGACCATGTGGTCTACTACATGGCTGCTATAGCCATATTCCTTGTCATACCAAGAAATGAATTAGACAAAATAGTCATCAAGGGCTGTACTAGCATCAGCATCAAAGACAGAAGAGTGGTTTTTGCTGTTAAGGTCATAGGACACAACCTGGTCCTCTGTGAAGTCCAAGATGCCTTTCAAGGGTCCCCTTGATGTTCCACCACTTTCTGGATATCATCATACTTGACATATTTCTCCAGGCAGCAAGTCATATCCACAATAGATACATTGGGAATAGGAACATGTAAAGCTATGCCTATTGGCTTCCCAATCACCTTGTGTATGACCTTACCTATAGCCTTAGCAAATTAGAAGCAGGGATGATGTTTTGGGTAGCGCCATGACCATCATGTCACAACTTGCCAGAGGGATCATCTACCATCCTCTAGGTAGAAATAATGGCATGGACTGAAGTCATGAGTCCTTCCACAGTGCCAAAGTTGTCATGAATGACCTCATCCAGGAAGGCCAAGAAAGAAGCATTACTGACAATTTTAAGGGAATTATAATATTTCTCATGATTCACTCTCATGATGAACAGAGGGGCATCAGCAGAAATGTAGAGTAATATACTTAGCTCCCCCCCTTCAAGACTAGCCTTTTCCATGGTGGTAAATATAGCTGTGGACTCTATTACATGCCCAGCTCTAGTGTCTCCATATTTAATATTGGTGAGATCATGCTCCCAGAAGATAGTGAGCGATTTTCCATTAATCATAAGCTCTCCATTCTTAGCCTTGACAGTAGTGCTCATGAACTTGTAAAGAGTGGGATCATATTGAAACATATAAACCGTGTAGCTGAGGTCAGCAAAAGGGTCATTGATGGCCACAACATCCACTTTGCTTGGGGTGAATACAGGCACCTAATATAGCCAAATCCATTGATTCTGCTTCACAATCTTGCCTCAGAAATGCATATGCACTAACAGATCCTGGCACTAGGCTTGGGAGAAGAGCTGAGAGAGAAGTGTTTTCTAAAGAGAAATGGAAGTGGCCATGCAGAAGAGATGTGGGACAGGAATGAGTTCCATCTAGCCAGGGGCATGCTGAAGTCAGCTCATACTGGCTCCCAAAAGTCAATTGTCAAATTTTCAATGTGACCATTTATACCTCATAAATCAACAAATGCTACAAATCAGGGTTCGACTTACTGTTTTGTTGATGGTCTAGACTTAAGAAACTCATGGAGAAAATATTAATAATGAAGATTAAATTTAAAAGTGTATTGTGGGTACCTGTTTCCCCTCTGAAAAGCCAGTTGTAAAACCTTTACCATAACACTCATTCATTCAGCATTCTGGCTTTGGACTGACTAAGCAGATATTAGAATAATTGCCAGCAGCCATAATTCATATAAACAGAGGACTGGTGGGGCCAATATCAAGACAGACTGGAGCAGAGGAAGTGATAAGACATGAGTGAAGCACAGACGGACAGACTGTAGCCAAGAGCCTGAGAGCAAGTGGAGCCAAAAGAGCAGATCTATGGTGAGATCACCAAATCCAGTCCAAGCACTTTTCTTCTCTCTCCATCCCTGGAATAGAGAAGTTGCATTTATCTATCCAATATATTCCTATTTCTCCTCTAACCAGGAAGGAAAAGAGGAGAAGGAAAGACATTTATTCCCTCTTGACTGAAGTCCTGGCAAACGACATTTAGAAGCTTTATTCCTTTAATTGCTTATTCATATTTTTATGTGACTTGAAGCTGCTATTGAACTATAAAGGGAATATGGGACAAACCATGAATTTGTTTGATTATTAACATATGGAGCAAGAGGGAGGAGAAGTCAAACCCAACAGGGGAGAGCTTTTCCTTAGTAAAAACGAGTGGGCAATTAAAAAAAAACCGGAGTGGGGATGACTGAGTTATTTAAGAATATATATATATATACATATATATGCATATTAGGATCATACTCTTGATCTATTTCTTCTTGAATTCCAAGAAACACTCAAGAAAACAAACTGAAAGTTGAGCATAGGCAGAGGGGGAGGGAAAGGGGGAAATTGGTACAGTTTTTGACTAAGCATCTTGGTGCTGCCATTTCTGAAGCTATGATTACCGGTCTGACTTGGTGTTAGAGGATTTGAGGCACATGCACCTCATGGGCCCCTTTCTCACAGGAATCACTTGGCACCACCCACACCCCACAGGCCTAGAACGTGATCTGCTCCTGATGAAGCCGGGGTTCTGGGCGTCCATTCCTTCCTTTCCTAGACATTTACTAATCATTCTTTTGATAATCAATCTATTCTAAACTTTTGCTAACAAAGTCAACCTTACTGGCCTACAGTTTGCAGGGTTCAGGCTCTTCATTTTTTTTTAAATTTGGGGCGTTTGCTCTTCTCTAATCCACAGAAACTCTTCTCTTTTTTATGCTTTCTCAATGATCACCAATAGTGGCATGGCAGTCTGCCATTTCTTTAACCACCCAAAATAGAATATATCTGGGCCAGGTGACTTGAAATCACCAAGGGTGGTTAGGCATTTACTAATCTCTTTACTTATCTTGGGTGCCACCTCCCTATTAGACATCTTTGTTCTGTCCTTTCCCATCCAGATCGTTCTCTTGGCAGAGAAAACAGAAACAAAATAAGGGTTGAACAGATCTGTATTCTCTCCATTTTGGGATATCATCATGCTATTTACCCCTAACAAAGGTCATATCTCATCTTCGATCCTGATCTTTTCCCAATACAGCTAAAGTCTTTATTCAAGGAAGGCTCAAGCCAAAAGAAAGCCCAGGATGCAGCCACAATGCTACCTTATAAAAGGGCACAAAGACCACCCCAGGGATTAAAATGTTAATATTTTAATAGCCCCAACACAAATCTCTCATAGATCAAGTAACCAGCTGGAGTCTTTCAGGAGCAATGAGTTTATGGCATCATTGTCTTCTCTCCTCCACCCAGTTATTCCCTGAGCCACCATTTAGTTCCTCATTCTTGACCTCCCATGCACAAAGCTTTGAGCAAGAATAACCATGGACCATTTCTTAAATTTTTCACAATTTTCTTGGAACTATTGTAGAGTTCCATTATAGAGTAGCCATCAAAGTCATCATCACCACCACTATCACCACCACCACCACCATCATCATCATCAGTTCTTCTATTATTATTATTACTCTTCTTACAAGAACAACAACAGTAATTATCACTATTCTCTCCCTGGGATTCTCCCAACCCTTCACAGGCATACATTATATAATGCAATCTCACAACATCCTGGTTGAGAAGGAAGGTATAATTATCCCTCATTTTTAGGAAAGGAAGCTGAACGCCAGGGAGTTCCCCTTAGCCTCTTCACCAAGTAAGATGCCAAGACCAGGGCAGGGCTAAGGAATGGCTCTGGGTGAGCTGACTCTTAATCCTCTTGCCAAGTCACTCAGCTGGCAGGGTAGTAAGGAAAAGAAAGAAAGAAAGAAAGAAAGAAAGAAAGAAAGAAAGAAAGAAAGGAAGGAAGGAAGGAAGCAGGAAAGAGAAAGAAAGAGAAAGAGAGAAAGAGAAAGAGAGAAAGAAAGAGAAAAAGAAAGAAACCTATGTTTGTTGCTCTATACCTCAGAAAGTTCTGAAGTAAGCATGTTTCTTAAGGCCATATTCTCTAGGACAGTATAATAATCTATCTCCTAGCAGCTAGCTGTCTACTGGGCCTGCCCCTTTTTTTAGTGTTTCTTACTGACTGAGCACCAAAGGGGTTTGTTAGACCTCCATGAGCACATATTCCAAAGAACCTGAGTCTGATGCTCACTAAGTATCACTTTATCTTCTGAACAGCATACCCCTATAGTCTTGAATCAAGCATTTGGGCCAGTGGCTAAAAGTCATGCATTGCCTCAGAGAGTGAAATGGTATCTATTTTTCCATTTTGTTGCATAGACTCTAGCTACTTCGACTTTCAGATAACAAAGTCAGCCCTTCTATTTAGTAATTCATGGGATGCAGTTTAGTGGGTACAAGGGAGAGAGTGTTGGACTTATATTCTGTAAGTGCTGGGTTCAAATCCTATTTCAGACATTTGTGATTTGTATGACCCTGGCCAAATCACTTTGTCTCTTGCGGCTTTAGTTTCCTTATTTATAAATGAGGTTAATAATAGAACCTACCTTCCAAAGTTATTATGTAAATAAAATGAGACAATATTGCTAAAGCCTTTGCAAATCTGAAGGCATTATGTAAACGTTAGCTATCGTTACATTGTGGAGAGGATGCTTGTTCAGGTATTGATTAGACTAGATAGCTACTGAGGTTTCTTCCAACCTTATCATTTTGTCACCAGGAGATCAGCAAATATATGCACAGCTAGCATTTTTATACTGCTTTAAAGTTTATAAAGTGTCTTACAAACACTACCTCATTTTATCCTCCCAGAAAATTTGGGGATAGGTGCTAGTATCATCTCCATTTTACAGATGTGGAAACCGAGGCTGACAGAGCTTAAAGAATTTGTCCAGTCTCACATAACTAGTCAGTATTGGAAGTCACCTTTGAACTCAGATCTTCCCAACTTCAGGTCTAGCATTGTATTCACTGTGCTACATACACAATACATGTAGATATGAAGTTATATGTACATTTTATACATTTATACTTGTATATACAAACCTGTATATACATATACACACAAAAAAACATATATGTGCACATTTTTCCCTGTAAGAAGTTAACTGGTTCATATAGGGATTAAACCCATAACCACACTCTAACCAAATGAATTAACAGGTCCAAATAACCATAGCCAGGTGACCTATCGATGACAGGCTTCTCACATAAGAGTACTTCCTTGGGGGCCAGATTTGAATATACCCTGAACAGACATATTTTGCCACAAGTCAGGGCTGAAACATCAGCATTCTTTTCTTTCCTCTTCTTTCTGCTGTCTCATTCCCTCCCAGGCATAGGGAATAAGCTGATGGCTATTTATTGATTACTGTACACTGACCATGCATTTATTTTTGTATAAAGAATAGAGTAAGATCGAGTCTCTGCCCAGAGATCCTGGCATGACTCAGCAGCCTGTCCTTGACTTTCTGACGCAGCCACTGTATCTTTCCCTTTCCCTGGGACCATGAAATCAATGTTACTCTGCAGGTTTTGCAGAGTCACCAAGAATATTCCATGCAGAGAAGTTAAAGAAAGCCTTGATGAGACAGGCCTATCAGGCTGCATGAGGCCTGCCTGATCAGAGCAGGAAGATAGTCAGCCTTTCAGGGAGGGCCCTGAACCAGACCCACCTGAGCTAGTCACAGGTAATATAATCTTCAACTGCCAGTCATAGAGAATTGAAGGACAATTAAGTTAAGGCGACAATTCTTAACCTCTTTTCAGTCCTAGCCCCTTTGACAGTCTGGCAAAGCCTTCGGACCAGTTCTCAGAATTATGTTTTTAAATGCACAAAACAAAATGGATAAGATTCAAAGGAAACCAATTATATTGAAATATAATGTTATCAGCATTAAAAAAAAACAACAAATTCAGGGATCCTAGGTTAAGAACCACTGGGATAAGGGGGCTAAAATGATATTTTTTCCCTTAGTTTTGCCCAGGCAAAGTGGGCATCATTCATATTCATATAGATATCGCTATACCTATACTTACACCCATACCTATAGATGGATATAAATATAGCTATAGACAGAAAGAGAAAGAGATGGATATGGTTAGAGATAGATATGTAGATATAGAAATAGAATAATCACAACCAGGACTAGTATGTAGATTCCAAGTCACCACGTGAAAGAATGAATCACTTTTTTCTCTGAACTCCTATAGCACTTATTATCCATACTGTCTATGTTAACACTTAACCATTTACTGTGGCCTATTGCCCTCTGCTTCCCATATGGAAGTTTTATCTCCCCAGATAAAATGATGGCAGAGGGGTGGGGAAAGCTACACTTCATTGAGATTTGAAGGCTCTCTGAGTGAATCACTGCAGAGTCATTTGAAAGAGGAGGGAGCTGCCTTGGAAGCCCCAGTGGGTTTTTCCTCATTGGCCACCTTCAAGTAAAGGTTGGATGGCCAATTGTCTGGGATGTTGTAGAGAGGATTCATGTTCAATCTTTCAGATAGTATTTATTAAATACCTCCTATGTTCTCAGCACTGTACTTTGGCGAGGCATGGGTTGGACTAGATCACCCCTAAAGTCCCTTATAATTCTGATATTCTGTGATTGATTCTGTGATCCAAGGCCATACAACAGAAAAAAAAAAAAGCAAGTAAGAATATTCCCCGCCTCCATTTTGAGAAGTGTAGCTTGAAAAATGCAAGGACTCAGAAAAGATGTCCTGTGCTAGAGAAATAAGGGACATCTAATTTGAGCACAGAGTTACAGGGAGATACTGACAAAGTAATTAAAAAAAAACTTTCCTCATAACAAGAAACAAAACAGACAGACAGACTGCTGGCTGTGAAAGACCCTAGAGCAGCAGTTCTCAACCTGTGGGTTATGTTCAATTTGTAACAATAAAAATACATCCTGCATATCAGATAGATTCATAACAGTAGCAAAATTACAGTTATGAAGTAGCAACAAAAAGAATTTTATGGTTGAGGGTCACTACAACATGAGGAACCATATTAAAGGGTCACGGCATTAGGAAGGTTGAAAACCACTGCCCTAGTAGGAAAAGAAAAATAAATAACTTTTTTTTTGCCAGAAGATAGAGAAAAGAAAGAGGAGGAGGAAGAAGAAGAAGAAGAAGAAGAGAAAGAAGGAAAGAAAAAAGGAAGAGGGAAGGAAAGAGGGAAGGAAGGAAAGCAAATGCTTAGAAAAGTAGAGCTAATGACACATGTATTCATTTATACTTAGTAATTTTTAATAATTTATACTTAGTAATTTTTAATAATTTATACTTAGTAATTTCTTGAATTTTAAACTTGGTCCTAATTGAAAAGATTCAGGATTCAAGTTATATACTATTTTCTCAGTAAAGAACTATAAATTTTTAGCAAAGGGACCAGAAAATATGGGAAGGGAATGAGCATTTACATAGCACCTACTATGTGCCAGGCACTGTCCTAAACACTTTATAAATATTATCCCATTTGAGCCTCACAACAACCCTGTGAGGTGGGTGCTATTATTATCTCCATTTTACAGTTGAGCAAAGTAAGATTAAGTGACTTGCCCATAGTCACACAACTAGTAAGTGTCAGAGGTCACATTTGAACTCAGGTCTTCCTGACTCCAGGTCCAGAGCTCTATCTACCAGCTACCTAGTTGCCTATAGATAATCTTTCCTTCTGTAATACTCCATATCTGAAGAAATCTCACCTGTGGTCTAAATTGCCTTAAGGAGGAATCATGGTTCACCTCCTCTAAATGCAGGTTTAGAGCCTACAAGGAATGAATCCACCTCCATGGAATTCAGCCTATTTCAGTAACAAAGCATCCCACTGGAGACGGTGTAGACTCAGAGCGCTGGAATCTGAGTCAAAGGACTTTGCCTGGAATCCATGCACAATTAGCAAAGTCAATTTCTCAAGTGGACTCAAGTTTTGAAACTTCAAGGTCTCTTTCAGTTCTAAGTTTCATGATCCTTGAGTTTTTCCTACCAAACTTGATCCAAATTTGACCAGAGTTCTCATGGTTAAAGGCAGCAAGATCCAGTGGATAGAGTGCTAAGTTTGGCATCCAGAGATGTTGGGTTCAAATCCTACCTCTGGCACTTGCCAGCTGTTTGACACTGGGCCAGTCACTTAAGCTTTCTGGTATGTGCTTCAGGCAACCTCTTTGGACTGGTCCACCAAGTCAGAGGGTTATAAGTTGCATTGGTGGAGGGAATTCCCCACACTGGCAAAAGTTTCATGTTCTGTTCCACGTTATAGAAATAGATTTAGGAGGGGGCGGAGCCAAGATGGTGGTGTAGGAGCAGCAAGAAATCGCGGCTCTGACACAGCCACATCAAATACCCAAAAAATATGACTCTAAACAAATTCTAGGGCTCTAAAACACACACAGATATATTTCCTGCTGAAGGCAGCTCGGCTCAAAGCGATCATTTCAACTCTGAGAGCAGAAACCAGCCCAGCCTGAAACAGCAGCTTTTGCCCCGGGGCGGCTGGACGAGTGGGGCCCCAGCAGGGCTGGAGCTTCAGGACAGCAGATCTGCGGCAGGTGTGGCAGTATTCAGAATTTTCAAGCCATAAGATAAAAGGGCTAAAGTTAGTGGAACTTGGAAAACTGGGGAAGAAAAGCGGGTCGGCCAAGCCACCTCCAGGGCAAAGAAGCAGAAAGCAGAGGTTCTGCACCCACCTCCACATTGCCACTTCAGAGGTCCCGGCCTGCAGACAGCAGGGGGGCCGAGCGATCGTTCAGAGGCCAAGTGCTCTGGCGTTGAGCGGCCTGGATCCAGATCGCAGTCTTGGGTGGTGGTCCTGAGGTTTTTTTTTCAGTGAGCCAGAGCTGGGGAGGGACCCAGCTTTTAGGAGGGACCTCCTAAAAGCCGCAGCAGCTGGGAAAACCCCAGCGATTTGGGACAGAGCTGTTCCCTCTGGAAGCAGAGTTCCACAGAAC
>CM053585.1:81783307-81831934 GCA_028646515.1 Pseudochirops corinnae
GGTAGAAGATACCCAAAATTCAGGGAATAACTAGAAGTCTGCTTTGATTGGAATGTATAGTATGTGCAGGGAAGCAGTGCAAAGTTATGTTGGAGCCAGACTGTGAAGAGTCCTAAAAAGTCAGACTAAGGAATTTATATTTTAGTCCATAGGCCACAGGGAATCACTAGACGTTTTTGAGTAGGCTGATGACATGTTCATTAGGAAAAAAATTTTGGCAGCTGTGTGGAGGATGGATTGGAGTGGAGAGAGACTTAAGACAAGGGAGGGCTACTTCAAGGATTGTTCCCTAGACTTTAAGAGTCACCTTTGACATTAACTTATTTTTTCTTTTCTACTTTTCCAATAATTCTTCTCCTCTTCTTCCATATAAAGAGTAAAGACCTGACAGAGTCAGACTCAGTTTCTTCTGCTTTGCTTAAACTAGTTTCCTTTTCTTCCTTTTGGGACTAAAGTCCTGGCCAGACCCCTGTGGTAGCATCAGTCAGCTTGGTTCACCTGCCCCTTAATGATTTGATCCCTTTAAGTACCAGCCTAGATAACAAGCTAAGTACCAAGGTGACTTTTTTTTTTCCTTTGGAGTCATCCCATTATTACCTTAGTAATCACATGTGACCATCTCTCATCTGCAAATACATCATTAATGAATTTCCAGACAAAGACTTTTTGAAGAAGGAACTGGGAGTTCGTGATTAAGGAAGCAGTAGGGGGAACATCTCTGCCCACTTATAGTGGCAGAGTGGAAAGAACACTGAAATTAGAGTCAGATGTGCTTCAAGGGCTAATTTTGTCATTGACTAGTCATGTGACCTTATTAAAGTCACTTCAACAATTTGAGCCTCACTTTCCTCATCTGTAAAATTGGAATGACATTAATGCTACTTACCTAATTGGGTTATGAGGAAAGCATGTGGTAAACCCTAAAGTATTATTTAGATGTATAATTGCTAATAATAATAATTAGATTATTGTTTAGAATCCCTGCTTGCTATGTAACTTTGACATCCTTCCAAACAATCCCCAATTTTTCCTTTCCAGGGAAAAACAGGTTATGAAAAGAATCTTGGTCATATCATGCCCCAAGTTTCTTTGGGAATGGAGTGGGTTCCCAGAACAGTTTATAAACTTAAGTGAATTGAAAATTCCCAGAATGAGGTTTGTAAGCAGTTAGCTCTGTTATTGTGTTTGACCTATGTCTAGGAGGTTCCCATGTAAGGTGGTAGAAACTGAATTAGTCTTTACATTGAGAATGAGTCTGAGATGAATAAGGAGAGCCCTATCTCCCTTGCAGGAGAAACTAAGCAAGAGACTTGGTTTCCCATCATTCCATTTTACCTTGTTCCTCTAAGCTATTAAAAAGTGTTTGGGCTATGCTGGTAGTATGGGAAGTTTTCAAGGCTACTTTTTAGGGAACCTAGGACAGTGAGCACTGAGAAGGCTTATATAAGGTAGTCAGTTCTTTAGAAAAAGAAAAATCTAAACCAAACCAAACACTTTGTAATGATAGTGACCGGGCTTGACCACAGAGAAGAGATGAGAAAATGCATTTCCCTCTCTCCTTTGCAGAGGTGGGGAACTATGGTTATGGATCGTATGGAGCATTGTATATGTTGTATATATTGTTAGAGTTGGATGAGGCATCAGTTAGTTTTGCCGAATTGCTTTTCTTTCTTCATTTTGATCTTTTTTTGTTGTTTTTTGGAGGGGGGAGTGCAGGCAATTGGGGTTAAGTGACTTGCCCAAGGTCACACGGCTAGTAAGTGTTCCGTGTCTAAGGTCAAATTTGAACTCAGGTCCTCCTGCCTCCAGGGCCGATGCTCTATTCACTGCGCCACCTAGCGGCCCCTCATTTTGATCTTTTTTTTTGCAGAGGATATCTCTGGGTAAGAGAGGAGTGAAGGATATGTTTGAAACTGATGATGAGGTAAAAAGCTAAAGATATCAATAAAAATGAAAATCGATGAACATATTTTTAAAAGAAAATAATTTCTGAACTTCAGGGAATTCAAACAAGGTCCCATGGTGACAGTCATAGGAAAAAATTATAAACTGATAATAAATAAGTTAATGATAAATTAGCAGTTCATGTGGACCAAGGGGATGAAAAATGGCATGAAAAGGCTGCTGGAGAAAAGGGTCTAACTGAGAGGACAGCAGAGCACTTTCTCATGGTAACTCAACATGATGTTATTTATTCATGAATTGTCTGTATACTCTGCAGTGTGGAAAGTGGGTTAGGCCCAGAACCTGATCCCTGCCCTAGAAAGCTTAAGGTTAGGAAGGAGAGCCAGGTGTGAGAAAATAAAGAAATATCAAGGTTGTTGCTAGGTGACTGAATCAAGCAAACTAATGTTGGAATTCTGGGAAGATGGAGGTTTTTTTTTTAAGGAGGAGGAGGAGACAAAAAGAGACTTTGCTTCACCCTAAATGACAGCCTGCTATAAATCTTTGGCTTGTGGGTGGGGGGAGTGAGTAAAATAAAAGGAGATCAGAGGTTGTAAACCACTGTAAGAGTTGTTGGGGAATGATGCAGAAGGAGACAAATATTTTTAGATATCATCATGCATATTTATTACAAGGTTTTTGTTTTTCTTCTTTTTTCAGTTGGGGGAGGGGATATAGGAGGAAGAGAAAATAAATCCTTGTCAAATGAAAAAAACAAAAACATTAGTTGTTGGGGGTTCTGCTATTCTGAGTACCTCCTGAGGTAAGGTTTAGAGATGGGGGCAGCTAGAGACCAGGCTAATCAGAAGTCTGACCAACCCCTTTCTGAGTGGGTTGTTTGACTCCACAAGGCCCAAACAACCGTCTTAGCATGTGCCCTAGTTACACAGCAGAATGAACAAAAGAGTGATTTAAGCATCTTGAAACAGAAATGGCTCTCATCAAGCACCCGAGATTGAACAGACTCATTGGATTCCCACAAATGCAAAATCTTTAGTTCTCGGTACTCTTCCATTGTCGAGGTCAGATTGCTGGCAGTCTATCGGAAGGAACTTTTCAAGCAACTTGCAGCCGAGGGGTGCCTCTGGAAAAATGAAAAGGGAAGACAGAGAGCTGAGTTCATTCACCCAGCTTCTGGACCAAGGAAAGGGAACATGGAAACAAGCTGAGAGAGAGCTCGAATGGAAAACCTTTGTTTCTTGGCTCTCAGCACCGCCCAAAGAGCCACGGGTTGGTTCCTTTGGATGCTTAGAACACAAGAATTGATACCACTGACAGAACTCCCGTTCCTTATCCTGCCACAATACCACTGAAAGAGTCAGAGAGTTATTTCCTTTGTGCTTCAGTTTCTTCGCCTAAAGTAAGATGATAAACTTTGTTTCTTTGTCCCTCCATCAGCCAGCTGCAATGGCAGCACAAGTTTCTAACTGAAGTAGAGGGAGGCAAACAGGGATCCTTTTGAAAAGAGGAATGAATGAACCTTTGGTGATAATGTATACTCCAGTAATTCGAGGGCAGCAGGAAGACACATGTTGACACTAAGCCCATTTTACTGTAAAATAATCTATGCAGAAAGGGGCATTTAATCTGAATGGCAAGGTCTTATCACTGAATAAATATTGCAACACGGGTCTCAGCTGAGCAAACCATGTGCCCAGGACGACTGTGCCTGTCTTTGAATGCTCTGGCCCAGTTTTTAGATCTCCAACTGTCCCCTCCAGTGTGAAAAGAGGAAGCAAAATATCACGGGTTAAGCCACCAAGTATAGCTGGTTTCCTTTTAACGACTCATAATTAAGAAATGAAGTCAGCAAAAGCACAGGACTAATATTTAAGTCAGGAAACATGAGCTCTAACCTAAGTTCCACCCCTGGTGTGCTAAAAGTGTGACTCTGGGCAAGTTGCTAAACCATTTTTGCTTGGTTTTCTCATCTTTAAAGTGGATGTGATACTATATTGCCTTACCTATTACACAAGGTTATTATGAGGATAAGTAACATAAAGCACTTTTGAAAAGTGTCAGTTGTCATGTAAATAAAGGAAGGGCCTTATTATTATTACCAGCCATTTTCTTTCAGAAAAGATCTTTTGAGATCCTAAGATAATGCATGAATCTCATCTATGCTGCAGGCTTTCTGGACCCTTGGAATCTTTGATTTCTGCCCTTTAGCAAAGATAAGATGCAAGTGAAATTCACCAACACTGCTCTTTTTGCCAGTCCCTTCAGTGAGATGGTTGTTGAGCTACAAGGTTGGAATGATTAGCTAGAGTAAGATTTCCAGCTGTCTCTCTTTTATCCCCTCAGGCTGGTGAGCATTCTGTTTTTTTCTGGAAGCCGCAGGTTTGGTCTGTAATAGGAGCCCGAATCTGAGACTGCACTGCAGGGCGCCATGGCAACTGATGAGCGGCTGCTATTGCAGAGTGCATGCCAGGTTGCAGCTCAATCCTATCAGTTATCATTCCTACAGGCTCAGCAGAAAAAAAGACATAGTCTTCAATTTAAATTGGAGGAAGGAAAGCAGGTGGAGTGGGGAAGGGGGTATCAGTAGCACAGGCTTCTAGGTATGGATTTATGCATTGCATATGATTTCTTACTTTGAATTAAATCTCCTTTTTCTGGGAGTATGGAAGGCCCTGCTTTTTGTCTCAGGACACCACAACACATACATAGTCTGACATAAGCTCTCTGCCTAGAACTACTGAAGTCTGGGACATTATTTTCAAATAGACTGAAAGCAGAGTAGGATCTGGGACTTTCAGGGAGTGGGGAGTTGAGAAGTATTCTTTCTGACCTGGTATTAGAGAGCTCTGCAACATTCCTATGCCTTGTATCCATTATAATTGCACTTTGTAAATCTGCTTTTTTATTTTCCATTTCAACTGATAGCTAATCCCCTTGATAGAATGTTGAAGGAGAAAAGGACAGGGAAACGACCTGGATCACCACAAATGAAAATAGACTGATTACAAATTGTCAGATCCCAGGGAAGATCTGCTTCTCCTTCTCACTGTCTTTTTTTTCTTTTCTTCTTTTTTTTTTGTGTTGGTTAGACCTGTGATTTCAGAGGTATAGTGGGCTCTTGGCATAGACTTTCTCCACAGAAACAGAGAGCAGCCCACCAATGACTTTTAGGCTTGGACAGTTGCTTGGCTACTGGGACATTAAATGATGTGCCTAGAGTCACACAACTCTTATGTGCCAGAGGCAAGACTTGAATTCAAGCCCTCCTGACTCCAAGGCTAGTATCTGTGTACTTGATGGGGACTTTATTTATTTATTTAGAATTTATATAGTCCTTTGTGGTTTGCAAATATTTTTACAAATATTTTGCCATTTGGTCCTTATAACAATTCTGGGAGGTAGATGATATAATTTTCCTCCATGTTACAGATGAGGAAACTGAGGCACAGAGAGGCTAAGTGAATTGCTTAGGGTCATACAGCTAGTGTCTGAGGCTAAATTTGAACTAAGTTCTTCCTGACTAAGTCCTGTGCTCTATCTACTGTGCTACTTAGTAATAATAATAATAGTAACAACACCAATAAGCATTTATATAGATAGCTCTTTTAAAGTTTGTAAAGCACTTTGTATGTTATCTCATTTGATCCTCACAACAGCCATTTATTATCTACAATTTCTGGATGAGGCTGAGAGATTGGCTTGAGTGACTTTGTCTGTGGTCACACAATTGAGTGTCTGAGGCTGGATTTGAACTCCATCCTTGTTGATTCCAAAAGTCCAGCTTTCTATCCATCATGCCACCTAACCTCTTGATGGGAACTTTAAAAAAAAAAGTGTTCTTAACTCTCAGATTCCAGGAACACAAGGTCTAAGCTGGGTATTGGTGGGAAGTTAGATCTTCAAAAATCTATATTGCCCCAGTGTTGATTTCTCCATTGATTCATTAAAAAATGACTTCTCTTTTGATTGCCAGAAAAAAGAAATCTGCAGAGATCTAAGCTACCATCTTTTAAACAGGATTCTGCACCAGGTCCTAGTCTACCACTTTGTATTAGGGTCTAGCTTGCTCTGACTTGTGTCCTGCTGACTAATGAGTTTCTCTTTTTTCTTCCCCTCTTTTCTGCCTTTCTTTTCATCATCCTATCCTCTATTCCCACTCCCCACCCCACCCCCAGATCTTCATGTCTTGGCTGTCTCAGTACCCTCAAGACAGAGGTTCTTAACCTTTTCTGCATTTTAGACCCTTTTGGCAGCCTAATGAGCCTATAAGCCCCTTCTCAGAATAATGCATAAAATAAAATACTTAATATTACAAAGGAAACCAATTATATTGAAATACAGTTATCAACTGTATTTTAAACCAAATTCATAGACTCCAGATTAAGTACCCCTTGAGATGGCAAGCAGTTTGAGGGTAGGACTTGGGTTCAGTTGGATAGTTGCCCAACTTAGAATATACATTTGGTTTTTATCACTGTCTTCAGCAGCATCGTCATAATTTGCCTGCTCTTTACAAAGATTTCCTCCAGGATTTGCAGAATTTTGGTTCATCCCACACCTATCTTATCTTCTCTTCCTTTTTCTCCTTTAGAGGATACCACTTTGGGTGAGTAAGTTTGCCTGACTGGGTTGTTAGATGGAGTGGCTAACTTCATAAGAGAAGAAAGAGCCCCATTTTTCACCTGTTTTCATAGACACTGCATTAGCTGCTAGGCTGATATTGATTTTTAAATTGCTCTCTGTGATTACACTGCATTATGCTTTGATTTGGCCTAGTGCCCTGATCTGAGCTTCTGGCTTTAAGCATCTCTGGGGCTTCTCTGAAATCTGCTGATGCTTCTCCTTGGGATGGACCAGCAGCATCTGCAAGGGGTCCACAGGCTATCACTGATATCCTTTCTACACTAACAACTCCATGGCCTGGTAATTCTGGATCAGTTTTGATCTTAGGGGAATTGACGGCAGGACTGTTGGAGCCACTGAGCTTCCCTAACAAGATAACTCATTCAAATATAAAACTTACATAGTAATAATCTGACCCCACGTCAGTAAGAAGAGGAAAAAAAAAAGCTCTGGGTTATAGAATTAAGGTTTATCAGCTAAGTCTTTCTTTGCTAAATTAGTATCTCATGAATAATGTTGGTGAGTATTAATAAAGATCATGATTATTAGGTCCCAACAATTCCTTCCAGGGATATGGCTCTGCTTGTCCTTCCACTACATTTTCTGAAATGCTGCAGAGATATCAGCTGCTCCTCCCCATCCCTGCAGCTTTTTCCTTTGCACCAAAACTCCCAGTGGTGTGTGTACAGCAGAACTGAAGCCCTGCAGAATTAAAGATTGCAGGCTGGGGGGCAGGGAGGGGGAGGGAGGGAAGGCCTGTGGACAACAACTGGTTCCTGAAGCAGAGGCCTCTGGGTAGCAGACTGACCCACTGCATCCCTGGAAATTGAGAGATCCTGCAGGACAAAGGAGAGTGTGCTGAGTCATGTGAACTGAGCAGTGTGACAGGAAATGTGGGTGAGAGACAAACAGTGGAGGGGTCAAGAGCCTATGTGTGCCCCAACTTAGCATAGATTTCACCCAAGTGGCACATAAAAGGAAGTGGCACTCCTTCCCTGGAGACCTGTTTCTTTTTCAGTTAGCCAAGAGCGTACCTATACATTTACAGTACTCTGTACTGTACTCTAAATGTATATTGTTGGTCTGTATTTTGGGGGTTCTGAGAAAATTATAAGGGATGAAAAACAAAGTATTTAAGGTACCTGAGTGTACCTCAAAATTCATTCACTACCATAGATTTGTGATTATGCTATATGGTCCACAGAATGCTGGAGAGAGCCAGGAACTACATCTGGGTTCTGTCACTAACTTGTGTGGCATTAGATGGGCCACATTATCTTTTTTTTTTCTTTTTTTCTTTTTGGAGGGCAATTGGGTTTAAATGACTTGCCCAAAGTCACACGGCTAGTTTTTGTGTCAAGTGTCTGAGGCTGGATTTGAACTCAGGTCTTCTTGACTCCAGGGCCAGTGCTCTATTCACTGCGCCACCTAGCTGCCCCAGTGTGCCACGTTATCAAGGAATGTCAGAGCTGGAAGGAATTTCAGAGTCTGTCCAGTCCATATGATATGTAAATGAGAATCCCTTCTACAACCAGCCCAAGAAGTGGTCATCCAGTCTTAGCTTGAAAACCAGTTCTCCTGAGGTAGCCCATTCCACTTCTGAAGAGCTGTGTGAGAAAGCTCCGTAGGCAGAATGCTGGACCTGGACTCAGCAAGACTGAGACTTGCACCGGTCTCAGACACTTGTTAGTTATATGACCCTGGACAAATGACTTGACCTGTGCTTGCCTCAGTTTCCTCATCTGTGAAACGGGGATAATCATAGCACTTCCCTCCCCAGTGATGTTGTGAGGATCAAATGAGATCCTCATTTAACTCAGTGCCTGACACAGAGTAGGAGCCATATAAATGCTAGCCATTATTATTATTCCATCACGCCTAAATCTGTTTCATTGTAACTTCTGCATATTAAAACTAAGGCAAGAGAGGCTGGTTCTACTCTTGTCATGCCCAAAGGAAACAGTAATATGTTATCACACTAACACTCTTAATGCTCACTCTTCCTCACATTCCCCAAATTAGCTAATCATCTAGCCCTCCCCTGAGCTCAAACAATACCCTCAGTTGTCCACAGCAAAGGAGAATCACAGGACTGAGCCCGTAGTCAATCAATAAGTATTTATTCAGGGCCTAAAATGTGCCGGGAACTGTAGGTAGTGAATGAAACAAACTGTACTTGAAAGCAGTTTAATAGGAGAGTCAATGAGGATGTAGAGAGGGGGTGCTAAAGGGCCTAGTGAAGTTTTGTAATTGAAGCTGAAAACTGCCCTAAGACTTTTGGGGCACCCTTTACAAGTGTAGCCCAGGCCTGAGTGCTGTGGGTGAAGAAATCAGGGAAGCCTGTGTGGTTCCCTCCCTCTTTTCTGGCCCTGTTCCATCCTTGATTTTTTGACTCACTAAAATATGATATGATATATTACAATATGATATGAAACAATGTAACATTATAAGATACATGGCTATTTAATATGATTACATATTACACTCATAATATAACATACTATAAGAGCACATAACATACGACAGTATGACATAACATGACATAACATACTATACTATAACAACAAAATATAACATAACATTATAATATAACATAGTGTTACATAACATGACACTATAACAATATAATCTCCTGTATTACAATAAACATACTCTACTTGTTTTGGTGATAAAGCTTCAAATTAAGATCTCTCTGCTTTTATTTCTCTTTGTTTATCACATTGGACTAGATAGAGACTGCTAGCCTGCGGAATGCCAACAGGGGGGAACTTTCCAGGGCCATACTTTCTGGGCAGCTGCCACCTCATTTTCCAATCTCCCCATGAGGTACTGAGTCTATGGCTTTTTTTATTCCAGATTTGAGTATCTCTCACCACCCGCATTCTTCATTGCTCCCAAATAACGCCACAATTTTGCTCAAATTTTCTTTTATATGTCAGTGGCACATTCCACAGCAAAAAGGAGTGACCAAAAGAGTCAAAAGGGCATATGTGCTTATTGGGGCAGAATCAGGGCTTTCCTTGGTGATCTGCTCACAGTGAAGATACAAAGTAGGAATTCTACAGAAGTGCTGAATTTAGAGCAGCTGCCTTTTCCTTGCTCAAAGGAGTGGGAGGAGGAAATTGACTTTATGGGGAGCAGGGGTCATCTGACCCAATCTGCTATACTAATCTTCTTTTCCCAATCCTCCCTCATTCAGATACAGGGGAGATAATGTGAAAATAGAAGAGCAAAAGTAGGATAATGTGTTTATACCACTTGAGGCAAGGGTAAATTGGAACCTGTTCTCCCCTTAATATAAAGATCTATGGTTAAGGTGGATGGGGAAGCTACACCTGCTATCATCCCTCTCTCTTTAGAGCAAGGGTTCTTCATTTTTGTGTGTCATGGACTCCTTTTGTTGAAGCCCCTGGACTCCATCTCAGAATAATGATTTTAAATGCACAAAATGAAATACATGGGATCACAAAGGAAACCAAAGTTTAGTAAAAAATAAATAGATAGGTTTTCTTTTCTTCCCATTCAAGTTACTGGACTGCAGGTTAAGAACTCCTGCTTGAGAGGTCTCAGAATAATAATGCTATAGCTGGTTTACACCTGAGTGGTGTTACTGCACAGCAGAGATTAAATAAAAATCAGATCAGAGTATAAAACAGAGCTATCAGACTCGATGGGCATGCCTCAGGGAAGTAAGGAAACGCCAAGGAAGGGCTGAGGTCACCTTGCTCTAACAACCTAAATACTCTCCAGTTACAAAACTCCTTATGCAATCCTACTCGCCCTCAACCCCAGCAATGCTGGCTTAGGCCCAAGGGCAGCTCCTGTACCACAGAGGGATTTCCTAAAATAGGCATCTTTGTCATCTTTTCTCTTCCTTGATCAAATGGGTGGGGCATCTTCTAAGGTGCAGGGAGGGAGGGGAAGATGTTCCCACCCTCTCCTAGTACTCTATTCATTGAATATTTTTTTCCCTCTGAGGAACCCCAGCAATGAACTCCCCTAGCCCTAAGGCCTTGGAACTGGTTGGAGAGTCATTTGCTGGTTTCCAGCACTGTGAAGCCCTATTACCTATGCTAGAAGATTTTCTAAGAGCTATCCACTACTCTCAGGTGATTTACTGACCTAATAGACTTTTCTCTTCTCTTTCCTCCCAAACACTGCATCTCTTCCTCCAAATTTAGGATTTTTATGATTTGGGGACTCAGCTGTCTCTTTCCTTTTGTGTTTAAAAAGGGATCTAAGGAGGAGCCCTTGGAGAGCTCTGCTGGAAAGGGTGTATCAACCTACATCCCTATGGCTCCATCCACCATCTCCGAGACTTTTCAAACCAAAATGTCCCTCTTAAGGTCTCCTGTTCTCCTATATATGTGTTATTTCTCCCAGTTAGAATGTAAGTTTCTTGAGGGCAGAGACTGCCTTGGGTTTTCTTTTTGTCTGCCCAGCACTTTACACAGTTCCTGGCACATAGTAAGCCCTTAAAAATGCTGATTAATTAATGATAAAGTATATCTGCCTGGGATTGTCCCTGAAGAGAACCAAGTCAAAAGTTCTAAAACCTGAAGACTGCTATGGTCATTTTTGCAAGTGTCAGCTTGGGGCATGTTCAGCAAGTTAGCAGAAAACTAGACTTTGCAAAGCTTCTCTTTACTCAGAAGTAAAACCTAGGCCTCTCTGGAAAGATAGATCCTGAATCAGGGATAGGTTGCTGCTCTTTGCCATTGTGAAAAGATTCACCTCTATGTCCCCCAACTATTTCCTTCTTTCATGGTGTGTTTTAATACAACCACACACCTCACTGATTTTTACAGTTCTGATTTTGTTGTTCTGCTGGTTTGGCTCAGGTTCATGTGGGATGAGTTGTTCCCATGCCCTCCCTTCCTTTAGGCTACAGAGTTTTGGAACCAGGCAAGTTTCATTTGACAGAAAAGAATTTTTATTTTGAATTGGTGATTGGTGACAGTTTTTTGTTTGTTTTGTTGTGTGGCCTTTTGGGGTTCACCTAGATATCTCTGATTCTACCTCACCCTCACCTTTGTGATTAGAGATGTTCCAAAACAGGAGTAATGGGAAAGCAACTTATTAATCTCTTCCCTCCATGTGATTTTTTTCCTAGAGGATGACACAGTAGGAAAAGAGGCAGATATTGTGTTGTTATCAAGGTCAGATTTGTACTATGTCCCTTTTAGGAGGGTCAAGAGAGGTGCCTTAGTGTTTTGGATTTGGTAGGTTTTATTCCCCTGGTGTGGGACAAAGAGTTTGATCACTCCATTGGCAGCTAGCAGAATAGTTCATTCATTCATTCAAAAATGATTTACAAAGTAGTAACTGTGTGTTAGGTGCTGAGGATACAAAGACAAAAACAAAACAATCTCTATTCTCAAGGAGTTTACATTCTGCTGGGGAAAATTATATAGCAGAAAGATAATACAAAGTAAAAAAAAACCAAAAGCAATTGGGGGGTTTAGCACTAATATCTAGGGCAGTGGTTCTCAATCTGTGGGTCTCGACCCCTTTGGGGGTCAAATGACTTTTTCATAGGGGTCACAGGGGTCGCCTAAGACCATTGGAAAGCACATATTTCCAATGGTCTTAGGAACCGAGACATCGCTCCTCTATCTGTCTCCAGGCGGGTCCGCCCACTTACAGATATGCCCACATACGAATATTAAAGAGTCCTGGCATTAGGAAGGTTGAGGACCACTGATCTAGGGGGATGGGTTCAGGAAATGTTTTGTGTATGAAGATTGATTACATTTGTAATTTTGAAAAAAAAATTCTGCACTTAGTAAACATTTCCTCCCAAATGAAAATTTCCACTTTCCAAATAGAAGAGATAAAGAAAGGTTGCATATGAAACCATGAATCTTATTACATATACTTTTTAAAGTATATAATAAATTCAACATATTCCTTAATAGTAATTTTGTTACATATACTTTTTAAAAGTATGTAATAAATCTAACATATTACTTAAAATAATGTTATTACATATATTTTTTTAAAGTATAATAAATTCAACATATTACTTTCAAAATTATCTTGCTTGTTTGGGTTTCCCTTTGAATTTCCTTCTGTTCTCTTTGTATTTTACTTTAAATGAAGTTAGGAATTCTAAGAAGTAGGAGTGAGGAATGGATACATTTCAGGTGTGAGGGTCAATCTGTTCAAAGACACAGAGGAAAGAGAAGTGTCACATACCTGTAATCCAGAAAGTAGGGAAATAATGTGAAAGCCATCTAGAAAGAGCAGTCAGAGCCAGATTGAAATTTTAAACTGAGGAGTTTATATTTTGTCCAAGAGGTAATAGGGAGCCACTGAAGGTTCTTGAGCAGGTTATTAGAATGCTCAGATCCATCCTTTAGAAATATAATTTTGACAGTTACATAGAAGAGGTTTCGGAGAGGGGAGATCTTGGAGATAGAGAGGGAGACCAATTTAGAGGCTGTTGAAATAATCCAAACTAGAGGTGCCAAAAGCCTAAACTAAGGTGCTGGTCATATAAATGGAGAGAAGGGGGTGAATTCAAGGAAACATGGTGGTAGACTCAGTAAGAATTGGCAAAAGATTGTTTATGAGAGGGAGCAAGTAAGGTACAATAGAGTCTAGGACAACATGAAGATCGTGAACTCAGGTGACTAGAAAGGAGTCCTTGGTGCACTCAACAGAAATGGGGAAATGAGGGATGTGTGGGGCACGGGGACCCCAAAAATCCCCTCCCCAAGAAAAATCAAAAGTGAGAGGTATCTGGAGGAAGGAACAGGAAGTACCCTCCATGGCAGGGATCAAGGAGAGGAGGCCTGTTACACAAGACAGAACAAGAATTTATACCCTAAAGCAGTCAAGCCCCCTTCTCCTGGCTGTCCCTTCTCCCATTGGCTGGGAGGCGGGCCCTCAGTCTTGGCGCGAAATGTAACCCAATGGCAAATAACAAAGAAGCCCATCACTATCTCCTATTGGCAGGGAGGTGGGACAGGAAGCCAAGGTATCATCCATGTCCTTATTTGGTAAAGGCCAGAGCAAGGGAGGGAAAAGGTCACAAGCAAGGGTGGAGGGCAAAAACTCCTGAAATGCTGATGACAGCAAGGGAAGAGGGGAAGGGTCCTAGGTTGTGCAAACCCAGGACTCAGGCCTGTCCAGTCTTACAAAAGGCTCTCTCTGGTTTCCAGATAGTTTCTCTCCCTTCTCATTCTGAGGAGTCTTCACAGAGAGTGCAGAGAGTGTACCCCACTCAGGGAAAAGGCTGGTTTGGGGGAAAGATACTGAGTTCTGTTTTGGACATGTTGAATTTGAGATGCCTATGGCAAACCCTGTTAATGAAGACATTAGGCAATTTGGAGCTAGAGAACAAGACTGGGATAGGGGCTGGATTTATTGAATGATGAGTCATTTACTTAGGGTTGCTAATTGAGCCTATGGGTGTTGATGAGTTCACCAAAATAAAGGCTATAGAAAGAGAAGAGAAAAGGACTAAAGACACCCACAGTTGGGGGTGAGATATGAATGATGAACCAACAGAGAAAGCTGCAGAGAAATAGCATGGCAGAGTAATAAAGGAAATTTACTGATCTGGAATCACAGAACCTTGGTTCAAATGCTAGCCCTACTGCTTTTGTATTGCCTTAGACAAGTCACAATCTGGCTGGGTTTTTTCTTTGTAAACTGAAAGGCTTGGATTAGATGACCTCTAAGGTTCTTTCCAGCTTTAAATCTAAACTCCTTCTAGAAATAGAATAGATGTAGAAAGAGACCAAGATAGAGTAATGTCCTGAAAGCCCGAGAAGGAGAGACTAATTAGCACAGTTTGTCCATAGGAGCGCATTACCCCTAAACTTTACCTTTATTCACTACAATGTAGGTGGTAGGACAATGTCTGAGTAATTGCAGTTTTCCACCAGGGAGTAGCTAAGACTTTATGGGGAGAATCTTAGAATAGACATTGAGGTATTTTGGGCTTGACTTGACTCTACCTAAACAGAAGTCCAATAAGTGGTATGATGAGAGCTGTGCTTTCATGCTATGTTCCTTTTGCCCAGGATTTTCTCTCCCTGACAAAGGGAGACATAGAACTTCACAGAGAATTTCCCTGCCCAACAGTGCTCCAGGCACTGTTACTGTGGATAGTGCATATTCAACTTGGCAGGTTTGAGCCCCTCTTGTGACACCACTGGACATCTGGTCACCCTGGCAGACAGCTGCCATTGTTAACTGAGTTCCCTGTAGGCAGAACTGCTTAGAGGAAGGTGATGCCTATTATCAAAACCTAGTGTGGTAGTGCCTGCTTATTCACCCAACAACTGGCACAGTCAGGACCCCTGAATGAGTCCCACCTGGTTATGTCTCTGGATAAACTGACTATCTCAACTCAGAGATGGTTCAGTGTGTTGGTGCTGAGACTAACCCAGGCTTGGCTTGCAATGATTGTGTGGCAGAGGTAAGAACCTGAACGACACATTGACCCCTGAGCCATGGAGACTTTTTTCCCACTCGTCACTGTGTTTGTTATGCCCTTTCCTGTGTCAAGGTCTTTTGCTCACTCAGTGCCTCAGGGGATTCGGGAGTGTCCTGGTAGATGTTTAACTGTTGGCTAGGGTGAGGCAGGGAAATGTACCTATGACACACTTTTAAGTTTAATTTGCATATTTGACATTTTTCCAATCACTTTCTTAAGTTCTGGACAATCAACAAAAACAATAAATTAATTCTGATTTTGCTTAATTCTGAAGTATAGATGTTTACACTGAAAATTTAACAATCAGCAGTTTGAGCTGGGTCCCAGACACCCTTGGTTATATTTCTATGTTTTTAGAAAGACAGAGCCCCCAAAGAAAATTTAGAAGACACTTCCCAATTCTTTTGCAGAGGTATGTATAGGGAGAGGTGTCAGTCCACAGGCGTGGAACATTACATATGTCAGACTTTTTCAATGTATTGACCAGTTTTGTTGAAATTTTTCTCACCTTTTTAAAAATAAATTCTTTGTTATAAGATGTAGTTCTCTGGGTGGGGGGCAGGTGAAGGAGAAGGAGAGGCATAGAGGGAAATCTAGATTGTATACAAAAGATAATGAAATTATTAAAAATAAAAGTAATCATAAGTAAAATACATTTATATTAAAAAATTTAAGAACAGGGCCCTTTGTAGGAGAACTTTTGGCCTACATGTGTTATTAGATTAAGAATTTTATATTAGTGAAGCCTCCAGCAGGTCAGTAGTCAGTGGAGAGGCTTGATTCACACCTTATCTGAGTTGAGCTAAGAATTCATTTAATTGAGAATAAATTGATTAGAATTTGAGATTTGGGGGCAAGGTAAGCCAGAGGTCACCGGTATAGCTAATGGGTAAAGGAAACAGGATTTAGGGTAAGAACAAGAAAGATGAGACCGTTGCCTTTCAAGGGTGGTGCTAGGCTAGGAAGAGCTCCCCTTGAGTGTGGCAACTGAGGAATGAGTGGGAATCAGCCCAAGACTGATTTTGTTCATCAGAATTGTTGGTGTCCTGGGACAAAACCCTATAACAAGGAATTTTTGTTCCTAGGGTAAGGGAGCATAGGAGGAGGTAAGAGCAGGGGAGGCAGTCTGCTCCTGTGTGTTACAGCAACTGGAAACCAAGCACCTGTAACACTCCAAGTCTCCAAAGCCCAGGAAAGTATTTTAAGTACTATAATATTGCTTCAGAGTCTATATCCTAGAGTCATTGAAACACCATTTATTGAACGTCCACTCCGGGCAGATCACTATTCTGTGCATGGTGGGGTTCAGGAGCAAGCATACAAAAGAAATAGCAGATATGCTCTGAAGAAACTTCAAATCTGTTTGGCAGGCAAAATTATACTCCCATGATAAGGACTCGGCAATAGGAACAAAACATGTGATGAGATTTAGCTTGAAGAGTATTTGATCAAGGTAACAACTACCTCCTCCCTAGTTCTATGCCTGTCTTCCCCATTCTTGGGCTGGAAATCTTTATTTTGCTCATTACCTTTCCATTAAATCATTTATTCAGTGGCAACAAACATTTATTTAGCACCATCTCTGTATGAGATACTATACGAGGCCCTGTGGGGTGGGGGTGGGGTCTGTACAAAAATATTAAGATGTGATGCTTGCCTTTGAAAGACTTAGAGGTTTTGCTGACTACCTCCATCTCCACATCTCCACCCCCCCCCAAAAAAACAAACCCACCACAAATCCTAATCCAAGAATGGAAAAAAAGAAGCCAATGGTGACAATTATAAAAATAGTAATAAAAAAAAATTGTCCAACCAATGCAGAGACCCATTTGAAAACAAATGTGTGCTCAGGACATAATCTTTGTAAAGCTGCAGATTAACTCTAAAGCAAACATTTACAATGAGGACTGTCATGAGGAATGTGCAGGAAAGAAGAGCCATAATGTGTAACCCGGCTGTAGAAATATTGTTTGCAGCCAGTTTAACTTGGAAAAATTGGAAAGAAACCAAGCTAGTTCTATAAGAAATCATGTATGGATCAAGAAGTTATTTCAATGGCAAATTGAAAATAAGTCTCTTCAGCATAAAGATTATACTTCCTTTAGTATCTGATGCTCATTGTCATTTGTTATAGCTGTGGGCTTTTTGACTCTGAAGAGAGTTGGGGAATTTTCACATTTTTTTGACATGAGTTATGTTAACTTTAGGGAAAAAGGCACTTTGTTTTCTTCTCTCTAAATTTTCTACAGGTAGCAGGAATCCTTGTGCCATTTGTTAAATGGATTTTGGCCTCTATATTAGTTCCCATTGCTGGCCCTGAACAACACTAAAATCCAGAGGCTCTCTAAATAAACGTTAAATATTAAGATGAGTTCTTTAAAGTTGTACATATTTGTATGCCACTATTCAAGGTATATATAGGAAAATGATAAGGTAATAAAACAACTATAACTGTAACAGGGACCAGTAAAATAAACATTTATTGAATTAATATTACATGCCTACTTTGTGCAAGGCATAATGTAAAACTTCCAAGTTTTAAAAAACCCACGTACATGCTCTTAAATTCGGCAGATCAGGGCTCTATCAAGACAGATTGAACAGGCAATTTCACACATTCAGGTTTTCTGGAATGATCTGTACTCTACTCTTGATTATCTCTACATGACAGAGATTGTGGATCTTTGTGTAACTGTACTTTGAGAACCAATTGGCATTTTGAAATCTGTAGTTCAAAGGGATAAACATTCTCTTTTGGTCCTGAAACTTCTTTGGGATTAGGCAAATCTCTGATTTGGAGAGCAGAGTTGGTTGATTGATGCCCCGGAGTTCTTAGACACATATAACCTTGAAGAGACAGACAGGGAGGCAGAAGGGGGGCCTCAAGAACTGAGCTGGAAGAAATCAGAAGGAGGGACAACAGACAAAAAGAGAAAGAAAAAGCAAGAGCTGAGTATTGGCAAAGAAGGAGAGACTGAGGCCATCACCCCTTAACAAACATCTCAAGGCAGAAGACTCAGACTTAAGCTCTTGACTGTATCTACCCCTTCAAAGACTAAGGATAAATTTATCCTTCTAGTGTCCATTAAGACACTGTGAACATATTTTACTTTTTCCTTTACTCTAACATTTCTATAGTCTGTATTTTTTTTTCTTCAACCATAAAGATTAGCTAGGGATTAACTAGAGATAAACATAAATTCAAATTAGGGCAGAGAATCAAATCCCTGTCCAAATATTAGCAATTTTTCTAACTGGGGGCTCTGAGCTATTGAGATTATGCTTTTAACTTTTCTTTTCTTTTAACTTTTCAAGAATATTCTCTTGAGGAGTCATTATATTGCCCCTAGGTTAAAAAAATTAGCTAATTGTTGTAATAGGGCGTGGCTGATTAAATGCCCAGAGAAAAAGGAGGTAGGGAGGAAAGGGCAATAATGAGTATTGACCAGCCAACTGTACCCTTTATAGTGACACCCACAACTATCGGTATTATTTGTTCAATGGAATAGATAGAGAATGGAAAACCAATGTCCACAGTGTTTTAGAGTTACTACCTGGCTAGTTGTTTCAACCTCATTCCCACAAGTCATCCTTTTTGAAAGGACAGATTTGCATGATAAGAAGGATTAGGAGGGAAAAGAGAGAGGGATAATCTACCAAATAGGAAACATGGCCTAGGTAGACTAATGCAAAGGTGTGGTGATTCAGCTCACTCACAGTTAAGATAGCTTATTTTCTGCAGTAACCCATTGCTTAATTCACTCGCATACTTCTTCACTTGGTCTGGATTAATAGGAAAGGTGTGGTAATTTCAAAAGAAGCCAGGATTAGAGGGGCAAATACAGATGCCTGGCATGCCAAATGAAGCACAGAACAGGGATGGAGACTGTTAAAACATACTGGAGGACCTTGTATAAAAAGAATACTGCATGGATTCATCTCTATGTGCTTTTCCTTCCATCTTTAGAGAATGAGTTGGAAACATGAGAAGAGCTTGAAACAGGACTGATTGTGTCAGAGCATGTGTTATGGGAAATTGTCTTGGGAGTTGTTAATTGGTAGTTTGCCAAGAAACAGAGAGCTTAGTGCTAGGGCCTGTATTTATTATGCACAGGCAGTGGCTTACACATAAGTGATAAATGAGAAATATTTTAAAATTGAATAGACATTTTTTGGAAAGGGCAGAACCTAGAACTCAAAGATGCTGGAGCAGGTCACTGACTCATTGGAGAAATCAGCTGATCTCTGTACCTCAGTTTCTCCATCAACAAAAATAGGATGATGCTTGCCTATTGTGTTTTGCAGGGGTGTGGGAAACTTACTCACGGCATAAAAGCTTTTAGATACTGCTTTGATTCACTGTAATACAACAAGACCTGTGGGACCTTTTCCATGAAGCAGATTTAGGAAAGGAAGGGACTTGCATTATTTGTACCAAGTACCCTGTCTTTAAATTTCTCCCCACTTTCCTCTCCCTTTACTCCTCCTATATTTTATTTGGCTTCATCTAATTATAGAACATCAAGGGCACTTCCCTCTAAGCAGATTTCCGAGACTGAACCAGTTGTACTGGACACATGCCTTCATTTTTTCAGAAAACATATTTCTTGTGATGGACTAATACTGATAATGACATTTAGCAGGCATTTATATAGTGCTTTACAATTTGCAAAGTGATTTGCATCCTTGATCCCATTTGAGTCTCACAACCATCTTGTCATTTTATAGGGAATGTCACTCCCATTTTACAAATGATGAAACTCAGTCATACACAAATGATGAAACATGCACAGAGATACAGTAACATCCCAAGTAGCATGCTTTTCTAGGCCTTTCTGACTCCTTGCCCACCACCTTTATCCGCTAGCCACAATTTCCTTCTCACCTTGAAAGTATTTAGAAATAAGTAGTAACTGCTATCAGCATTAAGCATTGGGTTAATTCAGGGTTGTGTTTGCCTTAGACACTAGCTGTGTGACTCTGAGCAAGTCACTTAACCTCTGTTTGCCTCATTTTCCAACAACCTCTCGGGGTTGTTGTCAAGATCAAATGAGATATTATTTGTGAGGTGGTACCTTAATAAATGCTTCCTTCCTTCTCCAAAGCACCAATTCTATTGCTCTGACCTTCATTTCTAGTTCTGAGGCAGTGGCATTTGTGAAGGGCTCTGTGAGTAAACCAATGTCCCTTCTGATTCCATTCTCTATAATGACAAACAGCTTATTCCAGAGCTGCCAACTTTGTCCTCATTCGTTTGTTTTATTGCAGGCATCCATACCCATTTTGAAGCACTTTGGGCAGTGGGTGTGTTAGTTAATCAGTTGCAACATGTCTTAATTATGCACTGGAACTGGCTTTATGAGAGTTATTACCTCCTTAATGATGGTAGATTCCAGTTTCCATGGTTTTAATTTACATCTGTGTGCTGGCATTCCCGTTTAGCTACCAGTCAGATGGCTTGCCATTTTGAAATACAAAGTGCCTGATCCATACAAAATGCCCAGAAGGATGTTTGTATCCATGAATGTTAAATATTCTTTAAATGTCACCTGTAAAGCAATCAGTATTGATTTTGGTAGCTTTGTCGGACTATGAACCCAGTGAAGGTTATTCCCTTTGACACCCCAGGAGTGGATGTCTATCAGTGATTTATTGCCAGAAACAAATCTTAGTGCTCTTCATCAGCCCACACAAATATATTTTTGTGTACAACATCCAGAATGCTCCTGAAATCTCTGTATTCTGCAATTACCATCAATATTAAGTATAGGAGAATTTTTATCTCTTTATGCCATGCACAGTGTGCCTATTTCTACTGTATGATAGCTATCACTTTAGTAGAGAAGGACAACATAATAAGACAGATTATTAAGCCATTTTTTTTCTTACATGTAGTAATATGCAAGGACTAAAACCCAGTTTTCTTGATACATGATGTCTCTTTATCAGGTAAAGAGGTGTTTACTCTCTATAAAAGAATTTTTTGTATTAATCAAGTTTATTCCTTTAACCAAACATTTAAAACATTAATTTCTGGCAGACATTTTTCTAAAGACTTCTGGCCAATATGGCTGCCTGAATAGAGGCAGATTGCCCAGCTCCCATGTACCTAATCCAGTAAAAAACCTGAAATTCACATCAGATCCAACCATGATCAAGAAATGAAATGAAAAACTATAGTAAGTGACCTATTCTAACTCAGAACTACACAAAAAGTCAGTCAAATGCCATGGGTAATAAAAAAGGGGGCCATGAGAACATCTAAAACTAACATAGGCAAAACTGGTCCCAGCATGACCAGAGATGGTCCAGAGATAGACATAGCCTGCAGAGCTCTGTGTCCAGAGGTAGCTAAAATGGAGAGCTCCCTTGAGAAAGTCACAGAACAGTCAGAAACCCACAGCAGGGGCCTTAAAATCACCAGGACTATTTGTTTTCGGTGGGCCAGAACTCAGACTGGGATGGCCCAGGAGCCCAGGGGCTCTCAGGAGCATTCTTTCTTGAGATACCATAGAGGGCCATGAAGATTCATGGCTCTAAATCTCAAAGATCCAGGATGCCTAACCCCTGGGGGTAGAGGTCAGTGCAGGAAGCCAGGTGAATGAGGACAAGACCAAGAAGGGCTAACCATCCTGCCCAAAAGTACAGTATGTGGCAGAACCTGACCTTGCTATAAAACTAAAGTGGAACAATGAGTAAACCAAAAAAGACACTGATAATCTAAAAATATTGCATAAATATACATATATTTATATAAAACTATATATTTATAGTATTGTAGATCTAGAAATGTCAAAAAAATCCAGCCTAGAAAAAGTAATTTTGTAATAACCTCAAGTGTAAATTCAAAGGAAAAAATGGATTTTCTACAAGGACTATATGAATACCAAGATGAAATGAAGCAGGAGATTTAAAAGTGAAATAAACATTCTGTAGGAGAGAATTAGAAGAAAGTAAACAGTTTAGAAGAGAAAGTATTAAAATTTACCCAATGAACAAGCTTCCTGAAAGCTAGAAGAGACCATACAGACATCAGTGACTCCATGAGATTGCAAGAAGCATTAGTAAAGAATCAAAAGACTGAAAAATGGAAGAAAATGTAAGATATAAATATACATGTGTATATGTATATGTGTATATGTATAACATTATGATATTAAAAAAAAAGCTGACCTGGAAAACAGGTTGAAGAGAGAGAATTTAAGAATCCCTGAAAATCATGATATTAGTAAAAGCTTGTACATTCCATTTCAAGAAATCATAAATTAAACTGCTAAGATCTATTAGAACTGGAAGGAAAAGTGAAGATGTCCTGAAGTGATCATTTCCTGAAACAAACCCCAAAAGGAAAAATCCCAGGAATATCACTTCCAAAATCTAGATTTTTCCACATCAAGGAAAATAATACTATAAGCATCCAGAAAGAAGGATTTCAAATCCTTAGGAACTAAGGCCAGGATCATACAAGGACTGGAGTCTCCCAGTATAAACAGAGAAGATATGCAGTATTCCCAAAGGTAAAAGATATAGGTTTTCTGTATCTAGAAAATATATAGGTAAGGATGGGGCCAACCCACCCCACAGCATTTTAGATCTAATACCTTAACTAGTTATGAATACATCTCAATTCATCAATCAATCAAAGGGCCTTAGTGCAAAAAAGATTTTTGAACTAGAATGACTAGAATGACATTGCACAAGAATTGTGTGTGGATAGGCCAAAGAAACTTGACTATACCCCAGAGATTTTTCTGAGGGAAAGTTATCAGGCGAATTGAGGAGGGGAATTCCAGGAATTAGAGTGAGTTTGGAGCTCTAGCTCAAGGGCATCAAACTACATCCTAAGGGCCAAATCAGGTCCACCACTGTTTTTGTAGGATCATTGCAGCTGGGCTAAGAACTATTTTTACATGTTTAAATACAATAAAGCTTTGTTTAAAAAAGGTGAAAACTATTCTTAGCTTATGCTATACACAAACAGGCAGGGGGCTAGATTTGACCTACAAGCTGGAGTTTGCCGACCCCAGTAGCTGAACTCTCTGGGAAGGCAGCAGGGACAGAGAGGTCTTTGGCTTTGCCCAGGAGTCCTTCTCAGAGGATTCAGCTTGCTTTGTAATTATAATAAAAAATAACTTGACTTTGCCCTGAAAAATTTCCTGTAATCCTACAGGAAGGAAAAATAGACCCTTAACAGAATAAAGGACTTTTAAACATTTTTGATGAAAAGATTAGAGCTGAGAAGAAACTTTGAAATATAAATGCAAGAGTTAAGAGAAACCTAGAAGGATAAATTTATGTGAGCAATTGGAAGAGTCTGTATGATGTAGTGCTAACATTTTAGTAGAATGGAGAAGAAACAAGCGTCCCTTCAAAACCTTAATATCTTCAAAGGTCAAAAGATGAATGAAAAAAATGAAAAAAAAAAAACCCCAACTAGACCTAGAAGTGGGTTGGTTCTGTTCTGGGGGTTTTAAGAGGGACAAGAGGAGGGAGGGTAAAGGGAAGAATATACATTAGTGTAGAAAGAAGGAAGAAAGAAGTAGAATTTGCTATTTCTCATAATTGAGGTGTCCTAAGAGTATACAAGCATGGAAGAAGGGGTTGGGAGAGTGGGTATCAAATGAACCTCATTCTTATCTGAAACAGACAAAGGAGAGTTGAGTACATATATACACACATACATTATACACACACATATACATGCATGTATGTATACATACACACACATAAATAGTTTGGGGTAGAAATTCATCAAAATGAACAATGAACCAAATGGAATATTAGGGTAGAGTGTTAAGGAGGATAGTACCTGAGAAGGAATAGTCACAAGCAAAACAAAGTTCCTGACCCTGAAGCAGGGTTTAAATGGGGAAAAAAGGTAAATAGCTGCAAAGAATTAGAATCTAAGGGGATGGCCATCAGCTGGGGCATGGTTTAACAAATTATATGCCAGTGTAATGGAATATTATAGCATTGTAAGAAAAGACAAGAGAGAACTTCAGAGAATCCTGGATAGTATGAATAGAAGTAAAATGAAGTGAGCAGAAACAGGAGATGAGTTTATATTAGGACAGCAGCATTGTAAAGAAAAACTACTTAAAAATTCTGATCAATAATGCAATGTCCAGCCATATCTCCAGAAAACCTCTGATTAAGCACGTTACCCAACACTTAGTCAGCATCATGATGGACTTACAGTGCAGAAAGGAACATACATATTTGGATATGAGCATATTGTGGAGTCATTTTGTTTGGCTAAGCATATTTGTCACGTTTTTTTTTTTTCGCCTCTCCAGTCTTTTAATTGGGAGGGATAGGACAGATTAGCAATAGTGATACCAAAAAAAAAGACCAACCCAAAACCAAAAACCAAACCCCAAAACCCAAACCTCATTTTAAAAAATGCACAAAAAAGAACAGAAGGACTTACAGGAGGGGCACAAATAGGTAAGATAGTTTTAAAAAATGTGTGGAATCAATATATACTTTTTAAAAGAAGCAAGTGGAATGAAATGGGATTCACATATAATCTTTTTATGTTCTGCTGTATATATGGAAATGATCTTTTTTTTAATGTTTACATTCAGAATAAAAAATGAAAAAAAACCTTTCTAAAACATCTGGCACAATTCATTTCTTTAAAAATAACTTAGGGAAGAGGTCAGCATTATTGTTCAGTAATTCAGTCATGTCCGACTCTTTGTGACCTCATGGATCATATAGGATAGTCATTCACTATCTCCCAAACTTTGAAGCTTACTGTCCGTGAGGGGTCTTTTTGGCAAAAATACTGAAGTAGTTTTCTATTTCCTTCTCCAGTGGATCACTTTTGTCAGAACATTCCACTATGACCTGTCTGTCTTGGGTGATGCTGTATGACATAGTTTTGTTTAGTCATGTAACCTCTCTGCCACAACAAACCAGTAATCCTGGAGGGGAAGAGGTTGTTAAGGGTAGTTTTTTGTTTTGGGTTCAAACTTCTGATTTTATCCATGCAGTGGATAATGTAAATGTGGAAATGTAAAGAGTTGTCTGGAGGACTGAGAGACTATGATTTTCTCATGTTTGTACAGTTAGAATTTGTCAGAGACAGGACTTGAACCCAGGTCTTATTAATTCCAAGGCTGCCCCTCTATTTACTATGTAGAGTATATTAAAAGAAAAAAAAGTCAGGATCATCATTATCTGTACTGATTCTTATGCTGTAATACCCTTAGGGCAACTGAGATGTGTGTTTGTCTATTCACTAAATGGCATTTGCTAGTAAGTATTTTATTTCATTCATTTTAGCAAACATTAATTAAGTACTTACCATGGGCATGATACTATACTAGGTGTTAGAGATATAAAAATGGAAAGTTATATAGTCTCTGACCTTAAGGAACTTATAATTTAATAGGAGGATGACAGCTACACAAATAAATATGACAACAGGTAAAATGTGATGGAGGCAAAAGAAGGATCAGAGTAATATTCATTCATCCATCCATCCATCCATCCATTCATTCATTCATTCATCCATCCAGTCCTCCATTCCATTTGTTAATTCAACAATTATGTTCTACATTTTGGAAGAATGCTAAGAATATTAAGGTACATTCTTTGTCTTAAAGAAACTTAATTCTATTTGCAGCATTAAGAGAAGAACAGAAATAGCTACAATACAAAATGGTATTCTGGTAAGTGCATAAGAAAGCAACGAAGTTTGTGACTGAGAACTTATTAGATTTCCTTGCTTGGTGAACATACATGTAGGTCTGTGCCTGAACCACCGCCAGTTATAGACCCATCAAACCACTGGAATTCCAGTGGTCATTATTCTCATCTCTTTTTGGGTATAAGAGGTTCACATATTTGTCTTCATTTCTCAGAGTATTTCACTAAGTGATTCCATGGAGACTAGTTCCATTTTGAATGGCTGTTGGTTGCTTAACGGATGGTTCCCCTGGATCTAGAGTCATGTTCTGGTGACCAAGCAAGTCCACACAGTTCATTAAGTTATTTGTCCCATTGGCTGTTTTCTCTACTCCTCTTCTCTTCCTACGTTCTTTTATTTTTGGTCTGGAAAATGATCTAGCAGTAGAGGGAGTACTATGGCTTTGATTATCCTCTTAGAAATAGAGTCCCTTATCAGTGAAGATCTAGGGAAGGAATATGAAGTCAAATCTGACTTGAAGTTATCCTCTTTGAAGATGAAGAAGCAAGAAGTCCTTAGAATTTCCCATGGGAAACACACATCAAATGCTGCCAGGAATGTGCCATATCTTTCCTCCATCATCCCTATTGCTTTCTGGGATTGGGAGTGAGATTTCTATAATTTCTTTAGTGCCCCCAAGCAAGTGTTTATCTTTGTTATTTTAAATTTCTATCTCACATTGAGTATTCATTTGAATTGACTGATGTGTAGCTAGATTTATACCCCCCAATAACACCCAGAAGATTAGAGAGTCAAGAAGAGTGACTGAGTTAAAATTCAGTTACCATCAGTATAACTGATGGGGTCACTGTGGGCTTGTGAGATTCAGTAGAACCTCATACAATAGCTTGAATTTATAGGTATTTAATTTTCACAGATCAAAAAGTGTTTCCCAGTGCTTAATTATTAGGATGAGTTTCACATTCAGGGGATGCATTGAACTAAGGAACAGAAAGAATGGCAGGAGGTAATTACTAGTGGATTCTGACATTTAAATATAGGTTGGAATTATAGTTCATTGCTCTCATCAGTGATGTTGAACTTTTATGTCCTGTTTTCCCATCCCATACGTGACTGACTCATACTCTCTCCTACCATAATAGTTGTTGTTGGTATCTCTTAGAGGGGAAACTAAGTACAGGTGTTGGAGAATTTATATACCAGAGGGGATATTATCAAACAGTCAATAAAAGGAATTCTTCAGTTCTGTTGTCACTTAGTAGGATGACCAGTGTGTTTATGAGAAACCTGGAGATTCCTAGTCTTGATTCTTAAACCTGAGCTGATTCAAATTTGGAAATACTTAATGAAACATTTGAATATTTATTATAACGTGCTGGGTAGTCTACTGAGATATTTATATATACAATATCTGGACCCTCTTAGACTTACTTTACTGGGTTTTATGTCTTGATCACATACTCTTTGTCACATACTCCAAGTGCAACTGCTGTACATGAGGAGACTTCATATACATGTCTCTTTGAAGCTTATATTGAAAGTATTTTCTGATGAAGTATATGTAAAAAAATTAACAAAGAGTCGTTCCAAAGAAAATATTTATCCACTTTTGGATTACATGCTATTTCTAAATCACAGGTCTTACCAGGACCCTCCTCTGCTCAAGATGCTTTAATGGCTCCCAGGATAAAATGTAATGAGTCCTTCAGGTTGGCATTTAGAACTCTGAACTATCTGACCCTGACCTCTTTCCAGTCTGATGTCACACTACTTTTTTGTATGTGTTCTGTAGTTGTATCAGTTTAGCCTATGTTCTGCTCTCTGTATGTGACATCCCCTCTCCTACCTTCCTCCATGTTGTTGTGCAGGCCATCCACATGCCTGCAAGTCTTTCTTCGCTTCCTCTTCTTGGAATGCGAAGTTTCTTTCAAATCTCAGTTCTAGTGCTATTATCCCCTCGAGACCTTTCTTTATTCTCCCAATTTTTAGCACACTCCCTTCCATGTCAAAATTACATTAGAATATGTTTTGTATTGACTTTACTTTGTCTTTGTTTCCTTCCAATAGAAGATAAGCTCCCCAAGAGCAGAGACTGCTATGTATTTGTATCCTTTGCACCCAGAGTAAGGCCTGGTATATGGCAGGCCCTTGAGTTATACTGAATCATGACTCCTTGCTGATCAAGGAGTGTTTGAGAATAGAGACATTGGGTTCTGAATAGACATAGACATTTGAAAATGCTGCAGGACTTGAAGGAAGTGAATGCAATAAAATACAGAATACTCTGTGGTTCATAACCTAGTCTAGAGGTTCCCAAACTTATTTGGCCTTCTGCTCACTTTTGAAAAAAAAAAAATTACTTGGAGTCCCTCTAGAAATCTACTTTGTTTAGCACTTTAATGTTTTTTTTGTTGTTGTTGTTGAAATTTGTGTCATTTCAAAAAAATATAAAATATATATATTTTTAAATGATGCATCTTAAATTTAATAATGTATTGTAAATTTGTGGGTTTTTTCCTGCATTGAAATTTTGATGACATAATATTGTGTCATGTAACCATATAGTATTGTATTATAAACAACTCATTATGTGCACACATTCCTGCTGATGCATGCTGGACTTCCTCACAATGCACAACATGCTTGCCTGCCAATACTTGCTTGTTAAGACTTGTTGGTAGACTTGACCACTGATCAGTTATACCTTGCATTTTTTGTGTTTATTTGGAAAATAATTTAATCATTGCAGTTTTAACTCTGTTGTGTAACAGTTGTGCTCAGGGTCACACAGCTGGTAATTGTCTAAGACCAGATGTGAACTCAGGAAGATGAATTTTCCTCACTCCAGGCCACTCTATCCATTGAGTCGCCTAGCTGCCCCAGGAAGACCTGCATTTAAATCTAGATTCAAACATTTACTAACTGTGTGACCCTGGGTAAGTCACTTAACCTCTGTCTGTCTCAGTTTCCTCAACTGTAAAATGGGGATCACAATAGTACTTAACTCCCAAGGTTATGAGGATCAAAGTAGACAATAAGGGCTTATTTTCTTCCTCTCTCCCTCCCTCCCTCCTTTCCTACCTTTCTCCCTCCCTCCCTTCCTTCCTCCTTTCCTTCCCTCCTTCCTTCCTTCCTTCCTTCTTTCCTTCCTTCCTTCCTTCATTCCTTCCTTCTTTCCTTCCTCCCTTCCTCCCTTCCAGTCAGCCTAGCCCTCACATTCATCATCATGGAAAAGAACCTCTGTGGAGATATAACTTGGCAATTGGCTCTACAGGTACTACAGCCCTCACTTCCTCAGCAGCTTACTGAGGACCCAGAGAAGAAAATTCATGTTGTCAAAGTCCTTATCACTGTCAAATGGATCAATAGATAGGTTTTTTTCAATGGAAATGACACCAAAGCAGATGCATCACCATCTGCTTTGCTCCTGTTCCCTAAGAACCACAGAAACTTTTCATCTAACCCATTGCAGCTGAAATCTCCTTCTAGGTAAGTCTATGAGATCCTTTAGACTTAGAGCAGTCTTGCTTTTCTCTTTGTATCCTCAGGGTTTACCATAGTGCTTCGCAATAAACAAATAAATACTTTTCTACTCATTTATTCATTCATTCATTCATTCAGGTAATACTGAAGAGGTATAAGTAGGGGGATCTCTAATGAAATCCTTTTTAGGTTTGTTGTCTGAAAAGAATTACTGGACTCAGCTGTCTTTTGGCAGGGTTATAAAAGTTTATTACTACACTGAGGCAGGAGGGGGAGGTAAGGAGACCTGCAAGCTGACAGGGATTTAAGGCAGAGTTATAAAGTTCTATGTTACACTTTACAGCAGGTAGGGGGGCAGGGTCAGAGAAAGCCTGCAAAAGGGGAGGGTTTAGTGTGACACTGTTCAGCAGGCAGGGGTTGTGATAGAAAAAAAGCCTGCAAAGTGAGGGGGATAGAGAAGCAGTTTTTAAAGACATAAAACTGTCAGTCATAGGTTTATTTTGCTAACTAGGTGGGCAAAGGCGGGATTAGGGAGGAGTTTGGTGCTCAAAGGGACATGCACTTTTTACATCAACTGTGCAGGTATATTGCCCATAAATCACTGGGAGAAATCAGAGGGGAGGGGAGGGAGAGGTGTGGTTTTTGCCTTGACATGTCACTAGGTAACTTTTGGTCAAGGATGAATGACATAAGTCCAATATGGCGGTTGGGAGGATAGGCTTGATTGTTTCAGGAGGTGCCAAGTTTGGAAGCTAGACTGATTAGGGACCATCTTGGGAGGGAGTTATCTCCTTGATAATGTTGTTCAAGGTTCCTGAGACAGATGGCCACTGAGAACAAAGGGGTTATGTATTTCTCTAAGAATACTTGGATGATTGATTCATGGGAAACTATCTAGCACACTTACTGCTAGCTTGGGAAAAGACTTTGAAGCTGGGGGCAGGGGAGAGGCAGAATTAATGCCTTTATGGCTGAAGGAAAGTGACTTTTACAGCTTAATGGCACAGGCTTGTTACAAACCGATGTTACATACATAGTTACCCAACCACAAGTGAGATTTTTACAAACTGAGGTCACAGACAACAGACCTCATCAATACTATTCTTCCCATTATTTCTGAGAAATAATCTGGTCTTCCTGTGTAGGAGAATGTGGCATAGGTGGTCTTCTGAGTCTTTTATCCCTCCAGCTCAAATGAAAAGAAACCTGTCACATTGGTCTAGTAATCAAGGCTTTGGAAATTGTGAGCCCTCTTTCTAACTTTGTTTGTAGCCCCTAAAATAGGCTAACAGCAGGGATTTAATCCTTTTACATTCACTTCCCTGAAAGTGTAGCTCTCCTGCCCTGATGATGACCTTGAAACTTCACAGAAGAAATGGCCTAAAATAAAGATTCCTGTGGTTCTAGTTGCCTGCTACAAATGTATATAGGTCCAGGGTGCCAGAGAACCTACTTTACTTGTTATTGGGGATCCTGAAAATCAGAACCCCTGTTATTTGGTCTAACTGGTTGTGCCTTTGTGTGTGTGTGTGTGTGTGTGTGTGTGTGTGTGTGTGTGTGAGAGAGAGAGAGAGAGAGAAAGAGAGAGAGAGAGAGAGAGAGAGCTTGTCAGTTGACTAAATATTTTCTTTCCTGAAGGAAAGATGTTTATGACCTGTGTTGGCCAGTCCATTTAAATTATTATCTTTCTGCCTTTTATGTAATATGAAAGCTCACCCCCATCAATTCATTCAAGACTTTTTCAGAGCTCATCTGAGTACCTCCTACCCTACTGTGGGAAAAAAGAACTTGGCTTTCAACTTGCTAATGAATTCCAGGCACAGCCCTCATTTGAGGATATGTGAGAAACCTTTTAGGTGATTGGGCAAGAGGACACAAGTACAAACCTTGACTTGATTAGCAGCTTGGCATTTTTTTCAGGATCTTTCTAGGCAAGGGACATTGACATACCTGCTTTAATTATTACCCAAGTGAGGGAAGTGGAAGCTAGCAACTCAAGGAACGTTTCCTTGGAAACAGACGATGACCACGCTACTTACTTTCTGTCATCCTGGTAAAGAAGAGCTTTATGGTGCTGTACTTGGTTAGGTTTTATTTTTTTTCTTCTGTAGTATAAATACACATTTGGAAACTTGCTCAGTATTTGAGTGCATGTTTTCCCGTGTGTGTGTGTGTGTGTGTGTGTATAAAATTTTCCTTTTTTCTACATACATAAAATTTTATTTTATTGCTTCTATTTTAACCTCAATGGCAACAGATCAATTATGTTCCTGAATGAGCCTAACAGCTAGGAAAACAAAGATCAATGACAACCCATGTTAAATGCCTATTAAGTACAAGACCATGTGCCAGGTGGTTGCTGTAATGCCATGTACAAGCAGTTTCCCAAAAGAATGCTACTGTGAACAGCTTTTAAGGTTCTGATTACACAGTATAGTGAACACTCTATTTATTCAAGATCAAATCAAAGGAAAACGTTCACAACAAATCAAGATACAATATACACATCATTACATCTTATCACAGAAAAATCACAATATAGTGTTCACAACAGCTTAACATTAAAATGGCCACATAGTTTTCACCAAAGTGGTCGCAGTATTTAGAACAAAGAACAAAAGAACAATCATCTGGTATCCCTAAGGAGGTTTGTCTCTTATTTAGTTATTCAATCATTTCAGAATACAAGTCAGTCTTCCACTCATGGGACAACTAAATTAACTTAATCAGTCGCTTGTTTAGCAATCAGTTACTAAGTATCGCTAATCAAGTAAACTTCAATTTCATCACAGCATTCAATATCCAAGGAGAGGCCTTTTCTTCATCTTGATTTGGGGGATCTCTCAGATTCCCTGGATCCCCTTCCATGGTCCAAGCTCCTACCTGAATCCACCAAACAGTCACCTGGATTCAGAGGCAGACAGCTCCCAGGTCCTTTTCCAGTCCTCCGGGCAGTTTCTGATACACACTGAAGTTCACAGGGTCTAGTACATCTCAAAACCTTCACAATATCTGTTCCTGGGAACTCAAGAATCAACCAAGCCACAAACAAACAAAGTATTAGCATCCCAGTCATGCCTCCCCAGTCCTTTGGCAGTTTGGCTGGTCCTAGGACCCAGAAGAAATCTGGCAGCAGCCACTTCGGCCTTCCAGGCAGCCTTCTCAGCAGCAGCTTCAGCCTTCACCAGATTCTGGTCTCAAGAAAGTCCTCTCTCAGTTCTCAGTCAGCTTCCAGATGCCCACTGAGAGAAATTCTCTCTCTCTCTCCAGCAGGACAGTTTCTTCTTCTCTCTGGGGCTTTTCTTACACACACACACACACACACACACACACACACACACACACACACACACACACTGGCTTCCTGTCTCAGCCAACCCTTCCCTGTTATGTTAGAAAGAGGAGACAGAGTTCACACCTTCTGTTTCCTTCACAGAAGCTTGATTAGTTACTAAGGGCTAAGTACCTGCTTACTTGACATAACAAAAAAAGGGGTCTTCAAATTTAAATTAATTACCATTACAGTTGCTAATGCAAAGATGAAGTAAGACTCAGTGCCTGCCCTGTAGGAGCTTCCAGTCTCCTAGAGGGATATAATGTGGACATGGATAAGTATAATTAAGGGTTGAGTATGATTGTAATAAAGGAGAAATCAAGACAAATGATTCTAAGAGCATTCGAGGAGAGTATACTTTCAGTTGGAATATCAGAGAAAGCTTCTCTGAGGAGGTTGCATCTGAATTGAGCCCTGAAAAAAGAGAAGAATTTTGACAAGATGTAGTCCATGCTGTCCTACACTAAGGCATAGGTGTGGAAGATGGAAGGCCAAATTTAGAAATAGGAGTTCACTTGTCTGGAAAAGAAAGTATGTGAAGGGGAGCAGCATGAAGCAAGGCTACAGCTAGATAATGGGTCAAGATAGTAAGCTCAGGAGCTTGTGGTGCAGAGGGTAGACCTGGGTTTAAGTCCTATATATGGTTTATTACCCTGGGCAAGTTACTTAACTTTTCAGTGCCTCAGAAAACTTTTTTAAAAGTTTAAAAAATAAGTTTTTATTTGCCCTCTATTTCTTAGATCATTGTAGTTATCTCTAATATCCTTCCCACTTCTCCCTAAGAGCCATCTCATATAAGAAATAGTAATTTTTTTAAAGATAAAAAAAAAAGGAAGAGGAAAAAAATAGCAGTACAACTGCTCAATACATTGAAAAAGTCCAAAAACACATGTGATGCATAACTGTGGACTGTCTATCTCCATGAAGGAATGGAATGGGGGTATCTTCTCATATCTTTTCTTTTGAGTCATACTTGATCTTTATAATTTTGTTACATTCACTTTGGATTTTTTTTAGCATGTGGTTGTTCTTTCCATTTACATTGTTGTAGTAGTCACTGTGTATATATTTTCTTGGCTCTACTTGTTTCGTTCTGCATCAGTTTAGATAGATCTTCCTCTGTATTCATCACATACATAATTTATTACAGCACAATAATATTCCATTACATATAGTTACCATAATTTGTTTAGCCATTCCCCAACAGATGAACATCTACTTTGTTTACAATTCTTTGCTATCACAAAAAGTGCTGCTATAAATCTTTTGGTTTTTATGGGGATTTTCTCTTCTCAATGGCTTCCTTGGCATGTAAGCCCAGTAATGGAGTCTGGTTCAAAGAGAATGGGCATCTTAGTCACTTTATTTGCATAATTCCAAATTGCTTTCCAAAATGGTTGCATTATTGCCATTTTTTGTGTGTTCTTTTGTCAGGGTTCTCTGTCAAGGTACCCTAACTTAACTGGAGGGGCAGCCAGTTACTTACCTCAATAGAGAAGGTGCCAGTGCATTCTCAAGAACAAAAGAGTCGAGGCTCCAAGGTGCAAGCAGAGAAAGTTTATTGAGTCCTCTCCTTGGGGAAGCCTTACAGCCAGATGTTAAGGCAGACTTCAAATCTGCCTCACCAGTTTGAGTCTTATCTAGCCCAAACCCGAATACCATAAATGGCAAGCAACAAAGCCCAGCTGCCTAAAACAGGATGAAACAAAAATGGGAGAGGGAAGGTGCAGTCACAAGAGCATGAAGACCCCAGGGTGTGGAGACACTTATCTGGGACATCAGGTAACCCCATATAAGAGAATCTTGAGCAATGCAGTACCCCATGGCCTCTAAGTGACCAGGGGTGGTGCAGTATGCTCTGACCTCTATGTGACCCAGCTAATTCCAGGGCCTCAGACACACCCTGTGCCTCAAACATTATTGCTGCAGCCTGCAATAACCCTCACATTCTTTGCCACTTTGCAGGGGTTAAACTGTTTGGATTTGCATTTCTCTTATGTTAGTGATTTGTAGCATTTTTTCAAGTGGTTGTGAATACTTTGTAATTCTTTTTTTGAGAACTGTCTGTTGAAATTTTTTGACTACTGTAGTACCAATGCAGTATTTACAGTGCCCATGATCACGATAAAGACCATAACTATAAGTATTGCATGACTGTAATACCATGCACAAGCAGCTTCCCAAAAGAGTGCTACTGTGAACAGCTTTTAAGATTCTGATTACACAGTATGGTGAATACTCCATTTATTCCATAACAAATCAAAGGAAACTTTCTCAGAAAATTAAGGTACAGTACAATATTCACAACATTACATCTTATCACAGAAAATCACAATATAGTGTTCACAACAGCTTAACATTAGAATGGCCACATAATTTTCACCAAAGTGGCCACAGTATTTAGAACAAAGAACAAAAGAATAATCATCTGGTTTCCCTAACGGGGAAACCCTCCTTACTTAATCATTCAATCATTTCCCAATACAAGTCAGTATTAAACTTATGGGGCAATCATTAGTTAACTTAATCAGTCATTTATCCAGATTCACAATTACTAAGTATCATTAATCACTAAATACAATCATTCAAAAATTTTGCAGACCCCTTACCCCTCAGTGTCTAGTAAATTTCAATTTCATCACACATTCAATTTCTTGGATATTGAGGCCTTTTCTTCATCTTGACTCGGGTGATCTCTCAGATTTTCTGGATCCCCTTCCATGGTCCCAGCTCCTACCTGAATTCACCAAACAGTCACCTGGATTCAGAGGAAAACAGCTCCCAGCTCCTTGTCCAGTCTTCAGGATAGTTCTTGTTACACACTGAAGTTCACAGGGTCCAGCACATCTAAAAACCTTCACCACTTCTGTTGCTGGGAACTCAAGGATCAACCAACCCACAAACAAACAAAACCTTATCCTGGTCATGCTTCTTCAGTCCTCTAGCAGTTCAGCTGGCCCTAGGGCCCAGAAGAAATCTCAGCCTTCCAGGCAGCAGCAGCCACTTTGGCCTTCCAGGAGGCAGCAGCCACTTTGGCCTTCACCAGATTCTGGTCTCATAGAAAACTCCAAATCAGTTCTCAGTCTAGTAGCAGCCCAGCTCCCAGATGCTGGAACAATTCTGCTTCCTCCACCAGGAGTAAAAATTCTTAATTCTGACTGTCTCTTCTCAGGGCTCTTCTTAAATACACACACACACACAATGGCTTCCTGTCTCAGCCAACCCCTTCCTGTTATGTCAGCAAGAGGAGACAGAATTCACACCTCTTGTTTCTTTCACAGAGTGAGGGCTAAGTACTTGCTAAATTAATTACCATTACAATGAATAGCAAAATATACCAGATTCTCCAGGTAGAGGATAGAACTGAAAGCTTTATTTAGACTCTAGAAAACTGAATCCCAAAACCAGTAAGCTGATTCCATCATAGTACCAAAGATATTCAGAAGCCATAATAATGCTGAGAGCCACAGCATTCTTCAGCCTTCCCACAAACCAATAAAAGATCAATATTTACTCAGAAAACTCTCTATCTCCTTGCCTGAGTTCCTCTGTCCCCCACCATTTGGCTAGCTCTGAACACCAGCTTCCCATGGGCTCTGCTTCTCTTCAGCAAAACTCCCCCTATCACAGACTCCATGTGACTACATTCAGCCTATTAGGGGGCAGAGTTTATCTTCACAGCAGGGAAGCTTGCTGTGGGCTCTGCTCTACCCTTGAACAAATTCCCTCCATCACAGGCTCCATGTGATTGCATTCAACCTATTGGAGGCAGAGTTTACTTTCAAAGCAGGGAAGGTCTTCAAACTCCCCCCTAGGTCTATTAAGGGGCAGGGAAGATCTTCAAATTCTCATTCTCATTACAACTACTTATCTTCTGGGGAATGGCTATTAGTCTTATATAGCCATTATTCATTGCTTATAAATATCGGATGCTAAACCCTTATCAGAGAAATTTGGTAAAAAGATTTTCCCCCATTCTACCATTTCCTTTCTTTTCTGAAGTCAATTGATTTTGTCCTTGTAAAAACCTTTTCAGTTTCATGTTACCAAATTTACCTATCTTTTGTAATTGCTTTTTTCTTGTTTGGTTAAGAATACATCCCCTATTCATAGCTCTGAGAGATATGATCTGCTTCTCTTCTAATTCTTTTTGTTGTTGTTGTTGTTTGTCCATGTTATTTGACCATGACTTCAGGGAGGTCATGCCATGACATGCAAATGAATTGGATTTAAGTGAGATAGGGCTGAATTGTTTTTATAGTATGATCTTTAATATTAAGGCTATATATCCATTTAGAATATATTATGAAGTAGTATAAGGTCTTGGTCTAAACTTAATTTTTGCCAGACTGCTTTTCAGTTTCTCATTTTTTTTAAATCAAATAAGGAGTTTTTTTTTAACCTAGTGGAAAGCCAAGCATGAGCAGTTTTCCAGAAGACTGCTGCTGTGAATAGCTTCAAGGTTCTGATTACATAGTACAGTGAACTTTCTATTTATTCAGCAGTAAATTAAAGCAAAACATTCACTGAAACCAAAGTACAGCATTCACAATGTTATGACATAACAATTTATTGCTAAAATGGCCACATAGTTTTCACCAAAGTGGTCACATCGTTTTAAGCAAAAGGTATCATTCAGGAAGTACTTTGCTTTACTCCTGTATTTGTTGAAAAAGGTTCTAATTCATCACCATTGATATGATGGTTGCTTTAGCTAGATGATTTTTTATGACATTAAATAAAGGTCCCTTTATGCCTATATTTTGTACAGTTTTTAGCATAAATGAATGTTGTACTTTGTCAAAAGTTCTGCATCCTGTTATAATCATGTAGTTTGGAATGTTTTGGTTTTTAATTTGAATAATTGTGTTGATTGTTTTCCTAAACCTGAACTATATTTGCTTCTCTGGTATAAACCCCGCTTGGTTATAATGAATGATTTCTTGAATAAATTATTGTAGTCTTTTTGATAGGATTTTGTTAAAAAATTTGGAGTCAATATTCATTAATGTTACAGACCTATGGTTTTCTTTCTATGTTTTATATTAGCTATTAGGACTGTATTCATCTCATAAGAGAATTCTGGTAGGTTGCTTTCTTTCTCAATTTTTGAGAATAATTTGTGAGGTATGGGTACTAATTGCTCTTTAAAAGTTTGATAGAATTCTCTTGTGAATTCATCAGGACCAAAGATTTTTTCTTTGCTAGTTCTTTTACAGCTAGATCTATTTCCCTTTCTGAGATTGGGTTGTTTAAGAACTCTATCTGTCCTTCTGATTGTTTGGGTATTTTCTATTTTGAAAATATTTCTTTATTTCTTTTGTGTTCTCGGTTTTGTTAACATGTAACTATGCATAATGTGTTCTGGCTATTCTTTTTATTTCTTCTGGTTTTGTTGTGATTTCCCCTAATTCATTTCCTAATTTATTAATTTGATTGTCTGCTCTCTTTAAACAAATTAACTAACGGGTTATCAATTTATTAGTTTTTTCAAAGAATCAGCCCTTAGTTTTATTGACCATTTCTATGGTTTATTTTTGTTTCTAATTTTTCTATTTCTCTTTTGATTTTTAACATCCTTTTTGTGCTAATTTTAAGTTTCTTTTATTGTTGCTTTCTAATTTAAAAATGCATATTCAGTTAATTGATTCTCTCTTTTTCTACTTTGTTAATGAATGTTTGTAGGGATTTGATTTTTCCCCTGACTACCACTTTCACTGCATCTCAGAAATTTTGGTATATTATTTCATTATCATTATTTTCTTTCACAAAGTTATTAATTGTTTCTATGATTAGTTCTTTGATACACTCATTATTTACGATTTACTGTTAAATTTGTGTCTTTTGACGTTTTAGTTTGTGTCTTTTGTTTATGATTGATGAACTAATGACTATATTGCATAATGTTCTGTAAAGGATGTATTTATTATTTCTGCCTTTTTACATTTGTTTTCAATATCTCTATATGATCAGTTTTTGTAGAGTTTTATGTGGTGCTGAGAAATATGTATATTCTTTTTTCAGGCCCATTTAGTAGATAGCATAAGTCTATTAGTTCTAATTTCTCCAGCAATTTGTTTGGTTCTGGTTCTGTATTTTCCATTTTACTTTATTTTTTTAGACATCCAAAACTGAGAGAGAAATATTGAAGTCTCCTGTCACTATTGTGTTACTGTCCACGTCTTTTTTGAAGCTCAGTTAATATTACCTTTATGAATTTGGATGCTAAAGCAAATAAAGCATTTGAAATACATAATTTTATCATTGGTATTGATTTGTTATTATGGTTCCTTTCAGCGTAATATAGTTTCTTTGTTCTTTTTTTATTTTAAAACATTTTTTTCTTTGTTAGTGTGATTGTAACTCTTCCATTCTTTTTTGATGCACTTGATGCGTAATAAAATGTTTTCCATCCCCTTAATTTTATTTTTTACATGTCTTTGTTTTTTAAAATGTGTTTCTTGAAAGCAGTAGATGGTTAGGTTTTGAATTCTTGTCTAATCTGTCACTCCTTTTCATTTTATTGAGTTGTTTAATGCGTTCACAGTTAAAGTTATGAGGGTTAGGTTTATATTTTTTCCTTTTGTCTCTATTATTAGGATTTTCTTATCAAGTTATCTCTTTTTCTCCCCTTTGCTGTAAATATAATGCTATGACTCTTCAGTTACTTTAGCTTAATTTTTTTAAAGATGATCCTGTTCCCACTGGCTTTCTTCCCTTCACTCCAAATGCGTCTTCCCATTTGTTACCCCTTTCCCTTTGGAATTTTTCTTACTATCTCCTTTTTGTTTCTTGATTTTATCTGTTTATTTGATTCTTCCTCTCTTTTCTTCCCTCTCAGATGGCCAAGTAAATATTCCCTTCTTTTCCTTTCCTTTTCCTCATCATGTTCATTTGCTTTTAAAATTTTATATTTTATGCCCCTTGTCAGAAAGGATTTCTTTTACTCTCTTTATTATTCATCCTCTCTGTCTACTCTAGACCCTTATTCTCTGGTTTATGATTCCTATAATTATCTAGTCCCTGTATTCTTCATGGAATCTAAACTTCTTAGGAATCCATTCTGGGCTTTCTCCTCTAGGTAACTTTTGCTACTGCCTTTAAAGCTTGCTCCATGATGCCCCTTTCCATTATTCTTGGCTTCCCGAACGATACCAATTCCTGCACATGACAGAGAGGATACTGTACCTTGGTTGGATTCCACTCCCCCCATCATCTCTGATTGTGTGGCCCACTACTCTACCTTCCCTCTGGTTGCTTTCTTTCCCCATTTGCCTCAAATTTTCCTTTCCAGGTACATGCCTTCCCACTCCCTCAGGTACAAGTTGCCCCCAGGAGTTCCAATCCTCCTTCCCAAAATAGGTCTTTTCGGGCACCAAATTCCCTAGACAAATCCTAGAACAAGGTTATCTTTTTTTTCCCTTCACAGAACATCTGCCATAGAAGCATTTAGCAGTGGAATGCTCTCCCACCACCAAAGCAAAGTCTCCCTCTTCCCCTCTGCTTTTAGTCTTTTCCCCTTCCTCATCAACTCCCCTGCAGATTCTTCTCTTCCTGAGAAACTACAGGGATAACCTTCCCCTCCTGTCTAATCCTGAATGATATCACAAATTACCTTTTGTTTTTCAATAGTTATTCATAGATTCTTGAATTTGTTTACTAGATTTGGAGATTTGAAAGGTTGTGAGGATCAGAGAAAATGTCTATTCCTCTATCTTACTGGTTTAGTGACCTGCAAGTCCCCAGGAAATTCTTATAAGACTTTTAAGTTGTTTCCCTGCACTAGTAGAGGGATTTTATCAGGAAATTCCCTATACAAATTAAATCACAGGTCCATTTCCTATTTCCACACTCTTAAGACCTGAGGAACCCAGAAGAGATGGAGGGAGGGAAGAGAATAAGCATTTGTACAGCACCTACTATGAGCCAGGCACAAGCATTTTACAGATATTATCTTATTTAATCTCATTTAGGGTGAAGATAAGCTAACTGAAGCCACGATGTTCCTAAGCCCCCAAGTAATACTTCCTAACCCAGAAAATGCTAGGTGCCCAGTGCTCTGTGGGAAAGAGCCGAGATTAGTCACTATCAGAAAAACTCAAAATAATAACAAAATTTAGAGTATGTTTTCCAGCCCTGCCCCCCCCCCCTCGACCCCCACACTAGACTTCAGATTCATTTGGTTTTTTGTCCTGTAGGCTGGACTGTAATTCAAATGCCAGAAAAAAAAAAAAAAACTCAAGCTATGTGTGTTGTGAACCACTAAAACTTCTATGGTGTCTGTCAGTTGTTGATGTTCATATCTCTTCATCCCTCCCCTAGGAATGAATGCGTATTTATTCATCTTTGTGAATGCCTCTTAAATTTAAGCTCTTGAAGGGCAGGCAATGACTTTATTTTCGTATTTGTATCCCTAGTTTCTAGCACATATAGTAGATATTTAATAAATGCTCCTTGAATCCAATTTCCCACACCCTCTGTTACATCCTTTGCCAACAGATTAATTTTCAGACTCCTGCTCTCATCTTATCACTGTGAAAATCCTTCAAGTTCCCTGGAAGGTGCGAGATCACAGTGGGGCTCCCTTAATCCTTATTCTTCCTGTCTGGGGGAGGAATAGATTTTTTGCAACTTGAACAAACTAATTCCAGGCCATTATCCTTTTGTACAGTTTAAGCAAGGCAGTCAATGAAGGAATAGAGCACAGTAAGAGTTAGGGAGAAAAGCAGTCAGTGCTGGGTCAGGTACTGTTATCACCACTGCTTGTAGGTTCCTATCCCATCAAAAATTGGGCTGTCCAAAACAGATAAAAACTTATCAGCTAGGGCGATATGAGAGCAAAAGTATAGCTTACTGAGCAACAGAACAGAGTGGGGAGGGGGTGGATATAGTCTGATCATGAGACAACACATACCTTCTCCTCCTCATTCCTAGCTGATCTGATCATATGAGCAGGGCAAAAAGGCCACTGTTCAAAACAGCAGCCACAAAGATTGCAATTATAATAGCAAAGAGAATAGATTCATCCCTAGTGCTCAATTAAAAATGACATTTGAAATTAATGGACAAAGCATGAGATTTGGAATCAGAGGACCTGAGATGGTATCCTGGGTCTGCTACTCACTTCTTTTGCTAAAGAAACTAGAGCTGAGAAAAACTGAATAAGAAAAGACTGAGAGGTGGGAGTGGGAGTGATGGGAGTACAAGATCTAGGAACGCCCTTGAATCTTCCCTCTTGATGAGGCTTTTGCCTGAGGCCATAAGCCTTTCATTATTCTAGGCGCAAATCTTTGTTACTCTTAACCTAGCCTACCCCTCCATTGTCCAGCTACTTCCCTCCCTTGTCCTATCAAAATATCTATACCCAAATCTATAACCTTTAAACTAGCCTAGCCCTCTATTGTCTGTCATTTCCAGGTATCCTTCAGCTATTTCCCACTCTCTCTTTTTTTTTTTTTGGAGGGGGGAGGGCAGGGCATTTGGGGTTAAGTGACTTGCCCAAGGTCACATGGCTAGTAAGTGTTAAGTGTCTTGAGGCCGAATTTGAACTCAGGTCCTCCTGACTCCAGTGCTCTATTCACTGCAGCACCTAGCAGCCCCTATTTTCTACTCTTAATCCCATTCCTGGAGTGTGACTTCAGTTCCATCAAAGATCCTCCTTAGACTCCTCCTCAAGACCCTCTCCAAACTCCTCCTCTAGACCACCCCTAAATTCTCCCACAATCTTTCTGTATATAAGATTCATCTTGCCTCCATGAAGGGATTGAGTTTAATCTAGCACAGAGTCATTCTGTATCAGATATTCTGGCCCACTTGTCCAATACAAGTGTCACAAATACTTTGGCTACTTAAGAGTCTACCCATTATGGTAAATCTTTAATAAACTTTGTTTTACTTTGGCTGAGAGAAGGTTTGAATTGAATTCATTTGGCAGGACCCGAAATGTTGGTTTTTTAGGATCTTGAGCACCCCTAAATATCAACAGTATTGCTAGGTCAAAGGGTATGCCTGTTTTTATAGACCTTTGGGCATAGTTTCAAATTGCTCCAACCAACAGAATGGTTGAATCAAATTGCAACTCCACCAATAATGCATCAATGTCTCATTTTTTCCCAATCCCTTCTAATATTCATCATATATAATTTCTGTCCTATAGATAATCTAATAGGTATGAGGTAGTACCTCAGAACTGTTTTAATTTGCATTTCTCCAGTCAATAGTGAGTTAGAATATTTTTTCATACGGCTATAGATAACTTTGATTACTTCACCTGAAAGCTATTCATATTTTTGATCATATATCCATTGGGGAATGGCTCTTATTTTTGCAATTTGACCCAGTTCTCTATATGTTTGAGAAATGAGACTTTTATCAGAGAAACTTCTTTCAAAATCTCAGAACCATCCTTGACTCTCTTCTCTATCCCTCATCCTTCATATCCAATCAGCTACCATATCATGATGAGTCTATTTTTCTAGCATGTTTCAAATAGACCTCTTCCTCTCTTGTAAACATTTATGTGAAATGTTATCCCTTATAGCAGTGGTTCTCAACCTGTGGGTCACAACCCCTTTGGGGGTTGAATGACCCTTTCACAGGAGTCACAGGGGTTGCCTAAGACCATCAGAAAACACATATTTCCTGTGGTCTTAGGAACTGAGACACCGCTCCTCTATCCATCTCCAGGCGAGTCTGCCCACATGCAGATATGCCCACATACGAGTATTAAAGGGTCGTAGCATTAGGAAGGTTGAGAACCACTGCCTTATAGGGACCCTTACAATAGCCTGTTAATGAATGTGCTGCTTCCAGTCTCTTCCTGTCTTCATTCTGCCCTTGATACAACTTCTAGAATAATCTTGCTAAAACCAAGATTTGATCATGTCACTCCTTGGCTCAGAAATCTTTGATTTGTCTCTTTTTTCTCTATAAAGATTCTTAACTTCTCTTGTGTCTGGTGAAGTCTATGGGAGCTCTTCTCAGAGTAATATTTTTAAATTATTGTAGGAACTGCTACATTTCAGTTAGGGGTTTTTGAAAGTGAAGTTGTAATTTTGTTCCCATCTAAGCTTACAAACCCTCTGAAATCTATCTGTGGATCCCAGGTCAAGAAATCCTGCTCTAGGATAAGATAATACCTCATTGTTAACTAGATATGGCTTGACTAGGTCAGAATACAGTGTGATCATCACATATTTTAGTACTAAGAGTAGTGGAAGACTTGGAGTGCTCACTAAATAGGATTTATTTTGTCATTAGAGCCTGGAATTTGTCCTGAGCAGCTACCTAATTGGAACACGAAGTCTTGTTGAAGTAGGAAGTACATTTTTGGTAAAGTTCCCTCTAGTTCTATATGAATACAATTGGATTCTTTATTAGGAAAACTAAAGCATCTTTTACATAATTGAAGTACCATTGTTGAGAGCAATTAGTGTCTTCGTTATTTTAGGCCACTTATTGAATGGATTAAGCATGGATAAAGAGACATATTTGTGGGATGGCCTCATCAGACCACTTTGTAATTGGCCTAAGAAATAATAGGTTTATTTTGGTAAATATTCCCATCAGATTCCTTTTCTAGATGGTGGCAAATTTCTACACCCCCCCACCCCCCCCAGCTGGCCAGTGGAGTTAGCCTAGATCCCACAGCAAGAAGGCCATCTTTGAACTGGGCTGTCTGACATGCTTCATTTGCTGTTTCATTTGCACATAAAACAAATATCCCCAATACCCTCCTTCTCTAGCCTCCTCAATTAGTATCCCCTTTGTCTTTGGCATCCCTTTGTTGGCCAGTTTGGAAAATAGAAAGGGAGAAAAAGGAAGTTGTCTTTGTGGGTAATGGCACCCAGAGAGCTGGTTGCTAATGAAGGAGCCATGAATGGTCCAATTGTGTGGCTGTTTATATAGTTTTAACTTTAATTTGCATCCGTACCAGGCTCCAATCCCAAGACTCATTCTGCAGTGTTTGGTGCTTTTATCTTCTTCTGTGGACCCTAACCTGCCAGCTTATCATTTGTCTAGAGGAAATGGAATTTTTTTTCCTCCCTGCTTTTATTTTTGTTGCTGAATTGTTTGCACATACATGGGGAGAAAATAGACTCCACAGGGCAGGGTTCTGGGGCAGGCTTCTTTCCTTACATTATTGTTCCCTTTGGGACTTGGCCCTCTCATTAAAGGCCTTTTATATTGTAAAGTCCCAGAGGGAAAGAACCTGGCATGGGGGTGGGGAGGGTTCTATGCCATGCCTGGTAGAGGAGAAAATGAGATGCACCTCCATCTGCCTTTTTACTTAGATGGATGGCCTTTTTCTTGATCTATAGCCCCTGAGCATTTATGGGAAGCTCTGGCCAAGAACCTACAATGTCTCCTTATTACATGGTGAATCAAGCCTGAATTCCCCAACCTGTTATTCAAAAGCCTTTTCAATCTAAACTTATCCTGCTCATTTAATTTTATTTTTCACAGTTCTCCAGCATGAACCCTTGTTCCAGACAAACCCATGTTTATCCTATTTGCTCCTTTTCCCCTACCAATACATTTCATGTTCATTACTACCTCGACACATTTCCTCACAGTTTTCCCTTCCCTCTGGCAATCCCATCTTCCTGTCCCTTCATGTCTCAGTTAATGTTAGATTTCCATTTGCTTAATACCCAAGTCCCAGTATGTGCAAGATACTGTGTACTAGACACTGAGGAAACAAAGAGAAATGACATCTCCCCAATTTGGGAACTAACCGTTTATTAGAAGTACAACTTGTGCAAAGATAAATAAAATACCAGGACAGCAATGATGAAGGTAAAGGAGAGAATTTGACCAAATGCTTTAGCAAAATTTTAAAAAGGAAAGAAAACTTTCAGTTTAGGGTCTGGGGAGGAGGAACCAGGGAAGGTTTCTTTGGAATAAGTGGCATCTGAGCTGAACCTTGAAGAAAAATTAGGACTTATAACAGTGGAATACAGGAGGGAGATATTTCAGGCATGGCGAAATGGCCAATATGAATTCACCAAGGCATGAAGTGGCATGCTGAGTCCAGGAAATAACTAGTGGTCCAGTTTGGCTAGAACATGGAGGACATGAGAGAAATTAATATAAAACAAAGCTAGAGGCCAGATTGTAGAAGGCTTTGAATGATAGGCTAAAAAGTGTGCGTCTTATCCTGGGGTCAAAGGGAAATCAGCAGAGCTTCTGGATCAGAGGGGTGATATGGTCAGACCAGTGCCTTGGGCAGATTATTTGCCAGTCGCTTGAAGGATGGATAGAGAAGGTAGAAGGGACTGGAGGTAGGGAGACCAGTTAAGAGATGATTACAGTGGTAAAAATGAGTCAGTGAAGGTCCTTTATGGGGTAATTAGGTGGCACAGTGGACAGAGTGCCTGGCCTGAAGTCAGGAAGACCTGAGTTCAAATCTGGCCTAAGATACTTACTAGCTATATGACCTTGGCCAAGGCACTTAACCATGTTTGCCTCAGTTTCCTCATCTGTAAAATAAGCTGGAGAAGGAAATGGAAAAACCTTCTAATATCTTTGCCAAGAAAATCCCAGATAGGATCACAAAGAATCAGACATGACTAAAAATGACTAAATAACAACAACAATGAGGGCTTTTATGGACTCTTCTCAACTGCTCTTCCCTATATTGATCTCTTCCTTCTTTTAATTCCTTCTAGAGCATTTACTATCTATTCCTTACAATAACTGCTTAATATTTAATTGTATTGTCTTGTGTATCATCTTTGTCTCATCTCCAAAGTAAGATTGTTAGCCACTCCAGTACAAGGACTATAGCTTGTTTATCTTTTAATCTCCCTCAGTACCTAGGACAGTGCTGGGCATATAGTGCCCACTAAATATTTGTTGAATGATGGGATGTGTTGTAGACCTAGTGTACTGAATGTGCTTCCCCTACCCTTTCCTCTTCCATAGCTCTGGTTCTTGAGGACGGAGGCAACAGCTCATGCTGTCAAGGAGGAATAGAGAGGAAGCTCTTCAGAAGACAGAAAGGTGGGCAATGGGCAAGAGTATGATCTTTCATCTATCTTCAAAGACATTTGTAGGAACCCAGAGAGGCATCCAAGCTTTGCCACCCACCAAGGTTTGCTTTTTCCAAATTCATCAAGTGGGACCTTTTAAAAAAATGCTGATATAAATGCAGTTATGTAAAACATATAAGTTTTTTATATGTCATTTTATACAAAAAGACTCAAATAAAAGGAAAAAAAGAAAGTTAAAAAATAGCATGTTTCCATCTGTATTCAATCATTATCAGTTCTTTCTCTGTAGGTGGATAGTGTGTTTCATCATTAGTCCTTTGGGATTGACTCAGATCACTAGATAACTGAGAATAGTTAAGGCATTCACAATTCTTCATTAAACAATATTGCTGTTACTATGCACAATGTTCTTCTGGTTCTGTTCACTTTACTATGCATCAGTTCATATAAGTCTTTCCAGGTTTTTCTGAATTCATCCTGCTTGTCACTTTTTATAACCCAATATTATTCCATTACAATCATATATGACAGCCTTGTGTAGCCATTCCCCAATTGATGGGCAGCCCTTTGATTTCCAATTCTTAGCCATCACAAAAAGCTCAAGTAGGACCTTTTAGAGATGGATCAAGGGAGTAGCAGTTGCTGGGCACTTCTACAAGCCCAACTGCCGGGCCTGACATCCTGGAGTTTTGCTTGAGATATATGATGAAAATCATCATATCAAAAGCTCACATTTCTATTCATACTTTCTTGGCACTCCTCCTTGGAAGACTAAACAAGGTAGAAGGGAATCAATCAATCCTCAGGCTTTGCTCATGCTTCTTTTCCATTCTCATAAACAAGAACTTATTGCATTCCATTATGTACCCAGTACTGAATTAGGCCCTGGGTAGGGTTGGAGGGAGGGGGAACAACTGGGGGCAGAATATAAGAGAAAAATAATATCATTTGCCCTTATAATCTAACTAGGGAGAAAAGAAATATTCAAAATTTTTTCCTAATGTTATTAAGACTATCAAAAAAAAATTTTTTAAAAGGAAACTAACAAATAAAGCCAAAGAGCTAAACTTAATTTATAAAAATAATTAGCAAAGATGGCAGTGTAGAGAAAGCACTCATCTGAATTCTTCTAATATTCCCTTCCAAACAACTTTAAAATAACACTCCAGATCTAATCCTGGAGTGACAGAGCCAACAAAGGTCAGCGTGAAAATTTTTCCAGTCCAAGACAATTTAGGAGGTCAGAAAGACAGATCTGTGACAGAGTATGGAGGTTGGTTCAGAGCCTACGTGACTGAAACACCAGTGGTGGGACTAGGTGGTGGTGACAGATGCAACAGCAGCTTTGGGAGCTCTCAAGCCAGAGATGGTAAGGGGACCTTGCAACTGGTCAGAAAGAGATTACAAGGGACCCCTGTGCCAACACTGGATGCAGGACCAGTCATTTTTTGGCACTTCTATTACCTATACCCACTTTTGGGTCATAGCTCAAGGGCAGAGAGGAACACTTTTGGTCAAGAGGGAGTGGGAACACTGAGGAGCAATATCATTTTAGGTCACAAGGGATCAAGGAACTTGAGGAACAGTATCATTTCTGGTCCCGAGGGAGCAGTGACACTGAGAAGCAGTACTGATTTCAATCTAAGAGATCAGGAGTCCTTTTTGAATAAGGATCAGAGTACAAACCAGGAGAGCAGTGACCACACTCTGCTCCACATAACACCACCTTGGAAGCACCAAAACTTCAAACTCCCCAGAACTAGTTCTGAAAATAATAGTGCAAAAAAAGTCTGAAGTTAGAGACAGTGCCAACCCCACACTGGGAACAGAGTTCAACCTTAACTTAAAGTTCCAAATCTAGAAATAGCATAGAAACATAAGCAAACAGCAAGAACAGCAATAACAAAACCTGACCATAAAAAACCCCAAAAAACTGCTATTGTGACAATGAAGATAAAGACACAAACTCAGAAGAAGACAATTAAATAAAGTTACAAGTAAAACCTCAGAGAAAAAATTATAAATTACATGCAAACCCAACAAGTATTCCTGGAAGGGTTAAAAATTGCTTCAAGATCAAATAAGAGTAGTAGAGGAAAAATTAGATAAAGAAACGAGAGTAAAGAAGAAAATTATTATGAAAAGACAATTAACAACTTGGTAAAAAAAAAAAAAGGCTAAA
>CM053585.1:81832434-81872899 GCA_028646515.1 Pseudochirops corinnae
GTATCCTGAACCGAACATGTACTCTAGATGAGATCTGGCCTGATCAGAACAGGGGATGGTGGGATTCTAACATCTCTAGTCTCAAACTCTGTGCTTCTCTTAATGTAGTTTCAAATCATATTAACATTACTGGGCTGCCATATCACACTATGAATTCATATTGAATTTGTCTCCCATTAAAGCCCACAGACTTTTTTCAGATGTATTGTTTAGTCCTGTATTCCTCCTAGTTATCCCTCCTTATATGTTATCTGTACATCTCATAAGCATTACAGCTATACCTTTTTGAAAGTCATTGAAAAAAAAATTTTAATAGCATAGAATCAAGGACAGAACCCTAGTGCCCTCCACTACAGCCTCTTTGCAAGCTGATATCAAGCCAGTAATGACCATCCTCTGTGTCTGGTTCTCGTCTATTCGCTCAACCAAATTTGAATACTCTGCACTCTGAACACACCCTGTTCTCTTATGCTTTACCATGTCTTTGTTCTTCATGCCTTCCTATATAATTGCCACCTTCTTAATTAAACCTTTCCCGGTGGCCTCGCTATACCAGATCTTAAATTGTATTATAAAACAGCAATCATTAAAACTACTTGGTACTGGCTAAGAAATAGAGTGGTGGATCAGTGGAATAGGTTAGGTATACAAGATACAACAGTCAATGACTATAGCAATGTACTATTTAACAAACCCAAAGACTCCAGCTTCTGACATAAACTCACTATTTAACAAAAACTGCTTGGAAAACTGCAAAATAATATGGCAGAAACTAGGCACGGACCAACATCTTATACCCTATACCAAGATAAAGTCAAAATGGGTACATGACTTAGATATAAAGACTGATACTATTAGCAAACTAGGAGAGGAAGGAATAGTTCACCTGTCAAATATGGAGAAGAGAAGAATTTATGGCCAAACAAGAGATAGAGAACACTATGAAATGTGAAATAGATTATTTTAATTACATTAAATTGAAAAGTTTTTGCATAAAGCCAATGCAACCAAGATTAGAAGGGAAGCAGAAAGCTGGAAAGCAATTTTGACAGCCAGTGTCTCTGATAAAGGCCTCATTTCTAAAATATATAGAGAACTAAGTTGAATTTATAAGAATACAAGTCATTCTCCAATTAAAAAATGGTAAAAGCATATGAATAGGCAGTTTTCATAGGAAATAATTAAACCTATCTATATTCATATGAAAAAAATGCTCTAAACCACCATTGATTAGAGAAATGCAAATCAAAACAACTCTGAGATACATCACACCTATCAGATTGGCTAACATGACAAAACAGGAAAATGGTAAATGTTAGAGAAGATGTGGGAAAGTTGGAATATTAATGCATTGTTGTGAACTGATCTAATCATTCTGGAGAATGATTTGGATCTATATCCAAAGTGGTATAAAATCATGCATATCCTTTAACCCAACAATACCACTTCTAGGTCTGTATCTCAAAGAGATCATAAAAATGGGAAAAGGACCTACAAGTACAAAAATATTTATAGCAGCTCTTTTTGTGGTGGCAAAGAACTGGAAATTGAGGTGATGTCCATCAATTGGGGAATGACTGAACAAGTTGTGGTAGATGAATGTAATGGAATACTATTATGTTATAAGAAACAATGAGCAAGCAGACTTTAGAAAAACCTAGAAAGACTTATATGAACTGATGCAGAGTGAAATGAGCAGAACCAGGAGAACAGTGTACACAGTAACAGCCACATTATACGATGCTTGACCTTTACAGACTTAGCCCTTCTCAGCAATGCAAGGATCTAAGACACCTCCAAAAGACCAATGATAGAAAAATGCTATCCATATCCAGAGAAATAACTTTGGAGTCTGAATGCAGATAGAAAGCTTATCATTTGCTCTCCTTTTCTTCTGTTGCTTTGTTTTGTTTCTTCTTTCTTGTGGTTCCTCCTATTAGTTCTAACTCTCTTCTTTACATCATAACTAATGTGAAGATATGTGTATAGGTACAGCCTATATCTTTGATTGCACACTGTCTTGGAGAGAGTAGGGGAAAAAATTCAAAACTTAAAATCTTACAGAAGTGAATGTTAAAAACTAAAAATAAACAAATTACTTAAAAAAATTAAGCTTTCCCCAATATCTTTAAGAGAAGGAAATAAGCATTTATTAAGCACCTACTATGTGCCAGGTACTGTGCAAAGCATTATATAAATATTATTTCATTAGATCTTTACAACCTTGGGAACCAGTGTGATATTATCCCCATTTTACATCTGAGGAAACTGAGGGAAGCAGATGTGAAGTGACTTTCCTAGGATCACACAGCTAGTAAATGTCTCAAGTCAAATGTGAATGTAGTTCCAGAGCTAGTGAGCTACCTACTACTACCTTTTAAAGCTCCCAACGTCATAACCTGTTCTGTCCCATTTCTAATACTGTTTCACAGAACTTTATTCTCTTTGCTTGAAAGTCGTTGGGGGTGGGGAGGAAGGGAGAATATGAGTGAAAGAGAGAGAAGAGAGAGGGAAAGGGAGAGAGAGAAATGGATAACCACTATAAGAAAAAAAGGAGAATGATTTCAAGAATCATTGCACCTAAATGTGAATGGGGGAGGGGGCCTGAATTGAATTTGTTTACTATAAAAGGGCTACCCACATTGAACTGTGGTAGGTCTAGAAGAAACAATGGTTAGGAGAAAGTGGAAGTAATGACCCCCAAAAAGCAAGTGTTGAAGTCTGACTTGATCCTTTGAGTAAAATAAATCCTATACTGGGGAAGTGGGCACTTTTGTGAAAGGTATTAACTCAAAAGATCACAAAAACTGGATTTCACTGATTAGGCAGGGTCGACATTCCTCCCCAGGTTATCACACTAAAGCTGTTAGCAATAAATTGTTAAAGAAAAACAAGGACCAAAGGCCCCAAAATGATTGAAATGATTTCCTATTTCAAACTATTTTAATCAAGATAATGGCTTTTGATTTGAATGGTAGTTTTAACCATACAGCTTTTAGATAACTTTGTTCTATTTATATAGTGGCCATTGATCATTATGGATGTATTCTTTATGAACACTGCTGTAAAAAAAAAATTTCAATGACTTGCCCAGTTGAATAGTGAAGCATGAGAAAACTCACAAACTTCAATACAAAGGATGGATCTTCACATAGAGCATCTGAGAACTATGTGATAATCTATGTTTAACCATTTCAAGAAAATTTTAATATACAAGAATACCAAATGTCTTTTTTAATGATTTGCAGTATCTGTTTTATGACTGGAAATCATATAAGACAGTCCAATAAATGTTTTTATTTTAAAAAATAAACTCCCTAAATTAGCAGAGAAATGGAACCATGTAGACTTGAAGGGTCATTGTATTGTCTCTAGGCTTAAAGTAGGGAGCAGTTTAGTAGCATGACGGTGTCACAAAGAGTTGGACAGGGCTAAACCAACTGAACAATAAAGGCTAAAGCTAAATACTGTGACATGGTATGATACTTAGCTAGGTTGCGCCTCAGGAACAAGACAAAATAGTAATTAACAAGTATTCATTGAATTCTTACTAAGACACTGAGATATAAAGAGATATAAGGCATGGTCCCTGACCACAAGAAGCTTAAGATCTAGTTGGAGAGACCAGATACACATGTAATACGCATGTAAAAAGATACTTAATAATGCAAACTAGCATAGCATAAGCATCAAATTAGTAATATAAACAATAAGTACTATAGGATTTGAAAGAGAGAAGTGTGGGCTGGCCAGGGTGATTGGGAATACCAAATTGGTATTTGAAACGGGATTTGGAGAATGAGTAAGTTTTAAATAGGTCATAAAAAGTTGAGAAAGTACTCTAGACAGAGAAAAATAAAATCCTTAAGATCATCAATAAACAAAATATTCTTCATGTAGTTGCATATTTTTATGATACTGGCTAGAGATAAACAGATATCCTAAGATGTTCTTAAATCCCTGGCTGAGGATGTTAATAATCACACAGTATTTTAAATTTCTATAAACATTAACCTAATTGTTGGTACCCTAAGTATGAAATGTCTAATAATCATTAAATTGGCATACTATAGGAAGAACTGAATCTTATTATCCTCATCTTTATTATTATTTCATAGTAAAAGTTATCTTGTTCTTAATTAATTAATTGTCCTAAATTAATTAAAATTTCTTAATTTTAAAATCTTTTAACACTTATTTGTGGATCTTATAAGAACCAGTTTTTTAGAGCTCATCTCTTAGTTAAACCCTAAAATAGAAATAGAATGCTTAACACTAACAATCATACTCAATGCTTCTTATACCATAGTCCATCCAAGTAGAAGTTAAGACTTTCCTTATTTCTTGAAGCAAAGTTTTCATTTAAAAAAATAAACTTTTTTAAAAAATCCACGGCACTTAGAAATAAGTTATATGGAACTCCTAACCTAGCTCATTCCACCAAACCACTCTTATTTTCTAATGTAGAGACTAAACCACCTTGTTTAAAAGTTATTTGTTGATCCTAGTTCTGACATCTGGGACCACAAAAAGTAAATCTAATCCCTATTAATATGTAGTTAGGAGGTACTTCCTTAATTTAATAAAAAGATACTTTTAAAACCAAAACTACAAACTTCAACAATTGCATATGACAAAGAGCTCTGCCCAGAAACTTATTCTCTGACAGAACTCTCTCGTGAGTAAGATTATGGGTAAAAGAAAAATTCAGCGGTAAATTCCACAAGTAAGTTTTTCATTTTCAAGAAAATAAACCTGGAAACTTTCAATAGTATACCTGAAGAATTCCATAGTGAGAAAAATATATCCATTCATACTTATCAGTTCCTGAAGACTCTGTGTGCTTATTTTAAATTTCATTCCTAAGATGTACCTCTACCACCCAAACCATACCTTTCTATCTGGCAAAGCAGCATTTAAATGTTGGTTTACACTAGATAAACTTCACATGACATAATAACACGAAATATGTAGATCAGACTGTTGTCAGGGACTTGAAGAGTTCTCTAAGGTTCCTACTAGTTCTAACAGACCACATCATTTACTAAGAATCATCTGAAGGAAAATGATCAAAATTCTAACATTATAAAATAAAAATATAAAATTGTACATGGCATTGTGTTAGGTATTGATGAAAAGAAATGTACATACATAATCCCGATCTGTCAGAGTCTATAAACCCAGACAGACAACCCTGCTATGGCTCTGTGTGTGTGAACGTGTGAAAAAGAACAGAATAAAAACATTAAACAATGTTTGCTTCATGGGAAGCAAAGCATGACTATATAAAACACTACATAGATTCCAATGTCACAATAAAGGACTAATTTGTTTCTGGGCATATACAATTTGGATTTATTCAAAGTTACTAATCCTTAGGCTGTTTTACTCAACTAGGACACATAGAATATTTTTAGAGCTCCCTCAGCTGTTCAAGAGGTGGAACTACCAAAAAACATGTTCCATTATATTGAATTCTCCATCGGGGGGAATTTCGTATACTCCTTCCTGAGATCTGAGGATGGAAATGATGTCATTGGACAATTTGCAAAAGCCGTTCTGGATACAGACATCTGCCAGTTCTTGCCAATCCTCTAACGAGCAGAATGGATCACATGTCATAAGTCGTTCTGTTGCCTCTGAGAGAGGAAAAAAAAACACACCAACAATAGCAGTTTATAGTATCCGTCCTTTATTCAGTATCACCTTCTATTCTATGCCCACCAACCCCACATCCTCACCATCCACCCCAAACTGTGTGTCTTGGATTGACAGTAGTTCTTTAGGTCCACAAGGGGAATAAAGCAGAGAACTAGGACAAGGATCCAGACTCACTTTATTCATATTGCCTGCATTTTGCTGCTGTCAAGTGCCAAACAGCTATCTGGACCCCTATAGTTCTAGTTTCAGCATACTTATAACCCTTAATTTGAGAAATACTTCTTTAAACTAATAATCCTAACTATGAATAGAACAGCAGGGCTTTCTAAGTAATTTTTTTTTCTAAAAGAAACAAACACAAAAGAGTTTCACTTGCTAGAGATGTTAATGATGTTCATTTAATCATGAAAATTAAATTGTTTCTCTTGGCAATATGTAATATCTGAGTATTTGAGGAGTTCTTCTTTCCTGGACCACCAAATATATCATGTTTTGTTTCTTGTACCACAGTCTTTATACAGGCACTGGAATACTACTATCCTTTAAAAATCTATTCTACTAAAATGTTCTTTCTATACCCAACACCTCTGTATGTGTACAAAGAATGGTAATTTCAAGGTAGAAAAATCAGCCATAAATACTGTTGCCAAAAATTTCTAATATTCATGCTTGCCCTATCTATTGATTCCTTTCCTTCTGCCTAAAAACACTCAAGTCTCTCTCATCCTTAAAAAACAACAACAGAAGAAAAATCCTTAGTAGATCCTAAAATTCCCATTACATAGCATTCTATCTCTTCTTCATCAGCTGAACTCCGGGGGAAGGAGGAGTGGGGGGGGGGGAGGGAACAAACATATATTTGGTGCCTCTACTTCCTCTCCTTCTACTGTCTTCTAAATCTTCTTCAATCTGGTGTCTGACAGCATCACTAGCTGACACTGCTCTCTTCAAAGTTACTGATGATAATCTTCATTGTCAAGGCTAATGGTCTTTTCTTAGAACTCATCTTTCTTGACTTCTCTGAAGCATTTAACCATCCTCTCCTCTTGTATATTCTCTCCTTTCTGGATTGTCTTTACACTGCTCTCAGGAGCAATGGCTCAGGAGTCAGAGAACATGGGTTCAAATCCCGCTTTTGAAACTTATGACCTATGATATTGAGTATATCACTAAATGTCCCTGGGCCTCAGTTTTCTCATCTATAAAATGAGGAAGTTCAACTAGATGGCCTCTAAGGTCCCTTCCAACTCTAGATCTATGCTTCTATGATCTTCCTGTCTGACAGCTCCTTCTCAGTCTCTTTTGCTTGATCTTCATATGTAATACCCACTATCTTTGGATATCTCCCAAGGCTCTATCTTGAGCTCATCTCTTTTCTCTCTATACCTTCCCACTTGATGATCTCATCAGCTCTCATGGGTTCAATTATCATCTCTATGCAAATGACTCCCAGATGTATATATCTTGTCTAAGTCCCTCTGTTGACCACATTTCCAACTGTCCACTAGGCATTTTGAACTGGATGTCCAACAGATATCTGAAAATTAACATGCCTAAAATAATTCATTACCTTTTCCCCAGAACCTACCCCTCTCTTCTAAACTTCTCTATTATTGCTGTGGGTACCACCATCCTTCCAGTTATCCAGGTTCCCAACCTATGTGTCATCTATTATTTCCCACTCTTACTTCATATATCTAATCAATTGCCACATCTTATATGACCAGACCTAGTTAAAGTCATGGGATAACATATAGTAGGTGTTTAACAAATGCTTCTTGATTGATTAAAATAATTTTCATAAATTTCATTGCCTTATGATCATGCTTTCTTTGGCTTAACAAATTAATCTTTGTATATTTTTTTGCAATTACATGTATAAATGCTTAACATCCATTTTTTTTAAATTTTGAGTTCTAAATTCTCTTCTTCCCTCTCTTCCCTCCACCTTCATTGAGAAGGCAAGTAATTTTATATAGGTTATGAATGTGCAGTCAAACAAAACATATTCCCATAATAAGTCATTTTGTGAAAGAAAACACAGACCTCTCAAAAAAAAATGCTTCAATCTGCATTCATTTTCTATCAGTTCTTTCTCTGGAGGGGACAACATTTGTCATCACGAGTCCTTCAGAATTGTCTTAGATCATTGTACTGCTGAGAACAGCTAAGTCATCATACAATATTGCTGTTCTGGTTCTGCTCACTTCACTTTGCATCAGTTCATTTAAGTCTTTCAGACTTATCTAAAAGCAATCCTGCTCATCATTTTTTATAGCACAAAAGTATTCCATCACAATCATATGCCACAATTTGTTCAGCATTCCCCAATTAATGGGCATCCCACAATTTCCAATTCTTTACCACCACAAAAAGAGCTGCTATAAATATTTTCGTACATGTATCATTTTCCTTATTTTCCTCCTCTTCTTTTCCTTTTAAAAAAAATTTCTTTGGGATACAGACCTAGTAGTGGTATTGCTTGATGGGTCAAAGAGTATATACAGTATTATAGCCTTTTGGGCATAGTTACAAATTGCTCTCCAGAATGGTTAGATCAGTTCGCAATTTCACCAACTGTGTATTAGTGTCCCAATTTTCCTATATTCCCTCCAACATTTGTCATTTTCCTCTTCTGTCATATTAGCCAATCTGTTAGGTATAAGGTAGTATCTTCACATTGTTTTAATTTGCATTTCTCTAATCAATAGTGATTGAAAACATTTTTTCATGTGACTATAGATAATTTTGATTTGTTCATCTGCAAACTCCCTGTTGAAATCCTTTGACCATTTATCAACTGTGGAATGACTTGCCTTCTTACAGATTTGATCACTTACCTGTATATTTGAGAAGTAAGGCTTTTATCAGAGACACTTGCTGTAAATTATTTCCCCTCAATTTCCTGTTTTCATTCTAATCTTGGCTGCATTGGTCTTTTTATTCAAAACTAATCTTTTTTTTTTTTTTTGGAGGGGGGAAGGCAAGGCACTTGGGGTTAAGTGACTTGCCCAAAGTCACACAGCTAGTAAGTGTGTCAAGTATCTGAGGCCAGATTTTAACTCAAGTCCTCCTGACTCCAAGGTTGGTGCTCTATTCACTGTGCCACCTAGCTTCCCCCACAAACTAATCTTAAATAATTTTAATTGTTAACATCTTAGTAAGATTTATATTGAATTAGTACAAAAAAATAGGTTAGAACAAGATAGCATTTGTTTTTGTTTCCCAATATTCATTCACCCATGTAATGCTTAATAATGCTTAAAACCCCATGTGTATAAATTTGCATAAGGACCACAATGGGAAGAATATATTGCTTATATAGCAGAAGAAAAATGACACCATGGAAATGATGAATGTATATATTTACTTCCTTTTCTTCTGCCTTATGCTTGCTGAAGTTTCTAATTTCATCTCACTTCTCTGATGACTTCCCTAAGAAAATGTGTGTCAGATCTAAAGTCACTCATATAGTAGCCTCTTCATTTAAAGTTTTCTACAAGTTAAATCATATCAACAGAGGCTATGAGTGGTTCAGGTCTATGTTAACTAACATTTAAGAGTCTTGTTTCTCTACACAGTTGTCAATGAACTAACTTATGACCAGTAACTTTATTTTCTCTAAATAACTCCCACCATTCCTTCATTAAGAACATTTTGCTAAACTTACCCTTCCCATTTTTATCTAGTTCTTGAAGTAGATTCAGCCCAGCCTTTTTCATTCCAATGGAGAAGAAATGAAGTACAATGAGACAGTAAGACAAAAATGGTCTTTCCCCCTTCCATTCACCAGTAAGACAATTAATTAATTCAACTTGTGGACATATTGTTATTATGTTCATAAGGTCATCTGAAAGCAAAAATAAAAACCGTATCCATACATAATAATGTATGGATAAACAATACAGAATAAACTGTACATAAATAAACAATACAGAATAAATATGAATAAACAATACAGAAATCTAAGTTTTAAAGATTTAAATATTACAAAGATAGAACACAAGAAAAGCATTTTTAGCAGATAAATTCAGTCTTTTCTATGTTCTGTACATATCTAATATCTTATTGTTTGCTCCTCAATTATTAGAGATAATGATTGAGAAAAACATCAGGACAAAACCAAAAAAAAGTAAAAAAGAAGATAGTTTTATGACATGCTAACCTCTCCCTCTTGGCATATTCCTCTTTCTATCACTCCCTCTCAGGGTTTACCCCATTCTTATCTATCCTCAGACTTAACCATCTATTATCTTCTTTTCAAACCAATATAGACATGAAATTATTATCATTATTATAAAAAATAAAAATTCTCACTATAGGTCATAAATAGAAATAGAGAAGATTTTTAGTAAAAATGATTATCATGACTGACAACGCAATGTAATTAGAAAGAGCCCTGGACTAAGAGTCAAGCAGACTGGATTCTCATCCTCTTATTTGTGAAGTGCTAACTATTATTTTGTGGGCTTCACAGATACTATGTCCATTCAGAAGATAAGAAAATTGAGACCAGTGAGGGTAAGTGATTTTTGCATGGTCACATCACACAATTAGTCATAAATTGTCGTAAGCTGTTCCCATGCATGCTTCAAAAAGTTATCTTTAGGCTCCAAGTCCTGTGTTCTTTCCATTTTAACAGATATTCTTAAGCTAAGATCTGTGAACTTGTTTTTTGATAGCTTTATTTCAACATAAATGATTTCATCTGTAATCTTTCTCTTAATACCTCAAAATATTTGTGATTGCACTGATATGGGTATTTCTTCTATTAGTGCAGACTGTCATCCATTCATGACTTCTAATCAGGTAAAAAAATTTTTTTACCAGATCCATCCATATATCCTTCACAGAGGATCCACCCAAAATGCTAGAGGTCTTCTTTTTAGGATCTTTTCCATTTTGTGGACAAGAGTGGAGCTCTCAGGCTATCACCCTTTGCTCTTGCTGCATAACCAACACAACTCGTTTATGTATCATATATTTCTTCCACATTTCCTATACTAGTTCTTGTGTATAAGCCATTACTAAAAATAAGCTATAGCTAACTTTCACCTATCATGTCAAATCTCACCTTCTGCATGATGCCTTTTCTGGTCTTCTAACGCCCTTCTGAGATTATCTTTCTGTATTCTATATATATCTTATATTTACCTACTTATTTACATGTTGTCTCCACTGGAGTAGGAACTCCTTGAGGGCAGGGACTGATGTTTTTGTCTTTCTTTGAATCCTGAGTGCTTAGTGGAGTGCCTAATACACAGGAAGAACTTAATAAATGTTTATTGAATGACTAACTTTCCATGTATTTCTCTATTGACTGTTAGATTCCCTATAATTATGATGTTCTAGATTTTTTAAATTGTAAAACATTGCAAGAGAGGAAAATGGGTTAAAAATATGGGTCTTTGCAACTGGAAGTAGGATTAAGATTATTAAAAGTGCTGTAATTTCTCAGCTGCAATCCAGTCTGTTCTCTTCTTCCTATTCATTTCTGGACCTAATCACTGTCTATATTCAGTGCTTGATACAGATTTATGTACAAATTCAGTGAATAATAGACATTTTCATTCATTTAACTTCTTGTGTATGAATTGTTAGGCCAATATTTTCTAATTTTAAGAGGTGGGGGAGCTTACCCTCATGTTCTCTTCAGGAATTCAAGAAAACATAGTTATATTCTATTTGGAAATTTATTTCCCAGGAACCTTTGCAAAGTTCATCAGTGGAAGCAATGTGGCAAATGAAATGCTGGACTTGGAATCTAATGACCTAGATTCAATTCCTACCTCTAATACTTACTACTGTGTTACTTACCCTGAGCAAGTCTACTTCCAGTTTTTGTGAGAGAAGGTTGTAGGATAAGGAACAGGAAAAGAAAGAAGGATTTGAGCAAAATAAGAAGAAAATTGTATAAATAAGTTAGATAGGTTTGGATTAGTGAAAAAGCTCAGATGTCAGATTTGGGGAAGAGATATTTGAAAAAATTTGGGAAAAATTGAGGAAAATATGAAGAACAACCTCCCTAGGTCCAGATTTTGGTCTAGATTCTACTTCTGAGTTGCAAAAGAAACAGGGCCAAGGACAAGTAAAGAGGATATAAAAGGATGGAGGAGGATTAAGGAGAACAAAGGAGGACTGAAGAAATGAACCTTCAGAGATAGATTTAAGAAGGATAAAGGAGAAGGTAGCTGGCCAGAAAGGCAAAGTAAGTAAAAAAAAAATCTAAGTGGAATCATTAGAGGGTTAAGGAAATTGGTAAGAGTGATGGGTGAGGCAAACTGGTCAAAGTAAAATCAGTGAAAAGGTCTAGAAGTAGGTGCAAAGCTAAAGGTGAAGTGAGTATGACAGTAGCTGTGGAGTTGTTGGTACAAAGGCAAGGAATTTGAATAAGATTGTAAAAAAGATTTAACCAAGAGTGGCTGAAGTATAAACATCCACAAGCAGCTTCAAATAACAAACTGGAAAACTAAACTCTCATGGAAGTATGGAAAATTGTGTACTGACAACACAATTGTGTGTCTTGTTTGTATTTCTGTCAGTCAAGCATCTGTGCTCCAAGTATTAATTTCCCTCCTTGATGAAAATGTGAAGGCAGTTGAAGAATAGCTCTCCACATTCCTAATTATTAGGGAAAATGAAGGGTTTCTAAAGGCAATATAATTAAGGATGCAATGAAGAGGAGGAAGAAGAGGAGGAGGAGGAGGAGGAGGAGTAATAGCAGCAGCAGCTGATGGTTCCTTAATCAGGGGTACTGAAGTAGCTATTTGTTGACCTGATAATAACAATAAATATGTCTGTTGTCTTCCTGGAGCATGTATTCAAGATATAACAGGGAATCTTACAAGTCTTATCAAAATGGATGACAACATCCTACTCCTGGAGATTCATGTGAATACAAATAACACTCCGAGAATGAATCTAAAAAAGTATTTTAAATGATTATGAAGCCATGGACAAGAAATTAAAGACCATGGGGCACACATTACATTTTCTTCATTATTGGTCAATGAAGACAAGGGATACAGAAGAAAAAATAATTTGGGAAATGAATAACTGGATAATAAATAGCTCTATAGAGTGGGATTTTGATTTCTGGATCACAGCTTACAATATAGGATTGACAAATTCTTGGCCAGAGATGGAATACACCTAACAAAGAGGCTGGTAAGAATGTGTTTGTCAGGTGTTTTTCTCATATAATCAAAAGTGCTTTAAATTAAAAAAGATGGAAGGAGAGAAGGAGAAAAGACTATTAATGTATATTCTCTAAATTAGATACTATAAAGAGTAACCACAAAGAAGAATGAGGACTAGCAGAAGAGACTCACAGGAGACAAAATCTAGCCTGAAACAAAACCCAAGGCCTCAAATGAATATGAATCTTTTCTTATTCCTCATTGTCCTTGATCTTTCTGTAGCTTTCAATAGTATTGATTACTTTCTCCTCCTTGATACTTTGTTCTCTCTTATTTTTCAGAATATCACTCTCTCCTGCCTTTCATCCTACGTATCTGGTCATTCCTTCTCTGTCTCCTCTGCTGGAGGAGACTGCTTACTGCTCACCTGGTGATCTCATTACTTTCTATGGATTTTTATCTCTATGTTAATGACTCTCAAATCTACCTATCCTTTGCCAATCCCTCTGCTGACTTCCAATCTCATATCTCCAACTGCCTTTCAGACATTTCAAACTGGATGTCCTGTTAAATATCTTACATTCAAGATGCTCAAAACTGAACTCATTATCTTTACCCATAAATTCCCCGACTCCTACCTTCCCTATTACTGTAGAGGACAACGCTATCCTCCCCATCCTTCAGGCTCACAACCTAGGTTCCTCTCACTGCCCAACCACCCCCATATCTAATCTGCTACCAAGGTCTGTTGATGTCACCTTCACATTTCTCAAATATACCCTCTTCTCCCCTGATACTACCACCTTCTAGTGTAGTCCCTCATCACCTCATGCCTGGCCACTAAAGTGATTTTCCTAAAGCAGAGGTTTTACCAAGTCAGTCACAGAAAACATACACAGACACACACACACATACACACACGCACACAATTCAATAAACTTTAGTGGCTCCCTATTGGCCTCTAAATCAAATACAAAATGCTCTTTGGCATTCAAGGTCCTTCATAGCCTGGGCCCCTCCTACCTTTCCAGTCTTCTTATACCTTATAACCCCCTATAATTCTTCAGTCCAGTGACACTGGCTTCCTGGCTGCTTCATGAACAAGACACTCCACCTTTAGCTCTGCCTATTGACATCCCAGGCTCCTAGAAGTCCCGATTAAAATTTCACCTTTTACTATAAACTTTTCCCGATTCCTCTTAATTATTATTCCTTTCCCCTGTTAATGATATCCTATTTATCCTGCATCATTTGCTTTACATATATTTGTCTGTATGTTGTTTTGCCATTAGACTGTAAGCTTGTTAAGGTCAGGGACTAACTTTTGCCTCTTTTTGCATCCCCAGTGCTTAGCACAGTGCCTGGCACACAGTAGACACTTAAGAATGTTTACTGGTTAATTGATGTACAATGCATAAAATTTAAGCCACCAAGAGGAAATAAAGATCTTAAAACAAAGGGGAAAACTTGACCTCATAGGTATCACTGAGACTTGAAATGAAAACTATCACTGTATTACAGCTCTGTGTGGGTATAGCTTATTCAAAAGAAATAGTATAAATAAAAGGGAGCAGGATAGTGTTATATATTAAGATATGATATATTTCCACACAAAATTGTGAAAGGTAGATAGATAGATAGACAGACAGACAGATAGATAGATAAATAGAGATAGACAGAGACAGACAGATAGATTGATAGATAGATAGATAGATAGATAGATAGATAATCAAAGATATTTCTGTGAGGAAATCCAAGAACTAGAAGGGGGAGCAAGATGAAGAATATTTCAGTGAAGGTCAAAGGAGGGAGTAAAATAAATGATTTTGTCACTGGATTAAACTACAAACCACTTCAACAGAAAGAGAAGAGAAATTAGAAGTTTGGAAAACAGATTACAAGCCCTGGTACAGAGGGGTGATACAGCAATCATGAGGGGCTTCAACTATCTAGGCACCTGCTAGAGTCAGCTTTTTTTTCTTTTTTGCTTTTTGAAGGGCAATTGGGGTTAAGTGACTTGCTCAAAATCACACAGCTAGTAAGTGTGTCAAGTGTCTGAGGCTGTATTTGAACTCAGGTCCTCCTGACTCCAGGGCTAGTGCTCTATTCACTGCACCACCTAGCTGCCCCTAGAGTCATCTTTCTAACAAAAGCAAGTTCTTAAACTACCTCAGAAATCATTTTATCCTTTAAAAGGTGGAAGATGGAACAAAAAATAAAAAATAAAAAAAAAATAAAAGGTGGAAGATGCAACAAAGAGGAAATTATATACTGGTTCTGATTCTCACTAACAAAAAGGAACTGGTTATTGTAGTGAAAATGGTAGGAACTTATGAAGGAAAATGATCACTCCATCCTAGATAGCTAGAATCTCATGGACTAAAATGCTACAGGGGAAGTCAGCACAGGAGACATGGGAGATATTGGAGAATTAAATTCTAAAGACACAAAAAGAAATAATTAGAATAAGGAGGAAAAATGGAATTTGAACTAAAGTGACCAATATAGATGTAGAGGGAAATCCATCAGCCAACTCAGACTTTAAAAAGAAATATACAAGGGGCAGATAGGTGGTACAGTAAATAGAGCAATGGCCCTGGAGTCAGTTGGACTTGAGTTCATATCCAGCCTCAGACACGTAACACTTACTGGCTGTGTGGTCTTCGGCAAGTCACTTAACCCCAACTGCCCTGCCCTCCCCCTCCAAAAAGCAAAAAAAATAAAAAATTTTAAAATTAAAAAAAAAAAAAGAAATACATAGAAAAATTAAATAAGATTGTGAGCTAGTCTTGTGAAAATAGTGTGAGGAATAATAAAGTTTATAATGAGTTGAGGCTACAAAAGGAGCATAAGAATAACAACAACAAAAAGGCATTTTTAATTATATTGGGAGAGAAAGGAGTTCAGAGAAGGGATAGGACTTTTGCTTTGGGTCAATGGGACAATGATAATTGATACCAGAGAGAAGAAACAGGTGCTATTTTTTATTTCTGCTTTCTCTACAAAGAAGAATAACACTCACAAAGGAAATGGCAAAAATAAAAATCACTTCCTGGGAGCTGACACCCAAGAAATATAAGGGGAGACCCGCCCTTGACAAATTAAGTTGTTTGGCCCAGATGAACTACATTCTTGGTCCTGAAAGAACTGGTAGATGAGACTGTCAGAGATACTTGAATATATTGCAGAAAACAGGAGAAATATCACAATATTAGAGAACGTCAAATGTTGATTATTTTTAAAAGGGAGAAGAGAATAGTCTTCAACTTAACACTAGAGAATATGACTACAATTCCTGAGAACATTTTGGAACATATCATTAAAGAACTACAGAACATTCAGGAAGGGAAGCAGTGATTAGAAAGAGCCAGTGTAGCTTCATTAAGGATTGGTCGTGCCAGATTAATCTCATTTTCTTTTTTGACAGGATTACCAAACCAAGTAGGTGAAATTCAGTAGGGATAAATGTCAAGTTTTGTACTTAGGATCGGAAAAAAAAAAAAATAAACAAACAACTTCACAAATACAAGATAGGGAGAGCAAGATTAGGTAGCAGTTGTTCCTAAAAAGATAGGAAAGCTTTGGTTTATCTTCAAGCTCAAGATGAGTTTTCAGTGTGATGTGGCAGTTAGAAAAGCTAATGCAATTTTGGGCTGCTTTAGGAGTGTCACAGCTTCCAGGAATAGAGAAGTAACAGTCCTACTGCCCTTGTTAGCCCTCATCTGGAGTGCTGTATTCACTTTTAGACACCATGATTTAAGGACAGAAGTGAACAGGAGAGTGCACAGAGGGGGCAAGTAGGATTGTGAAGAGCCTTGAAGAGTTCAAGATATAGGAATCAGTTGAAGAAATTAGACATGTTTAGCTCAGACTAAAGAATTCTTGGGAGAGAAGAAAAAGCATGATAACTCTCTTCAAGTAACTGAAGTGCTATGATGTAGAGAAGAAATTAAACTTGTTAACTGGCCCCAGACGGATAAACCAGGAGCCATGAGTGGATAATCACATGTCAGATATGTTATGAGTTGTTGAATATGGGCTGGACTAAATGGTCACTGAGTTTCTTTGCAATGATTCCAGTTCTATAACTTTATGAAGTCATTTAGCCTCTGTCATTCTCAATTTCCTCATCTGTTAGATGAAGGGAGATTGGTTTAGATAATCTCTAAGATCCTTTCCAGTTCTAAAGCTATCATCTTATGATGATATAATTCAAACATAGCCAGTAGGAAAAGATGGGAATCTCAAGGAATCTGGGTGGCAGACCACTAGCCTTCTGATAATGAACTAGTCTAAACTTAGGTAAGACAGACTCAAACAACAGGCATAAGAATACATCCTCAAGCAAGTGCTAAAAGTATTTCCAACAAAGACCTGAGAGCAAACATGGTACAAGGGAAAGTGCTCTGACTTTGTAGTCACAGGACCTGTATTCAAATCCTGCTTCTGCCACTAATTCTTTGTATGACCACTCTAAGTCTGTTTCCTTATCTGTAAATGGAGAGGGTTGCACTAGGTGGATATTAAGTCCTTTTCAGCTCTAAATCTATGATCCTATGATTTATCCTATGTGACCTTGTGTTCTGGTGGTACAGCATTGTAGAACCCACGATCACTACCACATCAGAATGAGGAGTCAGAGAAATGCTTTACTAGATGAAGCATATTCATTAAGATTTATTTTTTAATTATGCCCTTAAAAGACTAACTTATTGATGTATTATTACTAGTATTAATGGATGCTGATTATGCACAATAAATATTCACTGATCAGAAAAATAAATTTGTTCTAATTTCATTCCAATTTAATGTTTGAATTATGTATGCTTAAAATGCATACTATAAATTGAATTCAAAATATCATCTGTTGTCTTATAATTAGAACCCCTAAAATAAAGATTATGAATGAAAGCTGGTAAAGTATTTTGCTGTTTACCATAAGAAAAGTCTTTGAATTGTCGTATATATTCCATGGCTCCATAAATCTGACCCTGCTTACATAGGCAAAGAACAGCTTTCTTGTGCAGACCACATTCATTGTAGATAATTTGGGCTAAAGTCAGGCATTTGGACATGCTGTAGGGATTCTCTTCTCCATATTGACAAATTACATCCCCAGCTTTTTCAGAAAATGTTATTCTGGAGAAAAGACATCAGTAAAACTCATATTAGAGGTTTGTTGGTAGATAAGTGAAACTCTAAAATATTTTACAATCCAGTAAAATAAAACCTGATTTTCTTTTTGCTTTTTGCTTTGTTTTGTTTTGAAACCTGATTTTCTATAGCATTTAAGCTTTCCATGATCATGAGGAACCGATAAACACAATTATTTTGTATCTGCTCGTAAGTATTCTTGGGATTAAGCCAATGCATCCAAATCTGGTTTATGATGGTGATTTTATTTTTGCTTTTTTAAGTGTGGAAGGAGATGTTTATTTTCATAAAGATGTTGGAAAGTTAAAACTTTAAAAAAAATTTAGAACCTTACTTCTTCTGATAAGATTTAAACTACCAGGCAAAAAGGAATTCGCATACAATGGGAATCTTTCATAGTTTGGGACTTTTCATTAAAATTTGTTGCTATGTATAAAGCAGGCACTTAATAAATAGTGGTTGATGATAATGTGACTCTATCCCTCAGTTATGAAATTGGTGGATTTTGTTAGCTTTTTCTACCAGTCTAGTTTTTATTACTTCTAATAGTATTTTCCTTGTTTATTATAAGAACTCAACACACAATAGAAAAAGCAATAAGGTAATATGAGAATAAGGGTAATAAACTAAAATGGGATTTGAGAACTTTAATACCCAGTTCTTCCTCTGATTTGGTTTTGTTACCTTGACCAGATATTTCTATTATTGCATCAAAGTTTACAAGTAAAAATCAATTACCACCAGAATGCTGAAAGTATCATCAGTAAGATAATGTCTAGAAAAATTAGCTAACAAGAAAGGGGGAAAAAAGTACTGTTTAAAAAAATATGCTAAAGATAAAGAAGCAACAGAAAAATGACTATTTCTTTGCCTCAGAGTGAAGTTGTTTAAGAAGGTAAGACAATTAACGTAGGTTTTTACTTAATGCCATGTGATTATAAAAGAGTTGTTTTATGAAGGTTAAGTTGAATGATTAGTCATTTTACTCTTATGTTAGTCAAATAATCACTTGGAGTTTTTTAGAATTAATGTATCAAATTTCAAAAGACATTAACTCCAATTCCTAGTTTTCTATAAATTATACTCTAATAATAATTTATTTATATCCACAAGGAGTACATTTACAATATCAGTATCTGTGGATAAGTGACAGTATCCAGGAGCTAGCTATAGTTCTTTAGTAGGCTGAACAAGAGAATCACAGTTCATGCTCCAATAACAACCTTCTAGTGTCAGAAGATCATTAGTGAGCTAGCTATAGCTCCACCCAAGCGAGAAGAAAGGAATTCAAAGCCCTTGACATTTCTTTAGTGCTAGCTGTCTCCTGATATCGCTGGAAGGAATTTAAATTCCAGTCATACCTTGCAAAACCCTCAAGTTTATAATACCTCCATCATCTTCCAAATCTCAAACCTAGGTTTCTTCACTGTCTTGCCTTCTCTTTTTCTACTCTCTTGCTATTGAATGCTTCTGGAGGAATTCATGCAATAATGTTAACTAGGCCCATTACAAATTCATGTTATCTAATTTCAATTGCTTCTCGCCAAGTTAGCTGTTCCAAACCTTCTCTGTCTTTAAGCTCCATAAACAATTTTTAATCTCTTGCCTCTTAGCAGACCTAAAATCCTACTTTAAGGACTAAAGCTATCCATGACAAATTCTGTCTTTTCTTCTATGTCACATCTAAAAACGTCCTTTCATGGTCCCCATCATTTCCTTTGTTCCAGTCCCTGGGAAAAAGGTGGCTCTTGCCAAAAGAACAATGACTCTTCTTATGCCCTCAATCCCAATCTTGTCTGATTCCTCAATAAATCAAAATCACACATCCTACAAGTGCCCAGCCTTTCCTTGAAGGCCTCTGCCAGCGAGGCTGGGGGAAACTCCTCCCTTCTGAGGTAGCCCACTCCATTTTTTGGTAACTCTATTGGGAAGTCTTCTCTTATATCAAGCCTAAATGTGTCTCTTTTCAAGTTCTACCCTTTCTTAATCTTTGCAGCATTTGACACTACTGACCACCTCTCTGTTTGAATTCTCACTCACCTACGTCATGAACCCTAATTGGAGGTATCTCCCCCAGTTCTGTCTTGGGCCATGCCTCTTCTACATGACAGTCCTTCAAATACTTGAACACAGCAATTATATTTTATCCCCAAGACCACCCTCAGTCTTTTCTTTTCCAGGCTAATCATTTTCACTTTCTTCAATTAATCCTCGAATGGTATGAACTAGTAGCCCTTCATTCTAGTTTTCCTCCTCTGGACTTTCTCTTCAGCTAATCAGCCTCCATTCTATGATATGGTCCCTAGGTTTGAATGTAAGTCTCCACCTCTCATCTGATCAGAGTAATAATCATATCCCTAATCCTAAAACACAATTCCTTTCTGAAGAAAGAGGCAGCCAATAGCACAGTGGATAGAGCACTGGACCTGGAGTCAGGAAGTCAGGGTTCAAATCTGTCTGCACTGGACCTGAAGTCAGGAAGTCAGGGTTTAAATCTGTCTGCAGATACTTAATTGCTGTGAGTTACCCTAGACATGTCCCTTACCCTCTGTCTACCTTAGTTTCCTCATTTGTAAATTGGGGGTCCTAATAGCACCTACCTCCCAGGGTTGTTATGAGGATCAGATTAGATGGTATTAGTAAAAAGCACTGCAAACCTTAAAGCACTATATAAATACTAGCTATGAGTATCTTAATGTAGCTTCAAATCATATGAGTTTCCTTGACTGCCATACTTTTGAGTCATATTGAGCTCCTGATTCACTAGAGTGCAATATTTAAAATTTATTTTTAAAACTGATAAAAAATATCTAGAAGAGAAACCCAACCCCCAATAAATGGTCAATGGACATGAATGAATGAATTAAAAAAGAATGTTTAAGCACTACTATGTGCCAGCTATTGTGCTAAGTACCAGAAATGTAAATACAAAAGTGAGATAGTCCTTGCCCTAGAATTTCCAGTTTTGGTATGAGAAGTCATAAGGACAATGAGTTGATCCAGAAGCAACAGTAGTATTGATTTCAATACAGTTCCCATAACAAGAGGTAAAATAATAACAACAATTAACATTTATATAGCACTTACAATGTGCTTGGCACTGTGCTAAGCACTTTACAATTATCATTTGATCTTCATTTGAAAAATGGAGAGTAGGGATATGTCATGGCAAGATGACCAGAGTAGACAATTGGATGGAATGTGAAGTAGAGTCTAGTCTAAGGCCAGCTAGACACAATAGGTTAGGCAAGTTTATACTTATTCATCAGCTCAGGCAGCTCAGCCCCAAGGCTGAAGTTCTAAAACTTAGTGGGAATAACAAGCATGGCTTCTGGAGATTCAATATGGAATACATTATTACATGTGGAAAAAGTACAAGGCTGCTGCAGGGCCATTGGCAACATGGTCAGAGTAAACAGCTGAGTGAGATATAAAACTTAGGGGTATGTAGAAATAGAGGGCTAGTGAATTTGTACTCATTTACCAATGAAGGAAGCTCAGCTCCAGGGCAGGTGCTCCAAAGCTGATTGGATCAATTTTCTCAAGGTCTGGGAGCAGGATTATTGGAGGTCCATCTGGGTCCTGTTCTAGGTAGGAAGAAACAGGACAGCCATAGAGCTCATGGCAAGATGGTTTGAAGTGGGTCGCTTGCTAGGATATGAAGCAGAGCTAGGGCTGGGACTAGCTAGATGAATTTGTGCTCACACACTAATGAAGGCAACTAAGCCCCAGGTTTGGAGTTCCAAAGACAAGTGGATTAACTCATTTTAACTCATTACTATTAAAAATGAATTTATAAAAGAGAAAATCCAAATAAAACTATTGGAAATATATCACGACCAATGTGGAAATTTGTTTTGATTGACCATGTGTTTATAATGGAGTGTGTGTGTGTGTGTGTGTGTGTGTGTGTATGCACGTGCACACTTCAGTGGAGGGAAAGGAGTGCAGAATGAATTGGAGTGGGAGAATGAGAAGACAGATTTTAACTGATTAAAACAAGTAAAATATTTTTAAATGAAAAAATGTTCTAGTGGCAGCTAGGTGGTGAAGTGAATAGAGCACCAGCCCTGGAATCAGGAGAACCTGAGTTTAAATCCAGCCTTAGACACTTGACACATACTAGTGTGTGACCTTGGGCAAGTCACTTAACTCTAACTGCCTTGCCCTTCCCCCTCCAAAAAAAAAGGAAAAAAATTCTAATAATATGATCAAAAATAAAAAAGTATATGTTCAAATTTATTTGTAGAACTATTATTTGCTATCACAAAAAACTGGAAATAATCATAATGTTGCTTTAGAGCAATGACTGAATAGGTGACACAGTGCATGAAATAAATACTGAACTTGGAGTCAGGAAGATCTGAGTTCAAATCTAGGCTCAGAAACTTACTGGCTGTAGGTCACCCTAGACAAGACACTTAATAGCTATCTGTGTCATTTTCCTCATCTGTAAAATACAGATGATAATAATAGTACCTCACAGGTTGTTGTGAGGATTAAATGAAATAATGTTTGTAAAACACTTTGTAAACCTTTAAGCACTATATAAATGCAAGTTATCATTATAAATTAAAATATATCAATGTGTAGAAGTAGCACAGCATAGTGAATAGAGGGCCAAAAAGACATGTTTCTAAGTCCTGCCTGACACATACTGGGTGTCACACATGTGACCCTCTCACATGTGACAAATGTAACAAACAACAACCTCTCAGTACCCGAGGGAACTCTCCATAATCTCTAAAATTATAAGCAATATAAAAGTTGCTGGTCTTAGTGGAGGAAGTTTCCTATACCAATGAAAACTCTTCCCAAAAAATTTCAATACTACAAAACAATTAACATCACTGTATCATAACCAGAATTTTGGACCTAGAATCAGGAAGACCTGAATTCAAATCCGCCTCAAGTACTTATTAGCTGTGTAACCTTGGGCAAATCATTTAACCTCAGTTTGCCTCAATTTTCTCTCCTGTAAAATGGGAATAATGATAATACCAATCCTTCAAGGTTATTGTTAAAATAAAATGAAATAATTGCAAAGTACTTTGCAAATTTTAAAGTGCTATATAAATGCTAACTATTATTATTGTGAATTGTTATGAAAGCATAAAGGAAAGACATAACTGAAATAATATGAGGCCAAAAAAAACAGAAGCATAAGGACAACATATGGGATATCAATTATGGTTATATAAAAGTAAAAAGTATGAATAAATAATATAGAGATGAAGGGATAAAAATAAGTTTAAAAGGGCTGGAGAGGCATGTGTAAACTGGTAAGTTTTAAGGTAAATCTTATTAAAACTCATGTAGCCAAACATAAATAGTTGTAAATAATGTTCAACCAATTTTGTCAATGTCTAAAGTTAAATTCATAATAAATGGCTTATGTATATAAGTGTAACCCATTTGACAACTGGGGCCTAGTTTCTCATACAATGGACCAGATAAATCTTCGGGCCATCTCTATAATAAACTCTTTGGCTCATACTTGCAACAGGATTTCATCTAAGTTTGACCCATTTTGTTGTCTTTAAAAAAAGTTGTCAGCCTTCCTGTAAGTACTGAGACTAATGAAGTATCAAATATAAGACAGGTTTTATGTAACCGGACAAAACACAAAATGGGCTTGTACCCAGGACAACCCTTGTGTTCTTTCCAGAGAGCATTATGCAGCCCTTCCCTATAATGAATCCCACCTTTTCTCTGGATTGATGGTGACCAGAAAAGAGAAGTCTGAGTCACTTCCTTATACACTGAGTCACTGCTGCACCAATCCGTCTTACCTTTTGATGCTGTGCTGCTGATGTGGTCTGTGGGTCTCTCTCCAGGTTTGAGTAAGGATGGATATCTTTATTTCCTCTCCTACCCTCTCATCGAGGCTAGGAATACATTTCTTCTCTCATCAAGGCTTTGTCTCTGCCTGTATCTTTGTCTGGGACTGGTCCCTGTCTGATATGGTTGCCTATAGAAGTCATGCAGATAGTCAGGCTTCTCTCCAAGGATGTATAAAGTTCAGCTTTCTATTGTTTGCCTTTATCTCTCTTCATATATGTATGTGTCTCTCAACTAGACATCTCCTTTAGCTACAGCTCACTTCCCTACTTTTCCCCTTCCATTTGAGAGGCCTTTTCTCTTTGTGTGATTGTCTCAGAGGAAAACATTGAGATTTTGAAGAACCCTATATTCTCCAGCATCTTCTCCCTCAGGAATTCCTCTCTTCTCAGACTCTCTTTTTGTTTCTACTTCTTTTTAATGGCCACATCCAAGGTCTAACACAGATTTGTGACCTTATCATTCCCAAGGTATCAAATTACTGCTTTTCAGTCTTTCTCCCCTCCACTCTGCAATCCAGTCACATTGGCCTCTTCGCTGCTCCTCAAACTCAGTGCTCCATCTCCTAAGTGCTTTCACTGGTTGTTCCCCACAGCTTGAATTCTCTCTCTCCTCACCTCTACCACTTGCCTTCCCTGCTTCCTTCAAGTCTCAGCTCAAGTCCCACCTTTTAAACCTTCTAAAGTTTTCCCCAGTCCTCCTTAGTCTCAGTGCCTTCCCTCTGAGAATACCCCGACTTTATCCTGTATAGAGTTTGTACACAGTTGTCTGCATGTTATTTCTTTCATTAGACTGTGAGATCTTTAAGAGCAGGGGCAGTTTGGTTTTTGGTTTGGGTTTTTTTTTTTTGTCTTTCTTTGTAACTCCAGTGCTTGGCACATATAAGGCACTTAATAATTACTAGATGGATGAGTGAATTTAAAGTTCATATTAAAATTCTTAAGTAGAAGCAAAATACTACTGATACAACTTTGAAGTCACACTCTTAACTGAATGTTAAAACAAAGACTTTTTCAATGGGTGCAATGAGGACCCAGGACAAGAACTGTCAACTTATTCAGAACAGAGCACACAGAAAAGAGGCTTATGTCACTCCTTTTGATGCATGACTAACAAGATATAAATACACACATATATGCGTGTATATGTGTGCATGCACATATATGTATGTAAATGTATGTATGTATATATACGCATCTGATATCTTTCTCAGTTTATCTGTATAGCCCCAAAAGAGAAGTAGGATTGACACGGTAGAGAATTATATACATGAAGAAACTACCTAAATCTTCTCTTTGTGGACCCCAAGTCATGTATACTACACAGAGTGTCCCAAGGGTGACTGTTAGGACACCCTGTACAGATACAGAGGGAAGGAGGGACTCACGAGAGGGGAAGGCTGCTCAATATCCACAGGAAAGGAGCAAATTACTTTCCTGCATATGGGTGTTGCTTAGTCGTTTAGTAGTGTCCTACTCTTTGTCACCATATCTGGGGTTTTCCTGGCAAAGACACTGGCGAGGTTTGCCAGTTCATTTCCTTCTCCAGCTCATTTTACAGATAAGAAAACTGAGACAAACAGGGTTAAATGACTTGCCCAGAGTCACCGAGCTAGTGTGTGAGACCAACTTGGAGCTCAGGTCTTCATGACTCCAGACCCAGCACTCTCTCCACTCCACCACCTAGCTGCCCTTTCCTGGATACAAGCCTATTTTTTTTATTTTGCCAGGATAAATAAAACTTAACTTCACATTTTTTACTCTATTAAATTCAGTATTTGAAAAGAAGCTGAAAGCTGATTTAGGGGCAACAAAATAAGTCAAATCTTTACATTCTTAGAGGAAGCCCTGTCAGAAGTCTGAGCCAATGTGTTTATTAAAAGAGATGTCCCTAAAGTGAATCTAGTCCAGCATGTCAGAGGTTGGGGTCTGGGTGACACATGTGTTTCACATATATATATAAAAGTGATTTATCATTAATTTAACTTTAAACATCAGTAAAAACCAACTAAGCATTCTTTATAACTATCGACATTTGAACACATGCATTTTCACATAAAAATATTAAAGATCTGTAGCCTCCTTGATCCTGGGACTTCTAAGGGAGCCCTGTAACAGCCCTGGACCCAAACTGCCCATTTCTGGCCTCTGCCCTCACCCCTAGGATTTCCAGGGAATTCCTGATCTGGCCTATCTGCCTGTGACCTCCTTGATTCTGAGTCTTTCCAGGATATCCTGTGCCACCCCTGGATCCAGGACTCTGGCATCTGTCTTTGTCCCAGAGCTTTATCCAGTACCCAGAATTATATCTACCTCAAATAGACAGTTACTGTCTCCCATCTATATTCTTTCAGTCTCTAACTTCACCTGCTCCCGCCTGCCTGTAATGCCAAGCAAAAGCAACTTCCAGGTTCAGATTATGAATATAAGTAAACTCCATTTATTCAGTGACAGATTAAGGTAAAACATTCACAGAAAATCAAAATATAGCTTAACTCAATAATTTAGTAAGTCCTCAATTCAATTGCAAAGTACCAAGGTCCAAGTACCCCACTCCCAGCTGGTACATTAGTCAAAGTCCAGTACATTAGTCAAAGTAGCCCACCCCTGGGCAATACATTCATTTAGTCAGCCACAAAGTCTCTCTTCTCAAATGGAGATTAGTTTCCAATCATAAACAAAGTACATTCATTTGGTCAGTTACAGAGCACAAAAAGTCAAAAGTTTCCCACTCCTGGATCACACACAGCTGAATGACAGTACCATCCATTAACACCAAGCACTTTCTCAAAAGGGGAAGGAGAGCACAAAAGGCCATCTACCCTTAAGCTACAACAAGGTTAAGATATCATTACAGCATTTAATAGCCAAGGAGAGGTCTTTTCTTCATCTGGACCTGAGGCAAGTTCTCAGCAATCTCTGTTCCTGGGGAGACAAAGCTTAACAGAACCACAATAAACATTGCCAGTATCCTCATTAATTCACTCTCTGCCTGCAGAACAATCCCAAAACCCCTGAAAACATCAGCAAGACCCTCTTCCAGGATTTCTGCACACATACAACAAGAAAATCCTTCTTCAGGGGTTCTGAACCAACTGCACTGTCCTTCACCAGCAGACAAATCTGGCAAAACAACATCAAAACAGACAAAATACCGGCATCACAGCCATGCCTCCTCAGTCCTCGGCAGCTCCAGGTGGCAGTTCTCAAAAGTCCCGGGCAGCTCCAACTGGCCCTCAGCAATCTCTCAGCAACTCTGGCCCCCAGCAATTCTCCTCTCTCTCTGCCTCCACAATACAGTTCCCAAAAGTTCTTCTGGCTTCTCTCTGCTTGGGCTTCTCTCTAAATTCAGGATACTAGCTCCTCCCAGTTCAGCCCTCTCTCTTCACATTAACAAGTCCATCCCACAAGTGGAATTCACAAGCTCTGAGTTTCAACACTCAATCCCAAAACCAAGCCAATACAGGGGGATCTTTAAATTCCATTACCATTACACTGCCTCAGAGAACTCAACAAAACCATCTGCCACAAAGTATACTGAGGGAGGACCCTGAAGAGCCTAATCACTTCCTTCTCTCTATGGATTTCTCTTGTAGTCACTCACAATCTGCTTAAACTCATTCCTCAATATTTAGTATACTCCTTCCCTGTCTTATACTCCCCATCTCAGTCATTTTGAACCCTGGGATATCACTGTATAAACCTTGTTATGCCTCCTCCCCGTCTGCTCTCTTATTCCAATTCCCTTCAACCCTACCAACATTTCCCTTCTCATCAACCCCCACCCCCTTCCTTTGTGCTTTCTGGAATGCCTGCTTCAGCTAACAAACTTGCTTTCATCTTTAAACTTTTCATCTATCCTTTCATCTTCTAGAACTCAAAGACTTAGCTCCTTTCTGATGACATGACCAGCTTCACCATTCTTTCTAGTGCTGATGGCACTTTCATTTATACCCTTCCCCTCCAAATCAGTAGTTGTGATGGCAGAGTCAAAATACTCCTTGCTCCTCCCTGTAACTTCCAGACTCTCCTTCTACTACCATCACTCAGTAATCTCTCCTTTGAAATTCATTCAGTCCATAGTTATCACCCAACCAATATTCTGGTGGCTGTTATATACCTACCCCCAGTATACTCTACTTCCTTCACCAATGAGTTCAATGCTTCCCTCGCTCATAGGCACAACCTTTTTTTTTCCTTCAACTCATGCCCTCATAGTAGGGTACTAACAAACATACTGATACTCTCTCAAATACCCTAACTTCCCAGTTTCTCAATTTTCTCCTTCACCCACTTCAGCTACACATAGAGATTGTCATACCCCTTGATTTTGCGATCGCCCACAAGTCCTCTATTTTTATATTCATAGATTCTGAAATTCTTTTATTTGATCAAAATCATCTTTTACTCTAGCTTATAACTCCTACCTAACCCTATTCTTTGTCCTCACCGTGACTTCAAATCCCTCTATCCTTCAGTTCTTTCCTAGTTTATCACTCCTTCTACTGGTTTCACCCTTTTGACTCTTGGTGAATAAATTCAGCTCTATACTCTCTTCTACTCTTTTTTTTTTAGATGTAAATGCTTTTATTATAAAACTAAACTGGTATAAAGGATGGGTGGCACAAAATTTACAAATAATAATAAAATACATTATATTCTATTGTAAATTTCATATAGCTAACTGATTTTCACAGAATGCTTTTGTTGGTTTTTGCTCTACTCTTGTATGTATTAGATTTGATGAATGAAGTTCCATCCCAATCTGTTAATTCTTTCCCCCAAAAAATCAGTCAATAAATCTGATGTGATTTCCTGTTAAATTACTTATCATCCTTATATAAATTATATTCACAAAACTGAAACTTCTTTCAATTTCACTGCTGACTGCAATAAAACTATCTTTTTGGTTTTTGTATACTTGCAGGTATTGGAACATTGCCTAATTCTATATCTACAAAATTCCAAAAGTTGTTAAAATCAATTTCTTATTTTCAAATTTCACTTAACTATTTTTTCACCAGCTATTCATGCTGAATTAAGTTTTTGACAAGATCAAGTAGATGGTTCTAATAAATAAAAAATAATTTAAAATGCTTCTATCATTTCTGCTCATTTGTTGAATTATTTTCAAATAACATTCCTGGGAAGAGCATTACATTTATTATGTTTATGAAATTTAAATGATTATTTTTATGAAGATGTCTTTAAAATTTATCTGACTTAAGTCTTCAACTTGAGATTCATGCTTCCCAGTACCAATTTTTATATTTTCCAAAGCTCTTACAGTACATATTAATTTTTGCACTTTCTGAATGTAATTGCAATGCAGTTGAAGGTAATAAAAATTGCTCAAGAATGTTAATTATTAAAGCAAAATATTGCAAGAAATTAATGTTAGGTAATTGCTTTGCTAAATCAGAATAAGGGAAAAATGTAAGTAAAATGTAGTATATATGTTTACTACGTAGAAGTAGCTAATAAACAACACCTTGCCCATTTTAGTTCTATACAGTACTATCCTACTCTTAATAACTTCAATTTTTTTTAACTACAAGTTTAGTTTTTATTAGGTTGGTGATAAATAGAATAAATTTTATCCAGAAATATTTTTTAAATGGTCAATTTGTTTTATGAGGAATCTAACAACTTTATTTCCCAGCATTGTATTAGCACCATCAGAACAAAATGAAATTAATTTTACTTTCAAGTACATTTTCATTAATAAAGCTGCAATCATTTAAAGAAGTAATGTATATACTGAAAATACAAATTCTTTTAAAACAATAAATAACATTACCTGTGTAGTAGCTTACTGAACTAACTCTGGAGATAAATCCCTTCACTGCTCTTCTTTGAAATTTTATTTTTCCTTTCAATTATGATACAGATTTTTGCACTCTTTTCTACAATACTCTTAATTATTTTTATCTTAATTTCTTTTGTAATATGTTCTGCTACTAATAGTAATAATAGCATTTATTTGGTACTATAAGATTTGCAAAGCACTTTGCAAATTTTCTTATTTTTTCTTCACAACAACCCTGGGAGGTAGAAGTCACATTATCTTCGATTTATAGATGAGACAGAAACTAAATAACTTGCCTGGGATCACAAAGTTGGTGAAGTATCTGAGGAGGAATCTGAACTCAGGTCTTCCTGTCTAGGCCCAGTACTCTATTCACTGTGGCAGCTATCTATTCTCATGTATCATATTATACAGGTAAACAACTCCCTATATCTTTTTTTTTTCTTTTATTTCTATTGTTCCCTAGATATTAAAGGCCTACTACATTTTAATATGTTGTAAATAGTGCTGAAAACTTTTTTTTGATTTTTTTTTTTTTGGAGGGCAATTGGGCTTAAGTAACTTGCCCAAAGTCACACAGCCAGTAAGTGTGTTAAGTGTCTGAGGCCAGATTTGAACTCAGGTCCTCCTGACTCCAGGGCCAGTGCTCTATTCACTGTGGCACCTAGCCGCTCCTGCTGAAAACTTTTGAGAGAATCTTTCCATAAATCTGTTAGTAGGGGGTTTAGAAATACTGTGTTCCTTAATTTTTTTTTTATATATTTTTGCAGAGAAACTTGCCTAGTAGTTTTGTGACTGCCTTTTGGAATTGCTAAATAGACACTCCTTTCCTCAGATACATGGACATGCTTTCCTACTGTCACTTCTAAATGCTGAACTGTTGAACAATCCTTACATCTTAACTTACCTTCTTTCATTTCAAGTCTTTGTACTTTTCTGAAAACATAAATGCTTGTTTTTCATTCCAACATTCTGGAAGTACAAGATTATCTATTTCTTCTTTTAAAAAACATGACAGTTTTCTTCAACAGATTCAAAATTTGGTTCTGTTGGGTTTGACACTCCTCCATGATTTCTATTCTTATCATTTTCTGCTTTCATGTTCTTCATACACATATACAAACAAAAGCTCATAGTTGTTTTGGCATTTTAGGGAAAAGAATCTTTCAAACACTGTGGTGCTTCATCTCTTTTAGTTATGAACCTGAGTGTCATGAGAACTGCATTGCTCGTTACAATTTAGATTGTCAGCTATAGAAGGAACTTCAATGAAAAACTCATCCTCACAGAAACATTCCAAGAAACAGTAAGAAAATAGATCCAAATCTCAAGGCTAAAAGCCTTTGATGACTTTTTTCCACAAAACATCAGGATGTAGCCTTGCAACAATGGTGAATGACTTTCTGAAGATCATCCAATCTGCATCTCCTTATAGAAAAACTGTGATGGAAGGTGAACACCTATGCCACGAGAACAAATCATCTGGGAAAGACTCTGCTCTCTTATTCTCAAGGCTTAAAGTGGGAAAGAGCTATTGCCACTGGGCTGAGACAAAATGGCCTCTCTTCTACTCTTGAGTCCATTACCTCATTATCCTATCACTGATCATGCTCTACCAAATCCCAATTTTGGATTTTTCCCACCATCCTCTGCCTTTTTTTCCTGTTCTCATCCTGCTAAACAAAACTAAAAAAATTACAAAACTATGCCAACTAGACCAACTACAAATTTATGCTACACCGTCTCAGCTGGGCCCTTACTATGATTAGGCAATCCTTTTACAGCTCGCTGATGTGTTCATCACAGAGGCTTTTCCATCCTTCCTCAAATCTCTCAAGGAGCACCTTCTTGCTAGCTTCCCAAATGAGACCTGTTTTACATATCACTGAACAATCGAGGCCATTTGCCGAGAGCTCCCTCTTTCCTATTCCCCTTCATCTTCTATCACCCAGATGTCTTCCCTCGCTGTCTCCTTCATCCTTGTCTCACAAGATGCGGGAGCCGTTCTCCTTGAAAAGGTTAATCCCTCTACGTTTACCTTTGCTCCCGTTTTATCCCGTCTCTCCCAGCAGACTGCTCCCTCTGTTATTCCCGCTATCACTAATCCTCAATCTCCCCCTGTCTGCCGGCTGTATGTAATGGCAGTGGGAATGTGAAGATCTTCCCTGCCCCTTGATAGGCTTAAGTAAATTTGAGGACGTTCCCTGATTTGAAAATATGCTCTGCCCCCTAACAGGCTGAATGTGGTCACCTGGAGCCTGTCGCAGGAGGCTTGTTTTTCAGGAACACCCACACCTTGTTACTTTGTGATGAGGCAGTGTTTTGAGGATTGTGATATTCTCTGACCCTGGAGAAGGCTATATATACTCTGATGTGAGGTTTTGCTTTGCAGTTTACTCATGGGAAGAGTTGTGTGACTTGGCCAGATGAGACTCTGGGCAGCCCTTGAGCCCCTGGCTTTGAAAACCCAAATGTTGGTGCTTCTCTCTCTGTTAAGCCCTGTCCATTGGTCTGTTTCTCTGTCTGTATTTTTTGTCTGTTTGTATTTTCTCTGAAGTTCAGGGTGCTGACTTTTTCCCCTGAACTAGGCAAATGATATATGTTTGATTAAAGTAAGATGAGCAGCTTTCCTTTAGAAAAGCAGATCAAAGAATTTGTGCTGGCAACCATCCTGGGTAGTGTGCTAGGGTGCTTGCTTCTACACTGTATCCCTGCTGCCAACAAACTTGCCCATATGTATCCCTTCCTCGAGAAATACCTCAATTAATTAGACCATTCCTGTTTACTATTATCCCATATCTCTGTCCTTTCTTGGCTAAACTCTCTTTAGTATGGCTTCCACCTTATTCAACTGATACTGTTCTCTTTCCAAATACTTGTAAAGCACTTACTACAGTGCCTAGCACAGAGTATGTGCTACATAAATATCAGCTATTATTATCATCATCATTATTATTACATACCAATGACAACTTAATTGTCAAATCTAATGGCCTTTTCAATTCTCATACTTCCAGACCTCTCTTCAGCCTTTGATACTATGAACACTCTCTTCTCTTTGACATTCACTTCTCTAGGTTTTCATGAGACTGCTCTCTCCTGGTTTTCCCCTTATCTTTCTGTCAACTCTTTCTTATTCTGCTTTGCTGGATCTTCATCTAAAACTAGTTAAGCATGGGTGCTGCCCCAGGTTCATACTAGACCCTTTTCTCTTCTCCCTCTATATTCCACTTGAAGATCTTGTCCACTCCCATGGATTCAATTATAATCTCTATGGGGTGGTGGGTAGGGGAAAGATGGGGAGAAAATATGTAACTCAAAATCTTGTGGAAATGAATGATGCAAACCAAAATAAAATTAAAAAATAAAAAAAAAATAAAAACAGGAAAAAAAATTACAATCTCTATACAGAAGATTCTCAGATCTATTTATTTAGTCTTAACCTCTAGCCTCACATCAACAACTGCCTACTGAACACAAGAACTAGATGTTCTATAGACATCTTAACTTCAAGAAGTACAAAACTGAATTTATTATCTTTTCCTTGAGAGAAATAATGATTAATCAATTGTCAATATTGGGAAGATCCAAGATTTTTTCGCTTCCTTCTATGGAGATTAGGTCAAAGCTTATTTCTCTGAAGAGCAGGGCAGACCATGGGATGAAATCTTAGAATTGTTACCCCACCCAAATACAGAACCTTACATAGAATTTAATCTAGGGTAATATTTGGCCTACTGTGTTTTAGTGAGCCATATCTGAGTAGAGGTAGACCCCCTTTTGTCTATATTTCCCTAAGTGGGGATAGTCTGGATAAGAGATGTCTCTTTGTCCAAGACTGAGTGATCAGTCTTTCACTTAGCCCCTCAATAGAATAAGCCCACCACCATGATAATATTCATTCTCTCATTACTAGTTAATCAATCAGAGTCAACTGCACCCTCAGGAATACCCACTCTTCCAAGAGTATATGAGCACTGAATGGGTTCCACAGGGGTCTTTGGCATTTGAGAGTGCCACTGACTCCTTTTATTAATTATCTGATAGTGATGGAGTCTATCCATTGCCCCCAGTCCCAATATTCCAACTTCTCCATATGCCTCACTAAGATAGCAGGTGTGTCCATGACCTCACCCAAATCCATCTAGTTTTAGACAAGACCACAATAGCCAGCCAATAAGAAAGCAATACCAAAAGGATGCTGAGCAGGATGTTTGACCACAAAATCAACAAGGGAACTTTTCCTAAGTGGATGACTGCATAGTAATAGCAAAGACTGTCCTTTAGGTGAACTTTTGACATAGAGAGGCTTATTATAATATCATTACCTCACACTAATCCCCCTCCAGTGAGCTTTTATATGTGCATTCTGGGTAGCTATGTGTGCAGTTCCACTCATACTAGAAAATCCCTCCTATATTTTAAAATTCATATATTCTGTTATGTTAATGACATCATTTGCTCTATAAAAAAATCTCTATCTTGTTTTGTTAGGTTGCTAGATCCTCTAAGGAGTCTAGCTAGCTGAGAGAGTGTAATCCTCAATAAATGCCTTTGCTTGGTTTGGTGATAGTCTGAGTCTGTGAATTCTTTTGAGGCAACCCTGCAATATTCCTTGCTACCACAACACTAGTATGATTAATAAAATAATTAATTACCCAGAAACTATGTCTCTCAAATTTTTTATGTCACATCTCCCAAACTTTCCCTTCTTCTGAACTCCCTATTACTACTGAATGCACCACTGTCTTCTCAGTCATCCATGCTTTAACCTCACTGTCAACCTCAACTCCTCACTGGCACTCTCTCCACATATCTTATCAATTACCAAGTCTTACTGATTTTACATTCATAATTCATAACATTATCCTCTGACATTGTCATCATCTTGGTGTAGGCTCTAATCATTTCATACCTGGAATATCACAGTAGCCTTCTACTTGGTCTCCCAGCCTTAAGTTTCTCCCCAGTCCAATCCACCTTCTACTCAGCTGTCTAACTGATCTTCCTAAAGATCAAGTCTAACCATGTCATGTGCCCTACAATCCAGGGACACATTCACCTTCTTGCTATTCCTCAATCACCACACTCCATATCCCAACTCCTTATACTATCAATTGGCTATCCCCCTTTGCCATCTCTCTTCTATTCTCCCTGACTTCCTTTGAATCTCTGAGATTCTTACTAACTTGATTTGATTTCTTGTCCTTACCTCTCTTGCTGATAATCTAATAATGATGTCATGATACTCAGTAAGATTTTCTTGGCTGACTAACTGTTATAAAGTCCTGAAGCAACAACTAGATTCACTATTTAGTGATCAAAATTCTGGGTTGAAGAGAAATTCTCTTAAAAATGTGGAAATAAAAATTTTGAGGAGATTAGTATATATTCTTTAAAAATCATATCAAAATAAGTTTAGTCCTGTTTCACTTACCTCTGCTGGGTCACCCAGTGTATAACTAGATCCAACCGTTTTTCAGATAATCCACATTTAATTCCTTCCAGAGTCAAATCAGCATTAACAGATTTTTTAGTAGCACCGTGACTTGTAGTGAAAAGAGCCTCAAAGAATAACAGTAAAGGAAGAGTTTTCCCTTTAATTTTACCAACATCTAGAGTGGGGAAAAAAAAGAACTATTAAGTCAAATGTTTTAGCCAATATTATTTTTTCATATTTTAGTAGGTGTTCTTTTAAAATTTGTGAAGATGATGAAAAATGTTATCTGCCTCCAGAAAGAGAATAAACCCTAAATGCAGATTGACATATATTGTTTTTCACTTTCTTTACTTTTCTTGCTTTTTTTTGCAACACAGTTAATATAGGAATATGTTTTGCATGACTCCACATGTATAATGGGTATCACTGCTTGCTTCTCAATGGGTAGGGTGCAGACTGGAAGGAGGAAGAGAATTTAGAACTCAAAATTGTAAAAAATGAATATTATCAATAAATGAATAAATACATAAATGAAAAAATAAAATAAAATTTGCAAAGAAATTTTCTAGCTTGAGAATTATTAAATACTCTAATTTTCAAGAAAGGGATAACATTTATTCTCCAGTTTAGACTATAACTGATGTGAGCTGACATTTGAAATTACGAATCATTTTCAAAATGTTATTCCATTCCATATCCTCATTGAACTTACTGAACTATTCAATTCCACCAATATATATTAAATAACTAACACATGTAAGGCACTAAGTTAGATGCTAGAGATACGAAGACAAAAACAAAAAGCAGTTCCTGTTCTCAAGGAGCTACATTCTTCTGAAGAGATATAAAATGTGCATTGATAAGTAAATATGAGATAAATTAAGGAGGGCAAGAACTCAAATGATTGGGGTAACAGGAAAGGGTCCCCATAGAAGGTAGCACCTGAGTTGGGCCTTGAAGATAGGCAGGAATTCTAAGAGGTAGATTCAGGCATGGAATACTGTCTATGCAAAGGCATGGAGTCAGGAGAATGAATGCAGAATTCACTAAACTACAAGTAGGTTGACTGGAAAATAAGAGTACACAAGGGAGAGACTGAAAGCAGGCAGATCATTTGAAACCATAAGAACTGATGAGATCACTGAGATAGTATAGAAAGAGAAGAGGACCTAGGATAGAGCCCTGGAGGACACCCATAGTTAGTGGGTATGACCTAAGGGACAATCTAGCATGGTATACCAAAAAGGACCAATTGGACAGGTAAGAGGAGAACCAGCATAGAGTACTTTCATGAAACCTAGAGAGGAGAGAATACACAGGAGAAGACAGTGATAAAATGTTTGAAAGCTGCAGAAAAGTCAAAGAATGAGGATTAAGAAAAGGCCATCAGATTTAACAGTTAAGAGATCACTGGACAAACAGTTGTCAAAGAATTGCAAAGTATTAATAAACATATGAAATAATGCTCCAAATCACCAATAATAAGAGCAATGAAAATAAAAACAATCCTGAGTTTTCACCTTACACCCAGAAAACTAACAAAGATGACAAGATGGCAGCCTGGTGCACAGCTGGGTGAAACTGTAAATCAGTACAATCATTTTGAAAAGCAATTTGGAATCATGCAAATAATGTGACTAAAAAGTCTATATCCTTTGACTCAAAGATTCTATTAGTAGTCTTACACACACACAAGGAGGTTATCCATAAGAAAGTCCCTGTTAAAAAAATACCAGAATATTTATAGCAAAGCTTTTTTGTTGGTAGCTGTAACAGTAATCAATTTAGCAGATATTTAGCCCATGGTAACTTAGGGCTAAGTACTTCTTGAAAGAGGCAGAGAGTATGAACTGTGTCACCTGAAGCAGAAGGTATGAACTCTGTCTCTTGTTGAGAGGGCGTGAAACTCTGTCTCCTGTTGCTGACATGGCAGGAGGAGGTTGGCTGAGACAGGAGGCCAGTCTGTGTATATTAGAAGAGTTCTAGAGACAGAGAGTCAGAATCAGGAATGTTCCTCCTGGTGCAAGAAACAGGATTGTTCCAGCATCTGGGAGCTAGGCTGCTGGACTGAGAACTGAGTTGGAGTTTTTCTATGAGACCAGAATCTGGTGAAGGCTGCTTGGAAGGCTGAGAGGGCTGCCTGGAAGGCCTCCTGGAAGACCACCTGGAAGGCCGAGATTTCTCCTGGGTCCTAGGGCCAGCTGAACTGCTGGAGGACTGAAGAAGCATTACTAGGATAAGACTTTGTTTGTTCATGGCTTGGCTGATCCTTGAGTTCCCGGCAACAGAAGTAGTAAAGGGTTTGAAATGTGCTGGACCCTGTGAACTTCAGTGTGTAACAAGAACTGACCAGAGGACTGGACAAGAACCTGGGAGCTGTCTGCCTCTGAATCCAGGTGACTATTTGGTGGATTCAGAAAGGAGTTGGGACCATTGGAAGGGGATCCAGGGAATCTGAGAGACCACCCCAAGTCAAGATGAAGAAAATGCCTCCCCTTGGATGCATGATAAAATTGAAGACACAGAGAGGTGGAGGTTTTGTGTAATTTTCTAATGATTGTATTTAGTGACTAATGATACTTAGTAATTGTGAATCTGGATAAGTGACTGATTAAGTTAACTTATGATTGCCTCATGAGTGGTAGATTGATTACTGTATTGTGGATTGAATGATTAAGTATTGATTATTGTATTGTGAATTGATTGAATAAGTATTGATTATTGTATTGTGAATTGATTAAATGATTAAGTATTGATTATTGTATTGTGAAATGACTGAGTGAATATTATATTGTGATTTGTTGTGAATGTTTGCCTTGATTTGTAATGGAATAAATGGAGTGTTCACTATATTGTGTAATCTGAACCTTAAAAGCTGTTCATAGTAGCATTTTTTTGGGAATCTGCTAATGCATGAAGTTACAGTAGCAAAGAATTGGAAACAAAGTACATACCAACTCACTGATAAATGGATAAACAAATTATAGTGTATGAATGTAATAGAATATTACTATGCTTTAAGAAAAGGTAAATGTGATGAATACTGAGAATCATGGAAAGATTTATATTAAGTGATCAAGAATGAAGAAAGCAGAGCCATGAAAACAGTATACAAAATGACTTCAACAATGTAAATGGAAAAAAAAACCCATAAAACAATCAAAAGTGAATGCTATAAAAATAAAACAACGACAAAAAAACAACAAAAAATGGGCCCAAAGAAATAAGAAGACACCCCTGGCCCACTGAATTCCACTGTGGGATGGCAGGGGAGGAGGGGAAATAGTGCACATATCTTCATACTTTTTCAATATATTGCTATTTTTAAAATTTTCTTCTTTTTCCTTAAAAATATTACTTGTTATACAGGATGCCTCTCTGGAAGGAAGAAGGGAGAAAGAAAATTTGGTGGTGTAAAAAAAAAAAGATATCAATAAAAATTCTTTTTAAAAAAAGAGATCATTGTTAACTCTAGATACACTAAATGGCTATAAGTCGTGTAACATCATAGTCTTACAAAATTCAAAATCACAAGTAACCCAAAAGACAATATAAAGGCATAGGGAGAGATAGTGCATCCCAGTAGATAAAGGGGAGGCCCCTGAGATAGAACAATCTGGGTTCAAGGCTAGACTCTGACACATCCTGGCTTGGGGCCCTTTGAAGTTCTTTAACCACTATACTTCAAGAAATTCTCTAAGACTCAAGCTGACAATCTGTATTAGTAGAGAGAATGTACTTGACAAGATCTCTCCCTCTACCAATAAAATCAGGTCTGAACCAATTTTGTAAAATGTTGAATGATGGGTATAAATAGGTTACCACATATTACTAATGAAGACTTTTGTGCAAGATGTAGCAAAAAAGAGATATTGAGATGTATCAAGGACATGAATAGACAGAAAAGAAAGTGGGCAACCATGTAGCAAGTGGGAAAGATAGATAGCTTTCATGTTATCCTAGGAGCCATTTAATATTAAGATAGCTTAAGGAAGAAGTCCTGCAGTTCATTAGGTTGATGCACATTCAATGCACATTTTATGAAAGCTTAAATAATAACTGAATAGGAGGAGACAATGTGGATGAGCTCTGATCTGTACTAGTGGAAGGAGTGTCATTCAAGTAAGATAACAGATCCTCTGAAGAATGCAATCATTGAAAGGTGGTTGCTAGAGGCCCTATCACAGTCAGCTCTTATTCAGCAGTAGGAATGTAAACAGTTTAACCTACCTGGGAAGATGGTATTTGTAACTTCTAAAAACTTTATCATTATTAGGGCAGTTATACACAAAAAGAGGGCATGGGTGTGAGTTGACTATGATGGGATAATATTCAAAAAAATAAAAGTAAGGGGTGATAAAGAGGGATGCACTCAGAGAAGGGGGAAGAGACAGGTACTTAGAGAGGGGTACTTACATACTTTTTTTTAAACTTTATTTTTCTTGAAGTTTTTTGGAGGGGTCAGTGTTTTCTTTCACAATATGACTAATATGGAAAGTTTTATATGACTGCATATGTGTAACCTGTATCAAACTACTTGTCTTCTCAATGATGGGGGAAAGAAGAGAGGGAAGGTAAGAATTTGGACTTCAAAATTTTTTTAAAAGAATGTAAAAATTGGGGTGGAGCCAAGATGGTGGAGTACAAACAGGACTTCCCTGCGGTTCCAGCTTCCGCCTCCTCCAATACATGTAAAAAAATGACTCTAAACAAACTTTAGAGCTATAGAACTCACAAAATGACAGAGAGAAACAAATCTCCCACTGAAGGAAGCCCAGTAGACTGGCAGGAAGGGTCCATCACATCACGCTGGGAGCTGAGCACAGTCCCAACTGAGCCTCAGTTTTAGCCCCGGCATGCCCTGACCAGCAACCAGCTATGGCTGGAGCAAACTTCACAAGAGTAAATCACCAGCAGCTATAGCGGTTTCCAGACTTCTCAATCCACAAATGCCAAAGACAAAGTAAAAGGTCAGTGTGGAACTTTTCTGGAACAGGGGGAGTGCAGTCCAGCTGCTATCCCCGGAACGAGAAGCAGCAGAGAAGCAACAGCTGCAGCCACTGCTGCGTGGCTGCTTCCAGAGCTCCTGGCCTGCAGATTGTAGGGGGACCAAGCAACGATTCAGAGGGTAATTGTTCTTGCTTTGACCTGCTTGGATCCAGATCGCAGTCTTGCGTGGTGGTCCTGGGGTGTGTGACCAGTGAGCCAGAGTGTGTGGGGGCTATAGAGAGAGGGCGCTCACCTAATAGTTCTGGCAGCTGCAAAAACCCCAGCAATTTGGGACATAGCTCTCTCCATACTGGAAGCAGAGTTCTACCATGGCAAAGAGCTCAAAAGTCTAGTAACTGGCTGCCAATATGAGTAAGCACAGGAAGAACAAACAGACAATAGAATCCTTTTTTGGGGACAAAAAGGATCAAGG
>CM053585.1:81873399-81889636 GCA_028646515.1 Pseudochirops corinnae
GTTTGTGGGGGACATTCTGTGATTGCAGCCTGAGCATTCACTGCCGGATATCTATCTGATGAAGCGGCTCTCAGAGTGGAGAGGCTTATAGACCAGGAGTTGAAGTAAGTATAAGATAAGGTAAGAAAATATCCCTTAACACACACAAACTGTATTATCTTGTCAGAGATAGACTTGAATCCTGGTCTTTCTGACTATGAAGCTAGTACTCTATCCATTTCACCATTTATATTCTAAGAGAAAAATGTTTCCTGCACAGGGAACCAGCTTTGAGAAGAATACTGAGTAGAAAGTCTAGTAAGAGACAAAAGATCTCCCTAGTACTTAGGATTCCAGGCAACAAATATTCAATGGAATGTTTAAATAACATCATAATTCAGAAGAGATGTTAATGAATAGTTAAGTATCTATTCTCTCCCTTCAGAACACAAAGGGCTCTATATTTCTACATAGATCACCTAAAATGGAATACACAACTCTCAATAAAAGCAAAAGAATCTGGCAAGATCTAAATACTGTTGAAAAGAGATGAATATGAGAAATGATAAAATGGACAGTTTTGGAGGAAATATAGAGTGAAGATAGCAGAACCCTGAGAACAACTTACACATGATATTACAGAGAAAAACATTTTTGAAAGTCTTTAGAACTCTGATTAATGCAACGATAAACCACAAGTTCAGAGGACTGAAGATGAATTATGTCAGAGAGGGACTTAAAATCTAGAATGAGACATGCATTTTTGGACACAGTCAATGCAGAAATTTGCTTTGCGAGACTATTTTGTGTGTTGTAAGGGTTCAATGGAAGAGGAAGGATGAGGCCAGTGGGAGGGAAAAATAATAAATGTTGTAAAATAAATATTTCCAAAGAAAAGATATAAATAATATTAAATTGAAAAAATGATAAAATTCTAATTTTAGATATAATCTTAAGGATAAACCATCTGTAGAAGAGATGATGACAGGAAAGTCCAATGACAAAGGATATCCCAATAAGATAAATAAGGCGATAGGTTAAAAAAAAATAGGAAGGGAGCGGAAAGACAGGACTAAGGAATATTTAATATGATATGATGAAACATGCAAACACAATGCCTCATGTACAATAACACCATTAGATATAAAACTAATGATTAATAAGCAGTGATTATGTATTTTTTAAGTGTCTGCTATGTGCCAAGCACTGTGTTCAATGCTAGAGATACAAAGACTGACAAAAAACAATTCCTGCCCTGAAGGAGTTCACAATCTAAAGAAGGAGAAGCATGAAAATAACTTTTATCAAAAAAAATTACATACAACATAAATTGGAAGTGATCCACAGTGGGAAGACCTAGGAATTGAGAAACACTGGAAAAGGTTTCTTGTAGAAGGTAGAATTTTAGCTGGAACTTGAAGGGAAGCCAGGAGACAGAGAGGAGGAGAGTGAACAGTCAGTGAAAATGCTGGGAGCTGAGAGCAATTAGGCTAGTGTCACTGGTTTGAAGAGTATGTGGAGGGCTGTAAGGTGTAAGAAAACTGGAAAGGTTAAGGTGGGGATGAGGATAAGTTATAAAATGCTCTGAATACCAAACAGAAGACTTTATATTTGTTCCTGAAAATGATACGGAGCCATTGGAGTTTACTGAGCAGAGGCAGGGGCAACACAGTCAGACCTTATAGGTCAGATTTTCCCCTTTAGGAGAATCACTTTGGAGGTAAAACGGAGGATAGATTGGAGTGGGGAAAGACCTGTTGAAGGCAGATCAACCAGCAAGCTATTGCAATAATCAAGGTGTGAATAAATAAAGGTCTGTATCAGGGTGGCAGCAATATCAGGGGAGAGGAGGGAGCAAAAGCAAGAGATGACAAAGGTGAACTCAACTGGCTTTGACAACTGATTAGACAGAGGAGTTAGAAAGAGTAAGGACAACAATAAGAGATAATTGCCAGCCTGAGTAACTGGGAGAATGGTGCTAACCTTGACAGGAATAGGGAAGTTTGGGGTGGGGGGGAAGGTTTAGTGGGAAAGATTATGTCTTCAGTTTTAGACATGTTAAGTTTAAGTATCTACAAGAACATTCAGCTCAAAATGTCTGATGGACAGTTGAAGATGAGAGACTGACCAGAGGTCATCAGAAGGGTTAGGACAGTATACGTAGAACTAAGAATTATCAGCATAGAGGATAACTGAAGCCACAAAAGTCAATGAGATCACCAAGTAAAATAGTATAGAGGAAGAAGAAAAAGGTCCCAGGAAAGAGCCCTGTACAATAACTGGAAATAGCAGGCATGACCTGAATGAAGATCCAGCAAAGGAGACTGAGAAGCAGTAGGATAGAAGGAGAACCAGGAGAGAATATTGTCCTTATGGTCTAAAAGGAGTACCAAGAAGAGGGTGATTGACAGGGTCAAAGGCTGAAAAGAGCTCAAGAAGGATGAAGGTTGAGAAAAGGCCCCTGGATTTGGCAATATGCCACTGGATCACTAGCACATTTAGAAAGAGAGTTCTTTTCATTGAATGATGAGGTTGGAAGCTGGATTGTATAGAGTTAGGAAAAGAAGAAAAGAAGTAAAGGCACCTATCTTAGATGGCCTTCTCAAGGAGTTTAGCCACAGAAGGCAGGAGAGAAATGGGGTGATATAGAAAGATGGATCAAGTGAGGAGTTTTTGAAGATAGAGGAGATATGGGCATGTTTGTAGGCAATACAGAAGCAGTCAAATAGGGAGAGATAAATGAAAGAGTGGTAATGACAGAGGGGACAATCTGCTGAAGGAGATGGGATGGAATGGGATCAAAGATGCATGTTGAGGGGTTTGCCTTGGCCAGAATGGCCACCTCTTTTATGTGAGACAGGAAAAAAGTAGACACTGGCAGATGGAATCTGAGTGGTATAAGATGAGAAGGGAAAAAAAAAAGAGAATTCTTGGTAAATGGCCTCAATTTTTCAGCAAAATATAAGGCAAGGTTCTCAGCTGAGGTTGGGGGAGAGAGAGGCATGGGAAATTTGAGGCATGGGAAATTTGAGGAGGGATGAAAAGGGTTAGAAGAGATGCTGTGGTGAATAGGTAAATGAATTAGTAGGGTCTAAAAGGATTGCCTAGTAACAGTGAAAGCTCAGTTGAGGTTATGTAACCTATCTGTAGTGAACACAGTCAGAACAGTTGCATGTGTATAGGATCAAAGGCAGTGGACAGTGGAAGTGATAGAAGGCTGAGGCTCTGTAGGACACAGCTGGTCATCTAATAAGGGGGTTGGTGACTGAAGAGGATGGTGTAGAGCTGAACTGGTTTAACCGGGTGTCAAGACAGGGAAAGAAGGAGAGGGTAACTTAGTGAAGGGGTGATAGCCTGAGAAAGAACCGAAGAGTCAAAGGAATGGAGGTCTCAGTGTGAACGAAGAACAGGGTTTAGTATTGGATGGCAGAGGTAAATATGGAAAGCTAATAGACTGTGATCAGATAAGAGATTCTCAGAGTTCATAAACAAAGAAGTAGTATATTTGTAGGTGATGGCAAGATCAAGATATGACCATCTTTGTATGTGGCTTAAGTGGGGAGGAAATGAGTAGGTTGAAGAACTTGGGGGTTATAGAGTTTGATATCTATATACAAATATGTATGTTGAAATCCCCTAGTACAAAAGCAAGTAATCATAATAATAATGATGACGATAATAACAATAATAACAGCTGGTAACACAAAAACAAGTATTTTCTCTCCTATCTCAAAATGGGCATTCAAGATGAAAGATAAGAGAATAACACATTTTAACTCAAGTAATACAATATAGTTTTTTCCTCCTGCTTTTGCATTCAGTATATTAATAGCTAAAAACAGATAAATGATATTTATCCTTAACATCATCTTATAGTTCGAAGTTTACATATTTTAATTAGTTAGTGAGCCCACATTTATTCATTATTTTTATAGAGTTTACTAGTCAATGATCTCTTTAGACCTCTTGTGCTGTAGGAAGATTAATTAGGTTTTAGGAAGAAATGTGTCTTCTTAAGTATTAAGGCCTGGGCATGACGAGAAAAGCAGCAGCATTAACTAGGACAGCAGAATTATGGATGGCTTGGGGCTTGGAGAATGGGCTGAAAAATGTAAAAAACAAAACAAAACCCACTTGCACTAACATTACATCAACCCTGAAAACTCCAAGTTCTCAGTCTAGCAATTTCTTTGCATTGATTTATTTTTTAAACTAAATATTCTATAAAACATTAATTTGCCAGCTAGAAAAAAGTTTAAAGTTTCAAAACTGGACAACAGTCCATTAACTGGCTGCACATGAGCTGTTTCTATTTGCCTTTCAATGTAGTCAAGTAACATTTCAGCTTTCTTAGCCTTATTCGGGTCTTCTTCAAGTAACGCCTCAATAAATGCTTGATCATCTGAAATGTAAACAGGAACAGATGTTTAAGGATGTATTTAGCCTTGGAAACCTGTCATCTCCTAGGTACAGCCCAATAAAGATATATTTAACTCAAGGATTTCATACCACAATTGTGGCATATCATCATCCCTGTCCCCATGGATTCCCTACCACCTCCTTTTTTCTTGATCTAATACAATTCCAATCATCTTCTCCTCAGGTCACCTCCTCGGTAACTACTATTTACTGATTACATGAAAGGTGTTAAAGAAACAGACTCACTGGTTACAGACACTGGCAGCAAAGCTAACTTAAACTCTGCAGCCTCCCAGCATATTTTAGGCCCCTTCCTAAGCTTTTTATAATTAAAAATGACTGAGTCGTTGCCTTGGAGTTATATCTTCCATGATTTATGGTTTTTAAAAAAATATTAGTTACCTTGTAAAAGTCTTTGAGTTTTACTAATTTGGATTATAAAGTCTTGAAAAGAAATGCTCATGTCAGATTGTATCCAGGTAGAAAATGCATTTAAAACCATTTGTGTTTTTCTATGACTATAAAGATAAAAATAATCAAATCATGTGATATTAAATATAGCAATAATATCTATTTCAAGCTTTTTACAGAATAAATTCATACCGAAATCGTAATTCATTGTTTAGTGCTTCAGCTATATCTCGCCTCTGTAATACCTGGATCTTTTCTTCATCTAAGTCAATCTTTCTTACGTGTGGTATGTATTTTACCATTGCATGGTGTTTAATTTCTTCATATTTTTCTTCAAGACGATGAAGATATTTATTAAGAGAATCTAGATTGACAGATTCTGCTAGGGTCATGCCTATTGAAAAGCAAACAAAATTGCATAAGCTATTTATAGAATTTCATGTCAAACAAAGTATAAAGAGATATTAAACTATTCAATTTTTTTAAAACATGGAAAAGATGACATAACCCAAATAGCAATAAGGCAAAGAAAAAAGACTACAGAGCAGTATCACTAATTAATTAAAAAGTTAATATATCAACAAATCAAAACCAGAAATATATCTGAAAAATAATCCATTATGATCAAAGACATATCAGAAATCAAAGTGATTTTTATGAAAACAAGTTTTTAAAACAATCTATGTGTACTACAAGTAGGGAATAATTTAACAAACTGTAACATGAATGCAGTGGAATTACACTATAAGAAATTATCAATGTTAAGCAACAGAAAAACTAAGAAACACAGAAGTAATGCAGAGAAGAGAAAAAACAACAACAATAATAATAATAGCTGACATTTATATAGTTTTAAGATTTGCAAATCACTTTATACAAGATGTTGCAAAAATTTCTGTACAGTTTTAAGCTTTCACCTTAAAACAGCAAAGACTTTTAGCCTTAAAACAGCAAAGACTTTTAGGATACTCCTATGGACATGATTTTATTTGATGCTCTCAACCACTCGATAAGAAAGGTACTCCAGGCATTAATCATATTTTATAGACGAGGAAACTAATGCTCAAAGAGGATAAGTATCTTACCCAGAGTCACTCTTGTCAGAATCAAGATTCAAATTCAGGTCTCATTTCCAGTCTCTGCTCTTGCCACTATACCACACTGCCTCCCTGACTATGATTATGTAAATAACAAAAACAACACAATCTTGACAAAAATCCAGAAAGGTAAGAAAAGATACTGATAAGGGGAAATAAAAGCAAACAGGGCAATTACTACTATTCTGTTAATGTTTAACTATTTACTTGTAAATGTTTTAAATAAACTACAAATTATATAAATTTATGTTTCCATGTACATTTTATTGTTCTTGTATTTATTTTTAATGTCAGTTTTTATTGATAGTGAAGCTTATAATTTTAAAACTTATAAATAAAAATGTGACAAAGGGAGCTTATAGAGGACAAATAGAAAGTGATACAACTTTTTATTATGATCTGCCAATACACTATATCATCAATAGAAACAAAGATATTTATCAATAAAGCAGGGAGTCAGAAGATGCCCATTTTAATGGGAACAAACAGCAGTGATCTCTGGGAAGGAGCCCAAGGGAAGCAGCCTCCCACTCAGTGCTATGGGAGGGACAAAGAGCTAGGGGGAGGGAATGATGTGATAAACTTGTCCAAGGAAAGAAAGGGAAGGAAAGGAAAGGGAGGAAAGGGGTATTAACTTTAAGGTGACAAAGAGATCAATTATTTATTGATAGATAGTCTTTGGGCTCCTTTGGTTTCTTCATTAAAACATATTATTTACATTGGGTAAATTTCTTTTTTTTTTTTTTTTGGCTTTTTGGAGGGGGGAAGGTAGGGCAATTGGGGTTAAGTGACTTGCCCAAGGTCACACGGCTACTTTTTGTGTTAAATGTGTCTGAGGCTGGATTTGAACTCATGTCCTCCTGACTCCAGGGCTGGTACTCTATTCACTGGGCCACCTACCACCCCGTTGGTTAAACTTCTTAAGAAATTATTTTAATCTGGGTCAGTCATTTCTCCCATCCATTTCTCATTTTTCAACATCAAACTTAACACCTTACACTCTGCCATATACTCTATGATCCAATAATACTGGTCTTTTTGTTGTTCCTCAAACAAAATACTCCATTCTGGAAATTTTCACTGGCTTTCCCTAGATTCCTAAAATGTCTTCCCTCATCATCTTTGCCTCCTAGCTTTCCTGGCTTCCTTTAAATCCTAGCTAAAATCTCACCTTCTACAAGAAGTCTTTTCTAATCCCCCTTAATTTTAGTGCCCTCCTTGAGTATTTACAATTTATCCTATTACTTGTGCACAGTTATATGCACATTGTCTCTTCCATTAAGACTGAGTTCCTTGAGAGCAGGGACTGCCTTTAACTTTGCTTATATTCCAAGCACTTAACACAAAGCCAGGCATATGGTAGGTAATTAATAAATGTTTACTGACTGACTGAATAGGTCAGGTTCAAGCTACTCTAATTACTGGCCATATCTTTGTTTTTTCATTTTTATTCTTTCTTCTAACCCTGGTGGGAAGGGCCATTGTAGAGGCTCCTACATTCGTGGAGACTGATTTCTCAATGCCTCACACTTGCATGAAAGGCATGCAGAGTTGCTGAAAGTGGGAGAGAAGAGTTTTATCAGTTTCTTTAGGTTCTTTTAGCTTCCAGTTTGATAGAGAAGCTGTGTGATGCCACCCTCTCTTCAGATCACTGAAGAAAGAGAAAGACTCTTGGAAGAAACCAACATGAGAGGAACTGTCAGTCTCTATCATGTCCCTATTTCTAGCTTGCTACATCAGAGGCTTTGGGAAATTTCCCTCTGGACTCTCACCTGAGGACTCTCACTTGAAGAAAGCTATCTTGCTCTCAACAAGAGAATTAATTTGTATTGTCTGGTACACATTCTCCTATGTTTACTTTCTCTGATTTCTGTTTTGCTATTACTTTAAATGAATTAGCTTCTTTTCCTTTTGCTGTATGTGTTCATGATGGAACTGGCATTTGGTGGGAAGGGAGTCAAACCTTGAGGATAATGCTTGGGGCCCCCTTTTCACTATTTTTCTTATTAATGTAGTTTGTTAAAACTTAATAATATTTTATTTTTTCCACAGTTACATGTCAAGAAAATGCTCAGCATTCATTTTCACAAGATTTTGAGTTCCAAATTTTTCTCCTTCCCTCCCTCACCTTCCCCTTCTGAAAATAGTAGGCAGTTTGATATAGTTTATACATGTGCTATAGGAGAACCAAAAAATATTTCCCTATCAGTCACAGCTGTGAAAGAAGAAACAAATCAAAAGGAGAAAAAAAAACATAAGAAAGAATAAAATAAGTGAAAAAAGTATGCTTCAATCTGCATTCAGAGTCCATCAGTTCTGGATATGAATAGCATTTTCCTTCATGAATCCTTTGCTCTTAGTCCTGGATCATTGTGTTCCTGAGAAAAACTGAGTCATTCATAGCTGATCATCACACAATGTTGCTAATACTGTGTATAATGTTTTTGTGGTTCTGCTCATTTCACTTTGCATCAGTTCCAGGTTTTTCTGAAATCTGCCTGTTCATCATTTCTTTTTGCACAATAGTATTCCATTACATTCATATACCACAGCCTGTTCAGCCATTCCCCAGTTGATGGATATCCCCCCAATTTTTGATATTTTGCCACCATCAAACCCTTTTCACTATTAATGCATACTGATAAGAAGTTTAGCTTTAACCTTAAAGTTACTTCTCCTACAATAGCAATATTTAAGGGATGAGATAGAAATAGTTCTATCCTGATACCCCCTCCTCTGTCTAAGAAGAGCAGAGAGTGGACGTTCTATGGCCCTAACCTTCTCTCCTGAAAGGAATTAGTCTTTCTTTGAAAAAGGTGGGAAGAGAATATAGAGAGGTCTATTTTTTACTCTCTGTGAGCAACACATGACACTCTCTTGCTAAAGAGTAAAGGGTTTAATTCTTTGCACTAATAATTCAGTGGGGTGAATATATACAGGCAGATGATTCAGGAATGATTTTAAAATCAATGATGAACTATTTCTTGTCTATTAAAATACAATCAACCAATTTCTTTCTTTTTCTATATGATGTTAATGGCCTACATTTAGGGCCTAAAAAAAACTTTTCTCAAGGATTTCACAATGCATAGGTGTGAGGCTTCAGGGTAGTATATAAGCAATTGGCTTCTCTCATTTCTCTCATATTTAATAAATGTTTACTGACTGACTGAAAAGGTCAGGTTCAAGCTACTCTAATTACATGCCATATCTTTGTTTTTTCATTTTTATTCTTCTAACCCTGGTGTGAAGGGCCATTGTAGAGACTCCTACATTTGTGGAGACTGATTTCTCAATGCCTGACACCTGCATGAAAGGCATGCAGAATTGCTGAAAGTGGGAGAGAAGAGTCTTATCAGTTTCTTTAGGTTCTTTTATATATTTTACCTACATGGTTTTCCACAATTATACCCTATATCCACTTAGCATTTAAATCAATAACACCAGTGGACATGTTGATATAATTTGGGAGGTCCTATTGAGTTCTTAAATTTTGCTACACCCTCTATCCTATGCAACAGAAACTGGCAAAAAAGTTGAAGTTATTTTTAAGATAATTTTTTGCAAATATCTATCACCGTGGTCTGGTTTAAGACTTCATCACTCAACTGAAGCTGCTCTCTCCAAAGTTACCAAGGATCTCTTAATTATCTATCTCTAGCAGCCTTTCCTCAGTCCTTATCCTTGATCTCTATTCAGCATTTGACACAGTTGACCACCCTCTACTCCAGGATAATCCTTTATCTCTAGGTTCTTGAGACAATCCTTTATCTCTAGGTTCTTGAGACGCTCCTCTCTCTGTTTTCCTCCTACCTATCTGTAAGCTCTTTCTCCAGACTCCAAGTGTGGGTGTCAACTGAAGCTCTGTCCTCTTCTCTCTTGTCACCATTTATTTTGGGTGGTCTCATCAATTCTAATGATTAGATTATCATCTCTACAAAGATGACTATCAGATCTATATATCCAATTTCTCTCCTGAGCTCTAATCCCAAATTACCAACTGCCTATTGGATAATTTCAGTTTCAAACTGGGAGTCTCATAGGCATCTCAAACTCAACATATCGAAGACAAAATTCACTTTTCCCCTACTGGTACCTAAACCACCCCATTTCCAAACTGTCCTATTTCTATTGATGACAACACCATCCTTCCAGTCACCCAGAAGTAAACAACTTTGGAGTCATCCTTTACTTCTCACTCTCCCTCACTTTCCCTCCACAACATCTCCCACATGACCTCTTCTCTCCCAGCTTTTATCACCTTTCATCTGGGCTACTGCAATAGGCTCCTAATTGGTCTTCCTACCTTAAATTCCTTCCCCTCTCCAATTCCTCCTCCATACATCTGCCAAATTGATATTCCCAAAGCACAGGCCTGACTACAACACTCTTCTATTCAAGAAGTTCCAGTGATTCTTCATTTCCTTTAGGGTTAAACTATTTTGTTTGGCATGTAAAATCTTTTATAATCTGGCTCCAATCTAGTTTTCTAGGATTATCTCACATTGGACTGCTTCATGAACATCCAAGCCAAACTGAACTCCTTTCTGTTCCTTATATATAGTATTCCATCTCTCATCTTTGTGCCTCCACACAAGCTGTCCTCTATGCCTGGAATGCACTCCCTCCTCCACCTTTTTTTTACATCTAAGCTCTGTCCAAATGCTACCTCTTACACAAGACCTTTCCCAATCTCTACTCAGACTCCCACCCAGTTTGTCACAATAAAAATTTGAAATAAAGAGAAACTGAGGCACAAAGTTCTAAGCATGATCAATTTATAAGCAGGGTAAGCAACTGCTAATAAAGGTCAATGGATCCTTAGTAGTCAAAGACACATCTGACGGAGCAGCTTTATTACAGTTAGTTATATAAGGTTAAGTGATGCAAACTAAATTAAGACTGTCATTAATCTACAGCAAAGGGTGGGCATATATTTTGCCTAATCATGCTGACTCCACATGAGGGAGTGTCCACAATCTACAAAAACAGGAAAAACAGAGTTAGTTAGCATCCTATGGAAATTCCTGTGTTAACCATTGCCCAGCATCAGAGAGGCCAAAAATGAGAGAAAAACAACTTATCACCAGATGACTCATCTTCCTTATTTCCCTCCTCCCTTCCAAGGCATTGAGTCCAACAGAGTGAAGAGCATAAACTCTTATAGACTCTACCAACTAAAGCCTATCAAGTCTAAATCTGATCTATAAATACTGATTCCAGTGATTAACTATAATCTTTAATTCTTCAATTAATCAATGCTCTAAATTTCACAGAAGTTATTTTATATTCATTCTATACGTATGTTTTATTTACTTGTATATGTAGATATTGATTTGCCAAATAGACTGCAAGCTCCTTGAGGCTGGGTACTTTTTTTGTCTGTTCTTGGTCTAAAACTCTTTCTAAGTTTAGCCCTAACTGGCTTGGGGGATCTTGGATTGAAAGAAAAACTCACTGCATGTTTGAGCCATTAGCTGGCCTGTGGAAGGGATGCAGATGCCTCCTGTTGCCCTCTGTCCCCCTCTCCTGGATGCCAACCTGGGGAGCAGGGTCTCCAAGAACTCTTGGAGTTTTGTCCTGAGATTAATATTTGTTAGTTTGTCATCACCAAGTGAAAAAGTAAAAATAAACCCTCACAAATCTGAGAGTAATTTTGCATTTTCATTATTTTATAGGTTTATCAAGAGTCTTTTTAAATTTGACATCTTGGATTTAATATAATACTGAAGAAAGGGACTGAGTGTAACATAATTTCAAAATCAAAGATATTTTTCCCACAATATATTCCAGTACTATTGTATTTTGATAGGTTTCTGTTTTGTCTCTGAAATCAGACTATCCACTCTTCAAGGGTTTTCCATGTTTTCTAATATTTTTTGTTTCCTCCTAGAATCCATTAAATAAAATGGACGTGTACGTTTATTAAATAAATGTACGCTTTTTTAAGGTAAATTGTATCTACCCAAATTAATCCTAAATCACACAGAATTTAATCTAGATATATGTGAATTTAACATGTTACAAAGGGAAACAGTTCAAACATCTCACTCTCTTTAAGATATTAAATAAAATACCCTACCTGGAATGGACCTTAAAGGATTTTTGGTAGTTGTGAGGTTTACTTCTTTTACAACGCCCTTTTTCCTAACATGTCTTAATTTCTTTAGTTGCATTTGAATCTCTGAGGAATTAGCTTCAATAACCCTTATCCTGAATTTTAAAAAAGAAAGAAAAAAGGATTTCTTTCATTTCCTTCAAATGACTCAACTCTCTGGATCAGCAAAATTAGTTAAACAAAATTAGTTAAATAACTACTTTTATTTTGAATTGTCATCTTATTCAGTTACCTTGAGTTTTGGTTACTGGTTTCAGAGAGTACTTAAGATTATCTGATAGGTGGGTATTCATGAAATGCTGACCTGAAAAAGTGAACTAACTTCATTTTTTCTCATTATAACTGTTACTAAAATTTCATACTGGGCATGATTACAATACTAAAAAACATGGATTGAAGCAGCTTTTTAATAAATAAAATCCTTTCTTTTATACATTCACAAACTGCAGCCTAATCATGCTCACTACATGCCTCTCTCTCTCTCTCCTCCCCTTTGGATGAGACACATTTTGATGCCTCAGCAATTCACAGCCATATAGCATTGTGAGAAGCATATTGGTGTGAAAAGACGGTCTTTCATCAGAGAAATCAATAAGACTTTGTTTCCTTTGTTTGCTAAACTTAAATCATATTTTCTGACATAACTTTTGCCATCTTTCTCTTTATCAATCTTTGCAATGACATCATTGAATATCAAAGGATAATGTTAACTTGGTTTGGGAGATCTTATCAAGCTCTTCATAGAAATCCTGCACCTGTGTATCTCCTTCAATAGATGGCACATAAGCTACAAGAATCTTCCCATATTTTGTTTATTTTTTCTCATCATGAACACTGTAAGACGTGGCAACCAAGCATCTCAAGAAAGGTTTCTTACTACCTTTGGTTACATAGTAAAACTAATTTTACCAACTCTTACTTTTCCTCTCCAAGGAGTCAGCCTTCCATTTAGTGGTAACTTACTAAGAATAGCTATCCTTTACATTGTGCCTCAAGGTTTGCAAAACACTTGATGTTTTTTATCTCACTTGATCCTCACAACAACCCTGGGAGGTATTATCGCCATTTTGGGGATAATGAGGATTCTGAGGCCGATAGTGGTTAAATTAATTGCCTAGAGTCACACAGCTACTAAGTATCTGAGGCTTAATTTGAACTTAGGTCTTCTTGGTTTCAGGTCCAGCACCCTTTGGCACCAGTATGGCACTACCTTGCTGCCTACCAATTGTCTTCTGTTTTCATTTATTGTGGTAACCTCAGTAATGAAATGTGGTTCAGCTTTTTCAACAGTATGTCACTGGACAAAAATTTCATATAACACTCACACTTATGTTAGTCAATATATGAACTAAAAGCACTTAATTCTTAGCATTTTCAGACTTATGTTCTGCTATTCTACCATCAATATGGAAGTAGAAGTCAGACCTCACAAAACAGATTCACTTTAAATTATTCCTTTGTTAAATAAAATTAATACAAAGTTAAGTATGATGGTAAGAATGAGTTTTCCCAGGTTGCTTGCTCTTTGAATGCGACTTTCCTCTATGAAACTGCAAAGTAGTATGGAAAGGGGTAATGGAAAGTCTGCAAATTGGTTCAAGATTTTCAATGCTGATTTAAAACTACTTACAGGGGCGGAGGAGGACCGGAGTCCAAATCTGGCCTCAGACACTTGACACATTTACTAGCCATGTGACCTTGGGCAAGTCACTTAACCCCAATTACCCAAACTTCCCCCTCCAAAAATGCAAAATAAATGAACGAATGAATGAATAAAACTACTTACAAAGCTGATGCATTGGCAATTTTCCAGACCACCTCAAAAAAATGTATTTGAGAAAGTTTCACAAGAATGAGCATTCTACCACCTGACTGCATGTTACTAACCTATGCACACTTCAGGATGAAAGCCCTTTCATGTAGATAATGCAGCCAGCTCAGAATTATAACTAAATTAAGTATGTGAAAAATTACCTACAGAAAACATTGATTCCCCAGAATACTTCACTTTATTTTAAAGGGTGTTATAAAACTCTCAAAATTGAAATAAGTTAAATTCACTTAACTTAAATATATACATGCATATATACATGGAATGTATTACTTTCATGAGATTGATAAGAACTCCTGAGAAATCAAATGTATAACAATACCAACAAAAACGTAGAGAACCACTAAACTACAGTTGTGTTGCCTAATTATTATGTAATCATTAATTCATACAATCCTTTAATCTAAATTAATATACTTACTTTGCTTCTAGTTGGACTACTCTTCTCCTGTGATATATCAGTGTTGTGGGCTCTGCTGCCAGAACTTTCAGCTTTCCATGAAGATAAAATGCATTTCTTTGCCTCTTCTTTATTATCTCAATGAATGAATCATATTCTTGTTTGATTGAAGTAAGAATAGTTTTGTATGCGGTGACATGCTCTATTATCTGAAAACATTATTTTCCTGACTATGGTATTAAATTCATTAGAACATAACACAAAAGCCTTGCAAACACAGATCACTTTGAAATGATATGAGATTAGAATTAGAATTCTACAGATAAACACTTAGCAAACTTAAACTACCAGATTTTTTAATTTATCTAAATTTTATTTATTTATCTAAAATTTATTTAATTTATCACCATCATCTGCTAAGCACCTGCTAAGCACCCAATGCAACATCATTTGCAGACTATTTGACTAAGTACTGTTGAGGGGGTGGGGATTGCATTCTTCATGTTTATTGGAGGCCTCGGGTGGGGGTGCTCTGGCTGCGCTCTTCTCCTCCCTCTCTCTCCCATGATCCCAAATGCAAATGAGATAGAACAATCTTTATCTTTAAAGATCTTATAATATGTTGGGAAAAACTGAATACACCCTAAAAATAGCCAGCTAAAGCTAATATCAGGCTGAGTTTTCTTAATACTGGACCTTAAATCTCATTAAAGCATACTGGTTTTACTTTCCCCAAAGAATGGCATTTTATAAAATAGAAATACAAAAAGAAAAATCTAGGTAGGGTTTTTTTTTTCTGAAGCTGTCAGAAGCAAACTCATTCAAAATATTTTAAACCTGAAAACATGTAGTGCCTGGGTTGCTACACAAGAGGAAAAAAAAAGCCTGTTCATGGATGCTTGGCATTTAGGGCTTTTAACAACAACAACAACAACAACAACAACAAACTTTAAAAAAGGCTTTCAGTGCTATAGTTTTAGTTAGGTGAACTACATTACCCCCAGTGTTTTCTTTTCTGCCTTAACCAAAAAAACCTAAGTTACTGTCTGAATGCTGGAATCAGTTCACCTGAGATGTCCGAAAGCGCTGTTGTATCTTTCAGACAGATTTTGTTATTTTATCCTCAATGTTATCCTCAAATGAAATTTTGTTTTGTAATGTATTTTAATCTGTAAGTTCAAAAGCAATTGTGTTTTGATAGTAGGTGTGTAGGATGAAGTGTGGTCTCTCATTTGCTAAAGTATATAGAGCCTTTGGCCTCAGTGCAATAAGGAAAATAAATAAATAAGAGAACTGGCTCTAAGCTGTGATTAATGAGACTTGCTGTTTGAGGTAAAAGGCATTTAGGACCATAACTAAATTTTGTTTGGAGTTTGAATTTGGGTATGGTTGCCTGCATAAGTCAGTGTCTGCATCAAGTGCCACAGGCTACTCAGAGGGAGTGTGATCCTATACTGTTAACAGGTGGAAGTCTACATCTACTAAAAAGGCCGAAGGGGCAATCTTAGCCTCAGCTAGGATGGGACCCTTTCTGGCTCAGCTTACCCATGAAATTCCTTTGAAAAGGAATGTTTCCCTCCTATTCCTGAGTCTAGCTGTGAGGTGGTACCGATACTGCAAGGATGGATATCTGTGACTTTACCTGAATTTAAACAGAGCCAAGGATGTTTTATCCTGTCATATTTGGAATGTCACATGTCCCTGCTTATCCCTTCTATAGCAAGTTTCTATGATCAGAGCAAGTAGTCAGTAAAAGATATGAACCATCTTGTTTTGTGGTTAACAAATGTAAAGGAAAGCTGAATAAACTGAATAATGGTTCTGAGGGATTTGGAAAGACAGATAAGAAGGTTTGGGGACAGGGGGGTGGAGCCAAGATGGCAGCATAGCAGCAGCAACATATCCCAGCTCTCACATAGCCACCCCAAAATACCCATAAAATAGGACTCTAAACCAATCCTAGAACTCCAAAACGCACACAA
>CM053585.1:81890136-81935687 GCA_028646515.1 Pseudochirops corinnae
TGGCTGCCGTAGACTTCCGGCTGACTGGATAATGAAGACTCCAAGACTGAGGCCCAAGACAACGATCCAGATCCAGGCCGCTCAACGCGAGAGCCCTGGCCTGAAAACAATCGCTCAGTCTCCCTGCTGTCTGCAGGCCGCTGCGGGAAGCTACAACGCGGAGGCGGGTGCAAAACCTCTGCTTTTCGCTTTTCCACTCTGGAGACCTTTCGGTGGGACGCTTATCTCCCCCTTTGGCAATCCCCACTCGCAGCTGTGTAATCCCTCACCTGAGAGCTTTCTCTGCTTCTTCCACCCAGCCACCCCCGGGGCACAGCCTCGGCTTCAGGCCAGGCTGGTTTCAGTTCGCAGCGCTGATATAGTTCCTCGTAGCAGAGCTGACTTTAGTGGGAAGTAACCTTGTGTGCGCTTTGGGATTGTAGGTTTGGTTCAGAGTCCTATTTTATGGGTATTTTGGGGTGGCTATGTGAGAGCTGTGATATGTCGCTGCTGCTACGCCGCCATCTTGGCTCCCTGCTCTTTTTTCCTCTTTTTAATCACAGCTTTCAGGTAGCCCAATAATTCTTAAATTATTTCTCATGGATCTATTTTCCAGGTCAATTGTTTTCCCAATGAGTGAGTTCACATTTTTTCCTATTTTTTCTTATTCTTTTGATTTTATTTTATCATATCTTAATGTTTCATAAAGTCCTTAGCCTCCATTTGCCCAATTCTAATTTTTAAAGATTTTCTTCAGGGAATCTTTGTATATTTGTTTCCATTTTTTATGTTTCTTTTACCAAGCTATTGACTCTTTTTTCATGATTCTCTCGCATTTCTCTCATTTCTTTTCCCAATTTTTCTTCGACTTCTCTAATTTGCTTTTTTAAATCCTCTTTAAGCTCTTCCAAGAGTTCTTTTTGGGCCTGAGACCAAACTGCATTTTTCTTTAAGGCCTCATGTGTAGCCATTTTGACACTGTTGTCCTCTTCTAAGTTTGTGCCTTGATCCTCCAATCACCATTGTAACTTTCTATAGTCAAGTTCTTTTTTGTTTGTTTGTTTGTTTATTTTACCCATTTTTTCTGCTTATTTTGTGATTTGTATTTTTACGTTAGAGTTGGGCTCTATACCTGCACTGTCCCAAGTTTCTTGTGCCAGGGCTCAGGGTCTTGCTGCTGTCTTTCACTGGGTTTCAGAGCCTAAATACTGGTTTGCACTGGGGAACAGGGCCTCCCTGCTGGCCTTCCCTGGAAGTGGGATCTCATTGCTGGCCAGCCCTAGAGGCAGTATCACTTCTTGTCAGCAATGGGGGCAAGGCCCCACTGATGGTCGGAACTGTGGGTGGAGACACTAGAGTGGGACTTTGCTGTGCAGCAGACTGCCAACTTACCACCTGGGCTGTTGCTAGCTCGCTGGGCAATGGGTCCTCTCTGGTAGATCACCCCAGGGCTTGGAGCCTTGCTATAGCCCCCTGCTGTGAGGCAGGCTACTGTGCTCCCCTTTCCTGAGTGAGACTTTTCCTGCTGAAACGGTAAGCTGCGTCCCACTCCTAAATGAGTTCTGAGGTAGTTTTCAAGTTATTTGGAGGGGTATTTGGGAGGTCTCCAGGGAGTTCCTGCCTCACTCCACAATCTTAGCACCAGAAGTCACCCCCTATTTATTTTAACAGATAGGAAGATGGTCTGAAGCTGAAGGGTAGCTGGCGGTGGTTATACAGTTGTTGAGACTTAGGAAGGAAGTTAAGTGGGAATGTCATGTAATTAAGAGGTAAAAATTAATTAGAAATGATAACTGGCTATAAAAGGTTTAACCAGATTTTAAAAGTTAAAATATAAACACCTACAAGTATTTTTTTTAAAGGCTAAAAATTTTAGCTATTATGAAGATGAGGGGAAATTGCTGTGATGTGACCTGAGTGCAATGTCTATATTTCTGCCAGAGTTGAATGACTATGATCTTTTTTCCAAATGTAAGCTTGAAGAAGGTGATGAAACATGAAAAATCTGCTCATTCCAAGGAAAGAGAAATTAAAGCCTTAATGGAAGAAAAAAGAGATTTGAGCAGAAAGAGAAGATACTTGATTTTTGTCAGAGGAAAAAGAGAATGAAACAGGCAAATGTACAATTAAATTCTAAAAAGAATTTGAGACTCTTCTTGAAGAAGGGAGCTGGATACTCTGTGGAGGAGGAAGCTTCCTGTCCTCCAAAAACTGACATAATAAATGGCCATAAAGCCATCATTCAGCAAAGGCTAAAGGAAGAAGAGAGGTATATTGAGAGTACTATTTATCAACCTGACAACAACACAAATAAAATGTCTTTCTTGGATATTTATTTGAGATCTAACATAGAACTTCCTAAGATTTATTAAAATAGATAGCAGCTCACCACTTCTGGTGATTCATATGGACACAAAAAGATACTGTCAAAAGGAATTTAGGGAATATTGCTAATGAAGTATCAGGCAAGAAAATGAAGATCAAAGCTGTGTTTTCCTCATTGTTGCCCACTGAAGGCAAGGTCCGCAGATGAGAAAAATGAAACTGGGAAGTAAACAGCTGGCTAAGAATGTGGTGTCTGAGAATAGGATTTGGATTTCAGGACCACAGCTTAAAATAAATGACATATTCTTGGCCAGGGATGAAATCAACCAGACAAAGGCTGGTGACAAGTATCACAATTTAAATCAATAGGGCTTTAAACTAAAAAAAGATGAGGGAGGAGATTACCTATGTATATTCCCCAAATTAAATAGCACAGAGTATAGCTACAATGAAGTATGAAGAGAGGCTGAAACACCCAGGAACAAAAACCCAGGGAACCAAAAGTATGGCCTCAACTATTTATATACAAAAAGGCATTTGTTAGGCAACAAATAAGAGGAACTAGATGTTTTAATGCAAGGATGCAAACTTGACCTTACCAGAATCAATGAGCTTTGGAGGGATGAAACCTAGGCCAAAGGTATAGTAGTCATGAAGGACTTCAATTATTCAGTCATCTGTTGGAGTGCTCTCTCTCTCTCTCTGCCAAAAGCAGAGCAACTCACAATTTTTTGCTAAGTACTTAGTGATAATTTCATCCTTCAAATTCCTATTTTGGTCAGAGCCAAAATGGCAGAATGAGAAGATATATTAGAGTCTAGTTCTCTTTTCATACCTACTCAACAAAGATCTAGAGAACATGCCAGACTGAATTCTGATTGGGAAATACAAAAAGTTACAGTGAGTCATAATTTTCCATATACAAAATGTACAAGGAGGTTTAGGAAGACAAGATTGGTCTGCAACTACTGGGAAACAGGTCTGGCCAGGAAAGCTGGCTGTGCCACAAGAAAGCACTTTTCAGTGCTCAGGGGATTAAGGGACTCAAGGGACTAATTTGGCAACTAGGGACTGAGAAAAGGCCAAGACAGAACAGAAAGAGATCCTGGGGGATCCCTAAGCACTTGAAAGAATGGGTGTCTTCTGGCAACACTGCTAGCCAGCACTCAGAACTGGGTCACAGATCCAGGGCAGAGAGGAGCAGTCTTAAGGGGGTTTGCTGGGAATGGAGCAAGTTTCTGGAAGAACACAGGAGCTATGTAGCTTTGATACCCAAAGCAGAATGAAGGCTTCCAGACCAGAGAGGATGCTGAACCTCCAGAGCCTCCTAGTGAGTCAGAAGTACCTGAGCCAAGCAGCGGTATAATGAAACTCCCAACCAGAAACAAGCTAACAGACCCAAATCTGGGTCAGGAACTTGAAGAATTCAGACAAGAAAGGTTATTAAAAGACCCTGCCCCATATCACAACACTCTGCGGATACTGAAAGCTTTCAGGACCCCAGCCAGAATACTGAAAGCAGAAAAAGGACTTAAGAAGACAGAATTTCAAGCCAGACTACCCTCCCAGAAGTGAACAAAGTCCAGTGCTAATTCAAAGTCCAAAGTCAAGAAGTAGCCTGGAAGAATGAACAAACAAAAAAAGAACCCAACAGCAACAGAGAAGAAAAGAATGACTCAAAAAAATCTATAAGCAAAGCCTCAAAGATAAATGCAGCCTGTACACAAGTCCAATAAGAATTCCTTGAAGAATTAAAGAGGGAGCTAAAAAAAATTTAAAAACCAAATGAGAGGGGCAGCCAGGTGGCGCAATGAAGAGAGCACCGGCCCTGGAGTCAGGAGGACCTGAGTTCAAATCTGGCCTCAGACACTTGACACACTTACTAGCTGTGTGAACTTGGGCAAGTCGCTTAACCCCAACTGGCCTGCCTTCCCCATAAAAAAAAAATCACTAAAAAAGTAAGAGCAGTAAAGGAAAAAATGGCAAAAGAGGTATGAGACTGAAAAAAAAGATATGGAAAAAAAAATTAACAGCCTGAAAAAAGAGGTACAAAACCTTACTGAAGAAAATAACTCCTTTAAAGTTAGAATAGGCTAAATGGAAGCTAATGACTCTGTTAAACATCCAGAAATAATAACACAAAGTGAAAAGACTGAAAAAATAGGAGAAAACGTGAAATATCTCACAACTACTAACCTGGCAATCAGATTGTGGAGAGACCATTTAAGAATCACCAGGCTACTTGAAAGTCATGAACAACAACAAAAAAGAGCCTAGACATCATATTTCCAGAAATCGTTTTTTAAAAAATTAACCAGATATCTTAGAACCAGTGGGCAAAGTAGAAAAAGAAAAAAATCTACCAGTTATCTCCTGGAAGAACCAATATTACAGACAAAACCCAGGATTCTCAGGTCAAGGAAAAAAATATTAAAAGTAGTTAGAAAGAAAGAATTCAAGTACAAGGAGTCACAATCAGTATTACACAAGATTTAGCAGCCACCACCATAAAGGAGCAGAGAACTTGGAATATGGTATACCACAAGGCAAAGAATCTAGGCTTACAACAATCAAGAATAGCCTAACTAAAAAAAAAAAAACCTGAAAAAATGGGCCTTTAACCAAACAGAAGACTTCTAAAGATTCTGATGAAAAGAATAAGGCTGAACAGAAAGTTTAACAAACAAACACAGGAGTCAAAAGAGTCATAAAAAGGTAAACATGAGTGAGAAATCATGAGGGACTAAAGAAGGTTAAATTGTTTACATCCTTATATGGGAAGATGATACATGTAATTCCTCAGAACTTTATCAGCACCAGAAATCATAAAGGGAGTCTAATCAGAAAGGTTTGAGTGTAATTATGATAAATTTTTATGATCTCAAACAACAGAATAGGTAGAGAAGAAGAATACACTGAGAGAGGGAGGGAGAGGAAGAATAAGGAAAATTATTTCGCATAAATGGGAAGTGCAGAGTTTATACAACAAGGAAGGAGGGCATTAGAAGGAGAAAGGCAACATTTTCATCTGAAGTAGTTAAAGAAGGATAGAATATATATTGACATACAATTGTATACAGAAACACATCTTACCCAGCAAGGGAATAGGAAGAAAACAAGGTTAAGGGAAGGTTCTCTGCCAAGGACAATGATCCCTATACTAGAGGTGATAGAACATAAATGACTGATAGGAAGTTAATATGCAATCTAAGTCAAGAAAAAGTTTTAAAAGAGCACCTAGTTTCCCTTGATGAATGCAAGTTACCTAGCTCAAATAAAGTACATCATCTGGTATTGAAAGAACTAGCAAATGTGATTGCTGAGCTACACTCAATGATATCTCAAAGATCAAGGAAAACTGGAGAGTTACCACAAGGAACTAATTTTTTTTTAAAGGAAGAAGAAAACAGTCTATAAACTATAGGTTACTGAGTTTGACAGATTTCTAGGTAATTCTAGGTCATTAAATAGATGGTTGGAGAACCTTTAGGAAGGGAAGAGGTGATTAGAAAGAATGGACATGGCTTCATTAAGGACGGGATATGCCTGATAACCTTATTTCCTTTTCTTTTATATGATCACTAAATTAACAGATAAAAGGAATGCTGTGCATGTAGTTTTGCTAGATTTTGGCAAACTTTGCAATAAAGCATCTCGTTATTCTTGTTAAGAATATGGAGAGATATGAATTAAACAAAAATACAATTATATAGGTTCAGAACTGGTTGGATGGCTAGACTCAAAAATTAGTTAATGGTTCAAAAATCATTGTGGCAAAAAGTCTCTAGTGAAAGGTAAATATGTCTAAGTGAACAAAGGGTTGACAAAGTGCTGAGCTGGAAACCAAGACAACCTGGGTTCAAGTCCTTCCTCTGATATATACTAGTCACTTAAACTTTCTGTGTTCTAGGTAATTCTCTAAGACTATAAGGTTTCAGAGAATCTGACAAACTGCATTGAAAGATCTCTCCTCCAGTATTTACCTATACAGATGAAATCACAGGTCCAGTTCCTATTCCTATAATGAATAGACAAAGATAGGTCCAGTCCCTATCCCTATGCCCATATGAATAGATAGGTCATGATAGCTGTCTTCAAATATCTGAAAGTCTGTCATGTGAAGAAAGGTTCAAACTTTTTCTAGCTGTACCAAAGGCAACAGGTGAAAATTGTAATTAAAACAGTTTAGGCTTGATGTCAAGAAAGACTTAATGTCACAACCAGTATTTCTGATAAAGGCCTCATTTCTAAAATATGCAGAGAATTGAGTCAAATCTATAAGAATACAAGTCATTTCCCAAATGATAAATGGTCAAAGGATATGGACAGACAGTTTTCAGAGGAGGAAATTAAAGACATTTATAAGCATATGAAAAAATGCTCTAAATCACTATTGATTAGAGAAATACAAATCAAAACAACTCTGAGGCACCACATCTCACTGGTCAGATTGGCTAAGATGACGAAACAGGAAAATGATAAATGCTGGAGAGGATGTGGAAAAATTGGAACAATAATGCATTGTTAGTGGAGTTGTGAAATGATCCAACCATTCTGGAGAACAATCTGGAACTACGTCCAAAAGGCTATAGATAAGTGCATACCCTTTGACCCAGCAATACCACTTCTGGGACTGTATCCCAAAGAAATCACAGAAATGGGGAAGAGACCCTTATGTACAAAAATATTTATAGCAGCTCTTTTTGTGGTGGCAAAGAACTGGAAGTCAATGGGATGCCCATCAACTGGGGAATGGCCAAACAAATTGTGGTATATGAATGTAATGGAATACTGCTGTGCTATAAGATATGAGGAGCAGATGGACTTCATAATAACTTGGGGAGACTTATATAAACTGATGCTGAGTGAGGAGAACAGAACCAGAATTTTGTACACAATTACAGATACATCATATGTGTGATGACTAACTTTGATAGACTGGACTCCTCTCAGCAATACAAGGTTAAAAGACAACTACAAAAGACTCTTGAAGGAAAGAGATATCCACAACTAGAGATTGGTTTTCAATTTTGAAAACTGAAGCAAACTATTTTCTCTCTCTCATTTGTGTTTTGTTTTGTTTTATCCCTTTTTCATTGTTCATCCCATGGTTATAATCCTTTAAAACATGACTAACGTTCAACATGAAGGTCTTGGTAGAACCTATATTTGATTACATGCCACTATGGGGGGCAGGGGGAGAAGAGGGAGGGGGAGAAAATCTGAAACTTAAGAGATTGTAGAACGGAATGTTGTAAACTAAAAGTAAATTAAAAGACATCAATTAGTTTTTTAAAAAGAATGTCAAAAAGATTTCTTAAAAATTAATTGTTCAAAAATGAAACAGGGTATCTAGAGAGGAGGCGGGTTCACTCTCCATGTTGATTGACTGGTTGGTTGGTTGTTGTTTTTCATTCTTGAAAAGGAACAAAATGACATCACTATGTTGGAGTCAAGATACAGTGTGTCTGACTATGGCTAATTAGACCAATACAAGCTTAGAATGCTCTATCACACGTAGGGCACAAGTAGTCCACATGAACACTTGGAGTGGAGATGTCTAAATTTCTGCATCACACATTTCTTTTGAGCTCCTTCAATTCTGCTTCACTCATAAAGCATACAACATCTTCTTTGATGCAGACATGCCACACTAGGCAATCCTTTGCCAGGGTCTTTCATGTCATGCAATCGATTTCAAAGTTCTTCAGAGAGACCCTGAGAGTGTCTTTGAATCATTTCTTCTGACCTCCATATAAGGACTTGCTTTGCGTGAGTTCTCTGTAAAAGTCTTTTTACGCAAACATGTTTGGCGTTTGAACAACATGGCCAGCCCACTGGAGTTGTGCTTTCTGTAGTAGAGTTGGAATGCTTGGAAGTTTAGCTTAAGAAAGGACCTCAATATCTGGTACCTTATCTTGCCAGGTGATCTTCAGGATTTCCCTAAGACATTTCAAATGGAAGCAATCCAGTTTCCTGGCATATCATTGGTATACAGTCCAGGTTTCACAGGCACACGACAATGAGGTCAGCACAACAGCTCTGTAGATCTTCAGTTTGGTAGGCAGTCTGATACCTTTTCTCTCCCACATTTTCTTTCAGAACTTCCCAAACACTGAGCTAGCTCTGGCAATGCATGAGGCAACCTCATCATCTGCAAAGCACACTGCCAAGGTAAGTGAATTTATCCACAGGATTCAAAATTTCTCCATTTGCTGTAACCAATGGTTCAATATGTGGATGGTGAGGTGCTGGGTGCTGAAGAACCTGCATTTTTTTTTTTTTGGATATTAGGCAAAATTTAATACAAGCAGCAGAAAAATGATCTGTATTTTGTTGCATCTCAGTCTCAGGGGGTACATCTATGAACAAAAAGTCATGCACCAACTCTTTATTCACTTTATTCTTGGCTTGTAGCCTTTTCAAGTTAAATAATTTATCGTTAATGCAAATAGCTGACCTTGATGCTGTTTTCATCCTTGTTGAAGGCATCCAAACAAAACTGCTGAAAACCTCATGCTGAGAGCAAGCACACAGTCCTGCTTCACTCCACTGCTGACTGGGAAAGTGCAAGAGCACTGTCCATTATCCAGAATCCATGCAAGCATGTCATCATGAAACTAATGTACAAAACTGATGAACTTCTCCAGGCAATCAAATTTTGCCATAATTTTCCACAAAGCCTTCACAGTTGACAGTATCAAACCTTGGTCATATCAACAAACATTGTGTACAGACCTCTGTTCTACTCCTGGCATTTCTACCCTCCATGTAGGTCTTTAAACAGAAACTAGACAACCTATGTTATACTGGAAATTCTTATAGGATATGGGTTCAACTAGAAGTTTACTGTGGTACCTTCTGACTTTCAAATTCTAGGACCCTAATATCTTCATAAAATCAATGTATGGCTTTTAAACAATTTAAGCTGTGTGTATAATAGGAAAAAAAAATATGTAAACATCATTTAAAAGCAAATAATAATAATGCCCTGATAGCCATTTTTCATTTATCAATAGTTTCAGAAAGAGGATATTTTATAGCCTATAATGTAATACAACTAACCTAAATGCTAACAAATGTACTATTCATAAATACAAAGTTGTGAAAATTTTTAAATGTCCAAAGATTTTATAAAGGATCTGTATTTATAATTTTGGAAATAGCAAGTGATTATAGCTGAGTGGCACAGAAGATAGAACACTATTATCTGGAGTTAGGAAGACCTGAGTCCAAATCCTGCCTCAGATGTTAGCTATGTGACCTTAGGCAAGTTACTTAACCTTTGTCTGCCTCAATTTCCCTACCTGCAAAATGAGAATAATAATAGCATCTACCTGCCAGGGTTATCATAAAGATAAAATAAAATAATATTTATAAAGCATTTTGCAAACCTGAAAGTGCTATATAAATGCTAACTATTCTAAATACTCACCTATTACATTTTCTTCCACAGAGGGACTGAGTTTACTGCTCAGTTCTTCTTGCAAATCTTCAACAAGTCGGTAGATAATGTTGTGAAGTTTAATTCTGACTCCTTTTTTCACAGCCAACTGCTGGATAACTTTGCTTGCATTCACACTGAAGCCATATACAATACCTGACAGGCAGAAATGGAACTTTATGATTAGTTGACACAAATACTGGAACATTTGTTTGCCTTCCACACAGAAAATAAACTCCTGATTATGTTCTTGACTTCATATGTGAACAAAAGGACATTGTCAAGAGAAAAGAAATTCTGTAAAACTCTTTTTTATGGTAATTACCAGGTTCTCAAGTGATTAGAGAAATTGACATGGTTCTAATATAAATTCTATTTCCCAGACACCCTGCTGAAAATCATCTAAAGGACCATACTATGGATCATAGGCAAAACTTTACATCTCATGCTAGGAAAAAAACAGAATGAAGTACATTAGGGGAAGAAACGAATTACAAATGTTACTGGCGTGATTTCAGAAACAGTAAATTATTAATAAATTAAAATCTTCTTGCCCACCCCTTTAATAAGCTCTTGATTGTAAACTTGCCATAAAATACTCAAAGATGAAATGGCTTAATGAGCCAGGAATTTTCTAAAGAATTCCAAACTTTCTAGAAGCTAAACATTTCCTCCATACTTTTTTCCAAAGAACATATGATTGAGGTACATATAACTATCATTAAATAAAGCCCTCTGGCTTTTAATAATACCTCAATCATTTAGAAAAAACACATGAAAGGCCCCTCAGAAAGGTTGCTCATCAATATGTATACAGATCACAAAACATAAATTATCTACATTACCCAATATAGTGGTGGTATACAATAGGAATGCCACAAATATACCTGTTGAGTGATCAGATAACACCTCTGAAAATAATTTTTCCATATTCTATATATCCCTTATTCTGAGAGAAGAAGGAACATGTTACCCAAAGCACTTATTTGTTTATAGTGCTGTAGTGTTAATATTGTACAAATTGGGCAAGACAAACTTGACTTAAATTTATGATATGCAGTATAGTTAACTTAAAAGGACATATGGTCCTTGTCCTCTTGAAGTTAAAAACTGTTCTCACCAAAGTGGCTGGCCATGAGTGAAAGATGGGGAAGCACCAGAGTAGGTCATAAGGTAAAGGGGAAGTTTTTACAAATCAATGAAAAAAGCACAACAGGCATTTGTTAAACTCAGGCCTTAATAATTGGGCTACTATAGTAACAGAAATCATTCCCTCCCCTTTCCCCCTCAAAAAAATAAATAACTAGGCACCTGTGAGTACTGGGCAGAGCTCTCCCATGAGGACAGCATGAGAAAGTGAAATAGAGTCATGATTCTACTGAATGGATGCCCGAGACTGCCTTACTCTCTAGCAAATAAGGTCTCAAATGGCAACAGAAAGCCTACAGGTAACAAAAGCTGACAAAGGCTTACATATCAATTGTATACCTAAACAATTCATTTAGTGAAATAAAGGTCACTTAAAATATTGAAACTTTACCATTAAATGTTTCAGCAAGATCAATGTCATTTTCATTAATATCACCTACTCCAAAATGTAATAACTCCAGTTTACATTCATCTGTAGCATCATAGGTATCAATAACATTCAAAATAGCCTCAACCGAACCATCTACGTCACCTAAAGAAAAAAAAAGTTTAGGACTACTGATGTTAAAAGGCTGAAACTCAAAAGCATTTAAATCAGAATAATCTCATTCAAAATAGACATGAAATGCCAGTTATAACCATATTCGTTTTTCTTTACCTTGACTATGCATAAAACCATTCAGTCTGTGAAAACATAATGAATATCTTATAAGTGGGCGCTAAGTTGTATTTTATAGCACAACTATAAATAGGAAAACCTTCACGAGGATTAAATACCGTGAATACTTTGTGCAGCAAATAATAAGCAAGCGCTGCTTCAACAAGTGCCTGGCCCACAAGTGAGCACACGATAAGCATTTACTGATCAACTGAAGAAAGTTCAAAAGCAAAACATGTTAACAAACCAGCACCTTTAATGATTATAGGAAGCTTGTTGAAATCTTCTGTTTTCTCTTTAGGTTTTATGTTTTGCAGTTTTTTAATTTCCTGGTATTTTCTATATCCTCTCTCTTTCCAGTTCAGAGATCCTAACTTCTCCCGGGCTCTACGATGTGAATCTTGGTGTTCCTTTCGTTTTGTTTCAATCACTTTAAAATCCTCTTTCATTTTCTCTTGCTCTTCAGCATACTTCCTCCAATCAACAACTTCACGTGCTCTTTGCTTTGCAAAAAAAAGTTGGCATTATTATTTACTCAGGTAGAAATCAGTGGCTGCTTTGTTGAGAAGCTGACATGAAGCTTTTTTCATTATGAAAAGCAGAATAGTGTCCTGGAAAGACCACTGCGCTTACTGTCAGAAGACCTGTGTTTGAACCGCCTAGGATCACAGATTCAGACCTGGTAGTGACCTTCCTGATCATATAGTGTGACACTCTCCTGAACACATTTTCTCTATTAGGAAACAAAGACCTAGAGAAGTTAAGTGACTTGACCAAGATAATACAGGTAGTAAAAAGAACAAATATTTGAATCCAGTTTTTTTCATTAAAATCCAGAACTTACAAGGTTGTTATGAGGAAAGCACTTTGTACACTGTGAAATCATATATAATAGAAGTAAACTCTTCCTACTATGAAACCATGTAAAATCCATTTCCTTATAGAATTTATAAAAATTCCTTTACACAATTTTAATTTCAGGGTTTGTACATTGATACCTCAATGGATCTAAAGGACAAAATCGGCTATGATGTCTTATCCATGTGGACACTCCCTTTGCTGTGCTGCAGTTACCAACCTATCCACCCCTTCTCATTCTGTGCAATTCTTGCATGTTCTTCCAAAAATCCTCCAAAGAAATTCTACCCAAATCATAAGGTTAATGGGATATAAGATCCTCTCTGCCTATTAGTAGGCTTCATATGGAGCCCTGCTACAGAACCAATTAGGCTCTGGGCACAGGGAAGTCAACACCTTTTCAATTAAGTGCTGATTTCCAAGGTTCTCAGCACTTCATCAATCAAGTTTTTGACTGGAAACAGTAAATATATTGTATTTCTTGGAGGGAGAAGTGTGGGCAGAGAGAAACCCAGGCTGAGAGAGAAACAGAAGGAAGAACGTGCCTAGGGGAACTTGCTTGTGGGGAGGATTGACAAAGAGAACTGCTTTTGATGTCAACACACCCTGGATTGGTAATGAATATCTTACTAAACCTTGATTTTTGGTATCCTAATAGCAATATCCCAAAAAAATACTTTGGTTTTGTCTTGGACGAGGAGAGTTTATTATATTTTGCAAACAAACCCTGGGAATACATATGCATATTCATAGCAGTTGCTGTGGGTACCACACGGGCATTATACAAGTCTGGGCAACTTTCTTTTCTCTCATCTTCCTGACATTGTCTGGTTAGGAGTACAAGATCCAGGCTGTCCAACTATTATCCTTCATTCCTGCCCTATCATTTTTTAATACTGATGGGAATAAAAATACTTGCATATCTACTTAATAATTTTAGCGGGAAGAACACAAAGTACAAAAAATAAAACTTAAAGCACTTTATAAATGAGAGTAATGATGAAAAGGAGCTAGTGGTTTATGGCATTTTAGTTTAACTTCTTAAAGAAACACATACTCTCCTTTTGCAATTATCAACAACAGCATATTTAGGAACCAAACTTAATATACCTCAGATTCTACTTCAAGAATTTCATCTCCTGCAGAAGGAAGGTCCTTCCAACCTATAATTTCCACTGGCATGCTGGGACAAGCATCACTGATAGTTTTTCCATTCTCGTCAAACAGCAAACGGACTTTTGCCCAACTCTTTCCGGCGACCAGAACTGCACCTTTTCTCAAAGTTCCTCTTTTAATTATAGCTGTAGTTACTGGACTAAAAGGAGAAAAAAGTGTTTTTGTAAGAAAAGCTCCTATTGTTACAATTCATATATAGTCAAAACATTTTATTGGACCCTAAGATCATGCCATTATGATGGTAAACATTTATGTTTCCATGATCTCAAAAAGCAAATTTCAAGAAGATGCTCCACTACCATCAAGAGGTACTTCTAAATGAGTCTAGTGTTGTACACAGAGGTTCACTATTCTAACCCTAAACTGTTTCTCTATATTTTAAAACTATTTCTTATAAAGAACCACATCAGAATAATAAACAAAATTCCTTTCAAACTGTCAACTGTGATTTTTTTTAAAGTTGTCCCTGTCCAATAATCCAATGTTTCAGTTGTAATCACAGAGAACCAAAATATGCAACATGAGAAATGTCTGTCATAAACGTCCTTGCTGACCTTGGACATGGTATTGCTAGAAATCACTAGGTTTGAAACATTTTCTCTTACTACTACTGTGGATTTCATAGAGGTAGCAACAGGGGAATGGGAATTCAGTTGTTACAACTTTTGAGATAATAAGTGATAATTCTGAAGTGTTTTAGACTTTCCAAGCTTTCATTCCTGAATTTTTCCACAACAACATGACTACAAATATTAGGCCCCTGCCTCTTCCCCCATACCAGGAAAGGGCAATTAATGAAAACATCTTGATGTCAGAGTCTGGGTGAGTGGAATGGTTGAGAATGGGAAGAGAATTGGATGCAGAAAGAAAATCTCCATCTTTAGGAGGTAGTATCACAGAAAGCTTGTATGATCAAAGACCAGACAAGATAGCAGAACAGAAAAAAATCATCCAAGCTCTCCTCCACAACTACTCCACATAAAATCCAGAAAACATATCAGACCAAGTCCTGATGAGGAAATCCAAGAAGAAAATCATAATGGATATTTTTTTGAGTTGGGGTTGGCCCAGGGAGTCTGCCCTAGGACTATTCCCAAAGAACAGAAAGGTTACTTGTTATGATTTTTGAGAAGAGTGGCAATCCTGAGGTGTTCAGAATTTTCCAAACCTCCATTTGCAGACACTTGAAGACAGGGTCTAGCCAGAAGCAGCAGCACAAGACTTTCCACCACTGGGACTAAACTGAACAAGGGCATTCCCAGGGCTGTACCAGAGCCAGAAAAAGTCTCGGATCCAGCACAAAGATACTTGACACCATGCAGGGAACAGAAACCGATGCCAACTTTTAGGTCTGTCACTGACAACCAAAGCGAGATCACTGATCCACGGGCGAACCAAGAAAGAAATCTGAATTTAAGTGTGGCGTGATAGGGCAGGAAGTAGCCATAGGCCCTATATTGTGTACTGTGTTACAATGGTTAGAGCACCAGGCCTGAAGTCAGGAAAATCTGAATTCAAATCCAGCCTGAGATATTTACTAGTTGCGTGTCCCTAGGCAAGTCACTTAATCGCTGTCTGCTTCACTTTCCTCATCTGTAAAAACGAGGACAATAACAGCACCTAAGCTCCCCGGGCTGTTGTCCGAATCAAAGGAAAGGAGAGGGAAAAGAAGACACTGAGCATTTACTAAGTGCCTACTATGTGCCAGGTCCTGTGCCAAGGGTTTTACAAATATCATTTCATTTGATCCTCCCAACAACCCCAGGAGGCAGGTGCTGTTAACCTCAGGTTTGCGGATGAGGAAACTGCGGTCGACTGAAATTAAGTGACTTGCCCAGAGTCACGCAGCTAAAAGTCAAGGATGGATCTGAACTCAGGTTGTCTTCCTGATTCCAGACTGACGCACTATCAGGTGCCTCTATCCAATGAGATACTATCTGTAAAGCTCTTAACACAGTGCCTAATACACAGAAGGCTCAATGACGATAATGTAGTACAGAAGCAAGTAGCAGCTATGTGACTATGACCCTGGGACTGGACCAGGACCCAAGAGGACCCAAACCAGGATCTATGCTCACCTCAGACACTCCCCCCAAATACGTGCAAAGTCCAGACCTAACATGAAGTCATAAGTCAAGAAGTGGGCTGGAAGAATGAGGAAACAAAAAGAGAATTCCATCATAAAGAGCTCTTATTGTGACAGAGACACTTAAGAAACAAACCCTCAAGAAGAGAATGACTCCAAAACACGCACAAGCAAAGCCCTGAAGAAAAACACATCTTGGACATAATTTTAACCAGAATTCCTGGAAGAGATGAAACAAGAATTTTAAAATAAGCTAAAAATTATTTTATAAATAAAATGAGTGTACTAGAGGAAACAATTAGAAAGAAAAAAGGTGCCTCCATTTGGGGAGGGAGGAGAAATGGAAAAGAAATGAAAGAATTGAAAGGATAATCAACAGCTTAACATAAGAAGTATAAAAACCATGAGAATGGACCAAATAGAAGTTAATAATTCCATGAGATAACAAGTGATATTAAAACAAAGTCAAAAGACTAAAAAATAGAAGTATAAGATATTTCTTATCAGAAAAAACAGATCTAGAAAACAGATCAAGGAAAGAAAATTATAGAATCATTGGACTACCTATGAAGGAAGATGCTATCTACCTCCAGAAAAAGAACTAATAAACAGAAGTACACATAGTATGATTTTATATATGTTTATAAATTTGCATCAAATGGCAGCCCTTTCTAGTTTGGGGTGGCATGGGAGGGAGATACTTAGGAACTTAAAATGTAACAAAAATAAGTAATTTTTAAAAAAAATTTATCACTGGATTACTAAAAGTCATAACCCCCCAAAAAAGAGCATAGACATTCTATTTCAAGATATCATAAAAAAAAACTGCTTAGATCTCTGAGAAATAATGGAAAAAATGAAAACTGAAAGAATCTACCAGTCACTTCCTGAAAGAAACTTCAAAATGAAAACTCCCAGAAACATTATAAACAAAATCTTTGTTTTCTAGGTCAAAGAAAGAATATTGCAAGCAGCCAAAAGGAAAGGATTCAAGTACTGAGAAGAAAAAGGAATATACAAGATTTGGCAGCAACCATTATAAAGAAGCCGAGAGCTTAAAGTACAAAATTCTACTATTGATCCCTTATCCTTATTTTTTTTTCTTCTTTCAAAAACAAAACTATGTGTCATATGGGCATATGACTTTTTCAAATTTAATTTTGTAAGTCAATAAAAATCCATCTCCTCCACCCTCCCCCCCGTCCTTGAATAAGAAAGAAAAACAAAAGCCTTGTAAGAAATATGTACAGCCACACAAAAACAAGCAAAGTCATGTGCTCAGTTAAGAATATGTACCTTCCTCCCTCTTCTACAGAGATGGGAGATCATGAGAGTACAACATTGCATATACTATTGGAATTGATTCTGGAATTTGAGGAATTGCTTTTTTCCTCCTTTTTATTCTTTGTTATAAAGGATAACTTGTTAGTGACACAAGGATAAGTTAAAAATTGAGGTAACATAAAAACCAAAGATAACAATAAATTTTTACAGAGTAGAAATGTTTAGTTAAAAAAGGAAAAATAGAACCATAACCAAATACAATAATAGGAAATCTAGAATACAAAAACAGAGCTACATTAACATAATTACTACCAAGTACTGGCTTAATTAGAAAGCATAACCAATAAATAGCAATATATTTACATATGTACATATACGCAATCCTACCCTTTTCCTTTATCTGTTCGAGACTCTACCACTACTGCTTCCACAAGACCAGTGGGATCTCCTTTCAGCTCCAATATCTCTGCAAGAGCAACTGTTGCCTCTGCCAGAGCCATCAGATTGTCACCCTTTAAAAGCAAAAAAAAGTATTACTAAAAATTATCTTTGATGCAATTACTCACTATATATATATATATATATATATATATATATATATATATATATATATATATCTGTACTTAAGACAGAAAGTACATTAATCTTTAGTATCTACATTATACTTTTTCCTCTTAAAGGGTATTCAATTAACTTTTGATTAATTATAAGAACCAATTAAGAAAAAAATTTCTAGAAAGATAAATTAGCCCAAGGTCAAAAGTTCTAAAAAGTAAGCAAGCAACCTATGCCACATTAGGCAGATCTGTTGGCAGATCTCTATAACTCACTACCATGCATCCCACCTTTTACTTTCTCTACTTTTTTTTTATCTTCCTTTCTTTAATCCTTCTTATTCTCCTAAATCTGCCCTTATTAATCTTCTTTTTGTTTTTATTTTCCTAATGCCTAACACTAAGTAGGTATTTAATAAATGTGTGTTGAATTGTTATGTTCCCTCATCATTTCTCCTAATAATGTTGTTTCATATCTATATGGAATTTTATGCATTTCAAACTTTTTTAAAAATTTTTTTTTTTGCTTTTTAGAGGGGGGGAGGGCAAGGCAATTGGGGTTACACGGCTAGTAAGTGTGTCAAGTGTCTGAGGCCGCATTTGAACTCAAGTCCTCATGACTCCAGGGCCAGTGCTCTATTTACTGTGCCACCTGGTTGCCCCAATTTAATTTTTTAAGTCAACAAAAATCTATCTCCTTCACCCTCCCTCAAGCCCTTGAATAAGAAAGAAAAACAAGGGGGCGGCAAGGTGGCACAATGAATACAGCATTGCCCCTGAAGTCAGAAAGACCTGAGTTCAAATTTGGCTTCAGACACTTACACTTACCAGCCGTGTGACCTTGGGCAAGTCGCTTAACCCCATCTGCCCTCCAAAAAGCAAAAAATTTAAATTAAATTTAAACTAAAAAAAAAGAAAGAAAGAAAGAACAACAAAACCCTTGTAAGAAATATGTTTGGTCAAGCAAAAACAAAACTTGGCACTGGTAATGCTAAAAACATGTCTCTATCTGCTCTCTGAGCCCACCACCTCTCTGTCAGAAAGTGGGCTGCATGTTTTATCATAGGTCTTCTGGAATCTGGTCATTGTGTTGATCAGAGGCCTTAAGTTGTTCAAAGGCATCAAACTTATAACACACTTCTCATATGAATTTCATAACAATCATATGAGTTGGTAAAGGGACTAGTATATTCATTTAATATATGAGGAAATTGAAGTTCAGAGAGATTAACTGGCTTACCCAAAGTCATGAATTAGTATAGAACAATAACAGATGTCTTAATTCCTAATTGGGTGTTCTTTCTACACAGTACCTGACCACAGTGGGCAGGCAGGTGGTACACTGGATAGCACCCTGGACCTAGAATCAGAAAGACCTGAATTCAAATCCAGCCTCAGATACTTACTAGCTGTGTGACCCTGAACAAGTCACTTAACCCTGTTTGCCTCAGTTTCCTCATCTGTCAAATAAGCTAGAGAAGGAAACAGCAAATCACTCCAGTATCTTTACCAAGAAAACCCTAAATGGAGTCACAAAGAGTCAGACATGAATGAAACAACTGAACAATAAAACCTGCCCACAGTATGGGGTGGTAACACTCAGGACTAATGAAACTAATGACACAGGTTATAAAAAATAACAACTGGGCAAGAACTATGAGTAGTAAACAAAAGGTATTTTAGAAAGGTCAAAGTACCCAGAATCAAAAAACCTGTGGCCACCTCCTGCCCCTGCCACTCCCTGGCTATGTGTTCTTATTCAAAGTATTTTTCTTCTCTGGGGCTCATTTTCTTCATATGTAAAAATGAAGAGGCTAAGCCATATAACCTCAAAGGTCCCCCCCAAAAGACACTCTGATTCTTATGATTTTATTAATTCTCATACTATACACATAGTAAAGGAACTACTTCTATAAGAAGATAGGCAACAGTTACTTTTCTTCTAAAAAAAAGGGGGCTCTCTGCTCCTATATACTACGGAAAAACTAAATTTCACTGCCAACCCTCACTGAAAGTCACCTGTGCCATTCCCTGGGTGGATTCATATATCTGCTATACTTATCTAATGTTATCAGAGAAAGAAAGTCTTATATTTCCAGATGTCCAAGGCTTCGGCGCCTCATCTCATTATCATAAGCTTGATTGTTGTGCTTCAAGCACATCTAAAATGCAAATCAAGGAATGTAAAGGAAAATGTAAAATATACTATAGACATAAGAGCTTCTGGAACAGAGAGATGGTTTTAATATTAATATAGGAAATTATTTCTAAACACCTGAGACCCCAGAAAATTTTGGACAAGTAAAGACAGAATGAAAACTAACTGCAGAAATATAACTGTGTCTGTGTGTGGGTAGGTGTGTTCAATGTTGGCTGATGTTCAAAAAAGAAGGATCTGTTTGCTATGGACATGCAGAGGGTCTTAGATATGAATGAAGGAAACAGCTAATGTTACTTAAAAGCAGTATATGATGGATGGAGGAACTTACCTTCACTGTATTTAAGGGGCAAGAAGGGACTAATTGGTTAAATGAAAGGAAAACTATGGCATGCTCCAAATCTAAGAGCTATAGTGACTGAAAGTCAATCAATAACCAATGAAGTAAGTCCAGTATTTTCTCTGATTTGTTTCAATCTTCCTAGAATTTCATAAAATATTTTTCACTCATTATTTCCCTGAACCCAATTTTAATGCTGATACCCTTTACAGAGCCATTACAATAACCCCCAAATGGGAGTCAAAAGACCTGGCCTTTCATCTTAGCTCCCGAATTAAGCAGTGTGGCCTCAGGTATGTCATTTAATGTTCCTCATCTGCGAAATGAGGAAAATAAAATCATAGGATTACAGATCTAGCACTGGAAGGGACCTCAGTAGCAATCAAATCCAAGCCTTTCATTTTAAATATGAGGAAACTTGGGTGGAGCCGAAATGGCGGAGTAAATATGAGGAAACTAAGGCTTAGAGAGATTTAGAGAATTGCCCTGGGTACTATCTGAGGTAAAACATGAATATAGGCAGGCCAATGCTAAAATTCTAGCTACTACTCCATACCACTCCACAACATAATACCAGCTTTGCCTATTTTACAGATTGGTTCTGAGAATCAAACAAGATGATATATATGAAAGCATTTTCAAGGAAGGAAACCAATACCTATTAAGTACCTACTATGTGCTGGGCATTTAGAAATATTATCCCATTTGATCCTCACAACAACTCTGGGACATAGGTGCTATTATTATTTTCCCCATTATTTTCCCAGTTGCAGAAACTGAGTCAAACAGCAGGGAAGTGACTTGCCCAGCATCTGACAGCTAAGAGATCAAATTTGATCTCCAGGTGGTGCCACCTAACTGCCTTTCAAAACCTTGAAAGGCTAAACAAAGTTAATGTATTATTATCATCACCTGAATATGGTTATCTCCAAGTTACTTACAACTTACCTTAAGTGCAGAGATATGTATTGCCTGAACATCACCCCCATACTCTTCACAAACCACATCATAAGTCAACAATTCTTTCTTCACTCTTTCAGGATCGGCCTCTGGTTTGTCACATTTGTTTATAGCAAGAATGATTGGAACTTTAAAAAAATAAGAGTTTGAAAAAGGTGAAAGGATAAGTGAGTTTACAGTACAACTTCCTTCTCTGTCACTTAAGATGGTAAGTCCTTATCCATACTGATTTTCCTTTATTCAGTGGCTTTACAAACATTCACTTTAGGGTCTAATGGTAACAGTAAGTATAAAAGTAAGCAATTCTTTACCAACATTAGCTACCATTTCTGTTATGTACAGCAAAATGTAAACCAAGGCCTGTGTTTTCAATAGGAAACCTAGTGAAAATATGAGCTATACCATCTGCAGGTCACTGATTTAACTTAGTCACTGATTATTTCCCTGGAAACTTCCTGGAGATTTTGAGTATTTAGTAAAATGACAGTTTATCCAAATGTTCTAATAAAAATTAGAAAGTCACTAAATTTTGGAGCCATGAGGATCCCCCTAATTTTACAGAGAAATAAACTGAGGCCCAGAAAGATAAAGTCTCTTCCTCTCTCAAACAGGTTAGCTAGACATTAGTAGCCACTCCTGGGTGGTTCCCAATGCTGATAGTCATGGAAACTCTGACCTGTTCCTAAGTGAGTTTTCCCTCCCTAGACAGCCTGTCAGCCCTTCACTCCCAGAGACTTACCACATTAATGAAGAACTTAGTGTGGACTCCCAATGGATATTAGCCCTCCTACAGTTATGAACTGACATCCCCAATCCTCACTCAGCCTCCCCAGGGAGCAGGGATTAGGGGCATGCACCACCATTCCCACCCAGCTTGATCAAGGTCCTAGAGCTCTTAATGGACAGAGTTAGGGCAAAAGTTCAAGTCTCATATTTCCTGGTCCAGTGTATATTTTTTAATGAATAATGCAACCTCACAATGTGAGAATGGAAACAGTACTTAAAAAACAAAACAGAAGCACATTTTTGGCAATACATCTAAGTACAATTGAGGAATTCTTTATATGTCTTTAAAAATTATTTCATAAATAAGACCAGGAGAATAATATTCATAACAATTACAAAAATGCCAATGGAAAGAAAGAACCAAAGGAACTGAAATCTGAGTAACTACCCTGTTCTATCTTTTCATTGTCATTTCAAAAATGGCCTGTTGGGTAGAAGAGGTATATATTTTGAAATAAAGGATATATACATATACATATATATATACACACACACACACACACACACACACATTCTATAGTACATACTGTATATATATAGTGTGTACAAAAATTATTTCATATTTCTACCACTACTATAAGACCCAATATAGGATCAAATGAGATAAGCTATGTGGAAAAAATATTGTAAAGTTTAAAGACCTATTCATATGCAATATATCATTTATCATTATCTGAGAGCCATAAGAGTAAAAAACATAAACATAAATCTGTACATATAAATGTAAATACAAAATACACACATAGATTGATAATTAAGTTCATCTAGACCAGGGGTTCTCAACCTGTGGGTCACGACCCCTTTGAGGGGTCAAACAACCCTTTCACAGGGGTCACAGGGGTTGCCTAAGACCATCAGAAAAATAATCTTTCCGATGGTCTTAGGAACCGAGACACTGCTCCTCTATCGGTCTCCAGGTGGGTCCGCCCACATGCAGATACGCCCACATATGAGTATTAAAGGGTTGCAGCATTAGGAAAGTTGAGAACCACTGATCTAGACTGAAGAATGTAAAGATCTTCAAATGTTTTAGGCAACCATAATCAGAGACCTTTAAAAAGCTTTCATGGTTCTATTGTCAATCTCAGCACTCCCACTGAGAGTATGGACCTAAAATACATTGTAACTGCTCTCAAGAATCTTAATCCAATAGATTTCAGATTAGTAGACCAAAGGAAAAGAATCCATTCCTGCATGGTTTACCCACTGCTTTAATATGTTTACCATCATCAATAATACCAGCACTCATTCCTAAACCTGGCATAATGAATTCTCAATTACATTAATGGAGGGAAGCAGAAACTAAAATAATTCAAAACTGAATAACTCAAATATCTGGCATTGAAATGCATCTGAGGCCTTACGTTTTAATATGACTGTATCACACAAAAATTGCATCCTATTATAAACATCTGACAAGAGAAATTAGTTCTGATTCTATGGGACATATTCTCTTCATATAAAGTAAATGCAGGGAGCTTAGTTATCAATAAGTCTATTAAGCAGACTCAGAAATAAGAGTTAGCTCTATGTGCCTGAGATGTCAACAAAGTAAATTCATAAATGCTAGAGAAAGGATTGTTCCCAAATTTGGAAGCAAGATTCGTGATTGTACGGGGGATAAATCCCACTAGGGACAATAAAGTGGGCACTGAGAAACAATATTGCCAGAGTACCTCCTCCTGGGAAGATTCTATGATACTTTCACAAAACTAACTCTTTCTCAAAATGGAGAAGTAAGTACCATCCCAATTTTACCAAGGGAGAAGGAAGTCATTTCCTATACTTTGCACAATTAGTAGTAAGCATTCTCTCTGATACAGTATGAAAATTCCTTTTCGGGATTTAGAAGAACAGATTTGTGAATGGAACTGCTTTCTTAAATTGTGCTAGGCTCATGAACACTTCTATACTTTATCAAATACTAAAGCAAAAGTGGTCAGTCATACAAAGTACCTTGAGCATTTTGGGCATGTTGAATAGATTCCACGGTTTGTTTCATTACTCCATCTTCTGCTGCTACAACTAATATGATAATATCCGTGAGAAAAGCACCCCTGGACCTCATTGCTGAAAAGGCAGCATGTCCTGGAGTATCAAGAAAGGTTATCTTTTCCCCAGAAGGTAGAGAAACTATGAAGCAGAATTCCAAAGAAACAAGAAATTAAAAATGTATCATCTTTAACTTAAACAAACACAAGTGCCATTCCTAAATATATTCTACTCTGAAATAAATAATCATTTGATTTGTTTTAGCAAAGAATTAGAATTCAGAGTAGAGATGATAAATTAACATTAAAAAAGATGATGAAACATTAATATTATCTTTAAACTTCACATGAAATATCTTCTGTTATGTAGCCTTCTTTAAATTTCAAGCTTACAATAAAATCCAAAAACATGCCTATGTATATTCTGAAGAAAAGAACCCAAATAATCAGGGATAAGAGAAAGAACCTATGTTTTGCAAATGTATACCACTCCATTTTAGAAAAAAGAAAACAGTAGCTACATCAATTCCCTGAGCAACACAACATCTCTGAAAGAAAGTTACAAATACATGATCCAACTAGAATTATGGAATGATTTTAAATTGAAAGTTTATTATACATTTACCTAGACTAGAAAGGGAATTAAAACATGAAATTTACCTCTTACGAAATTTACCTATTTTCTGAGTAGCTAGAGAGAGGGATGTCAGACAGACAGTGCAAATACCGTATTGGTATGCAAATGATGATAAGGATGAGTTATTATTGTTGTTATTATAGCAACACTTAAATCATGAAGGATTTAAGGAAAAATCTAGACAAGAGTCACTTAAGATAAGAAGGCATTAAAGCAACAGTGATGAAGGAGGGGTGCCCATAACTAAGAAATCATGGATTTATCAAAGCATCCAAACATATTTCATCCACATCAGTTCTAGGTTTGTGCTTCAGTCTGTCCTCCCCATACTTTTAAACTGAAATATCGCATTTCACATTACTGACATATGAAAATTATAAATGGAATTCCTAAGAACATTAAAAGATAATCTATATTCATACCAAGGAAGGCACCAATATGTTGAGTTATGCCTCCAGCTTCCATTGCTGCTACTTGAGTTTTTCGCAGTTTGTCAAGTAAAGTTGTTTTCCCATGATCAACATGACCCATTATGGTAACAACTGGGAACCTTGGGACTAAGAAAGCTGGATCCGCCTCAGGCCTACAATTAATAGCAAAGAATTTTCATTACAAAATGTTAGAAACATTGTATATCCTGTGTACTGGTTCTCAATTTGCTCTTTAACAATAAGTTGCAGCAGAATCATCACTTACATAAACATCATTATACCTCCTTTGTTCTAGGTATGAAATGATTTATGACCAAAATAAATATAAATTAAATTAATTAATTAAATAATTTTATTATTCAATTCATTCATTTTTAGTTAGCATCCTTACAACTCCCAACACAGTGGTAGATACCTAATAGATAACTGAATATATATTTGCTGAACCAAAATTTTTTATTCAAGAGTTATCAATCATACATGGCAAACTGAGAAACACAATTCACATTCATTTTTAACAATCAAATACATCTTCAAAGTAACAATGTTGCTTTAAAATACTTGAAATAAGAAAAAATTTACCTCAATATACTCACAGCATTTTCAAGACATAAAGCAATTCCTAAAGCATATGTTTTAAATAACCAAGCTTAGAATACACTACCTCATCAACTCCAATTATTAGAATGTCTAGTTTCCTTCAAAAGTCAATTCAAAGGCCATCTCCTACATAAGGCTTCTCCTGATCTTCCCTCAACTGGCTAACACTTCCCACCAGAATTACCCTGTATTTGCTTTGTATATATTCCTCTATATACATGATGTCTCCAGAGTAATACATAAACTCCCTGAGAGAAGCAACTTTCCCTGTATCCCCAACAACTAGCACAGAAACCAATATACAATAAGTACTCAATAAATCCTTGGTGATTCATTGATTGGTGTTTCCATTTTTTAAAAATATTAAACTTGAGTTTTTACCTTCTCAAAGCATCTTTGTTTTCTCTGACTTTATCTTGTTTTAGTTGAACTCTTTTGTACTTCTTCCCAGATTTTCTTAAAACTTCCTTAATCCAAACATCATCTAGGGGTGATTCAGGCTCAAGTAAGTCAATGTCAAGAGCAGTGTTCAACAGGGCCTCATATACATGATCTAATGAAAGAGATGATACAGCTTTTAAGAAGAATAGAGTATTGCTATGTTCAATTTCACCAATACTTATTTAAAAAGCCCATAGACACAGGAGCATTGGGTTAGACACTGGGGAGGATGTAAAACTTAAACAAAACAAGGTCTCTACTCACAAAAATCTTACGATTCAGAAGGGAGACAAGACACAAACACAGATTACTATAATACAGAAATATTTGTTATATCCATTAGAAAGATACCAAAAAAAATATTGTGTTTCTAACAACAAGAATGTAAGTAAAGGTTTTCTGGTTGAGACAGCATTTGAGATGAGCCTTAAGGGATGGGTAGAGGAATTCAACAGGCAAGAAAGGAAAAAGGTGACAACTCCAGTCATAGGAAACAACTTGAGCAAAAACACAAAGAAAAAGCTTGGAGTGTATTCAAGAGTTGGTGAGCATTCTGGTTTGATTAGGGCACAGAGTAAGAGAAGAGGACTAATTTGAAATCAAGACAGTGACAGATTGTGAAGGGTCTTAAATTCCTTGACAAAGAAATATGAACTTTACCTGGTAAGTGACAGAAGCCACTGGACATTTTGGGGCAGAAATCATACAATAAAATCTATACATAAAGAAGATTTGTCTGAGGCTATATAAAGTATGGATTGACAGGAGGAAAGAATAAAGGCAGGAAGATCTTTAAGGAGGTTACTGTAATAGTTTGATCAGGTGGTAAAGTGGCCCTAGCCTGGGATGATGCCAAAGAGAACAGAGAGGAGAAACAACTTAGAACGCTGTGGAGAATGACTTGGCAGGATTGGATAACTATCTAGAAATAAAAAGTAAAGGCAATTGTAAAAAATAACATCAAGGTTTTGAACATTATTGACTTGGGTGAACACTGGCATCTGACAGAAACAGTGAAGTCATTAATGAAAATATGAAAACATTAAGCATTGGGGTCCTTTTGAAACATCTAAAAGCATACAGGGCACAACAGATAAATGTTACTAAACATGGGTCACTCATACAGGCTTTCATAAGCACACTTTGAAAATGGCGTGGACACTGGAGAACAATTTGGAACTATACTCAAAGGGCTATAAAACTGTGCAAACCCTTTGATCCAGCAATACCACTGCTAGGTCTCTATCCCAAAAACGTCCTAAAAAAGGAAAAAAGATCCATTTGTATAAAAATATTTATAGAAGCTCTTTTTGTGGTGGCTGAGAATTGGAAATCAAAGGGATGCCCATCAACTGGGAGAATAGTTAAAAAAGCTGTGGTAAATGATTGTAATGGACTATTATTGTGCAATAAGAAATAACAAGCAGGATGATTTCAGAAAAACCTGGACTTACATGAACTGATACAAAAAGAACCAGGAGAACACTGTAATAGCAATACTGTTCAATGAAGAACTATGAATGAGTTGGCTATTCTCAGCGATACAATGATCCCAGACAATCCCAAAGAACTAATGATGAAGCATACTTACAGAAAGAACTGATACCGTTTGAAAACAGATTGAAGTATGTCATTTTTCACTTTCATCTTTTTTATTTATTCGAGACTTCTTGTACAAAATGATTACTATGGAAATGTTTTATATAATTGCACATATATAACCTATATCTAATTGCTTACCATCTCAGAAAAGGGGGAGGGGAGGGAAGGAGGAAGGGATGGAATTTGGAACTCGATGATGATGTTCCACTGGACTTAGAGAACCTTTCAGACCTGATCTACCAATACGAATTACAGGACCACTACAGATATAGTTTTATTACAGAACATTCTACATAATTTTCCTTTGTTGACTCTGTACATTTGTTTTCTTCATTAATCTAAGTTTTGCATGTAAAAAATTACAAAAAATTATGAAAACACCCTAAACTGAACATCTATAAAACACACTTTAAAAAGCTGATTTTCTAACCACTATCATGCCATTGGGGTTACTAGGGCCCTAAAATAAGCAATCAGTAAATATGTTGGAGGAGGAACCAGTACAGTTCAGCTCTCCCAAAAAAGTACTCCAACAAAGACCTATAAAAAGAAACCAGACCAAGCAATGGTCAAGAAACCCAAGGAAGCATCAGTGATCATCATTTTCCCAGTTGACATAAAGGGAAAAATAGAAGTTCATAAGTACTGGACACTGGGTCTAGCAAGGAAGACACCAGCAGAGTCTTCAGTGAGGAAACTGAAGTAGGGCAAGTAGTGTACAAGGGCAAGTAGTCCTGATACTATGTTCTCTGTGTAATAGGTTTGATGCTGTATAGGGAATAGGAACAGGAATCAACTGGAAGGTCTGTTCTGAATAGCCTAGAGCTGCATCAAAGATCCTGTAGGATTTAGGAGAGAATCTATAGCCAGAATATGTCAAAGAACAGTCTCGAACTGTACACTGGGCATGACCCTGGAATGGAGCAGTAAATTCATTCCAAAGCTTGGTCTGAATCTTGCAGCTAACTAGGACAAGAGCTCAGACCAAGGAGGGAGCCTACAGTTCTGTCTCTCTGAACCTGCAAAGCTTTCTATTAGTTAAAAGGAGGCTCACGGACAGTTGACAGGAGCTACAACCAGGGGCAAGCCACATGAGTAAGGAGCTTGCAAAACTCAGATTAGGAGTACAACAATACATTTTTACACTGGATCAGACCACTCCAGGCACAACGAAAGCTTGCAATTCCCTAGACTAAGCTATTCCAAAGATCCTTAAAGAAAACAGTACTTAATACCCAAAAAGAGTAGCAAGATCCAAGAAAATATAAATCAGGAAAAAACAAGGCCCAGACATTTTCTCCAGAGCTGCAAAAATTCTGGCCCTAGCTAAAGCCCTAATTGCAAGAGCAAGGGTGAAAGAATAAGTAAACAAACAAAAAAGAATCCCACCTTTTATAAAGAACTATTATGATAGCAAATCTTAAGACACAAAACCTGAAGAGAATGATTCCAAAACATCTACAACTAAAGCCTCAAGGAAAAACACAGCTTGGGCACAAGTTTAGCTATAATTACTAAAAGAAACAGAACAAAACTTTTAAAAAGATTTTTTTAATGATTTTGTAAATAAGAGTTTTAAAGAGAATTGGAAAAGAAATGGGTGCTTTCATGGAAAGATTCTGAAGAATTAGTAGCTTAGTACTAAAAGTAACCTTACCCACACAACAGACTTCTTGAAAATTAAAACAAGATAAAATAGAAGTTAATGACTCCATGGGACAAGAAATATGAAAAACAAAGTCAAAACACTGAATAAGACAAAAAAGTATAAGATCTCATGTCAAAAACAATTGAACTGGTAAACAGATAAAGGAGAGATAATTTAAGAATCACTGGGTTACCTGAAAGCCATAATCATAAAAAGATCCTAGAGAGATAATTTAAGAATCACTGGGTTACCTGAAAGCCATAATCATAAAAAGAGCACAGTGAATAGAGCGCCAGTCCTGAAGTCAGAAGGACCTGAGTTCAAAGCCTATCTCAGACACTTAGATGCACTAGTCGTGTGACCTTGGGCAAGTTACTTAACTCCAATTGCCCTGCTCTCCCCCCTCCAAAAAAAAAAAGATCCTGGATATAAAATTTCAAGAAATCGTAAATGAAACCTACACAGACATATTAGATCAAGAGGGCTAAGTTAAAATAGAAAGATCATCAGACATCTCTTGACAGATATCCCAAAATAAAAGCTCCTAACAATGCCACAGCCAAAATCCAGAGCTTCCAGGTCAAAAAATACTACAAACAGCTAGAAAAAACAAGTTTAAGAGCCACAGTTAGGCTCACGCAATATTTAGCAGCTGTGACAACAAAGGAGCAGACAGACTGGAATATGATATTCCAGGAAGCAAAAGTTATAAACTTATAACCAAGAATAATCTACCTAATAAAACTGAATATAATCCTATAGAGACTTTAATGAAACAGAAAACTTCCAAGCACTCCTAATGAAAAGATAAGGACACAGTAGAAACTTTGACAAAAAAAACAAAATAGTCAAGAGAAATAACAAAAGGTAAAGACAAGTGAGCAACTAGAAGGGATTACACAGGGATGAAGTGTTTTACATTTTAAGAGGTGATAGGATGCAACTGTCCTCCCATAAGCCTAATGTCATGAAATAAGTCAGCATACCTTGGAATGATTTTATGTTTGATAATCTTAAAGAAGAAAGGAAAGGAAAGGAAGGGAGAAAGTAATACTATAGAGAAAAAAAATGCGAATGATGGGTGGGAGAATTTATCCCATATAATTGCAGAAGACTATACAAAAAAGCAGCAAGGGCTAAGGGAAGTAGTTAACACTTGGGTCTCACTTTTACCCAAAACAGTCACAAAAGGGGTGACAAATACACACACACACACACACACACACACAGAGTTGGATGCAAAAATGCATTTAAATCAACAGAGACACAGAAGGAAAAAGGCATAAGTATGTAGACTCAAGGAAGGGTTAAGCATAAGCATGACAAACTAACTTTAGAAAAAAGAAGGAAATATTTGGCAAGTGAGGTTTTAAAGGAAGTAAGAGGAGGAAAAGGAGGAGGAATACCATTTTTATATAGTGCTTACATATATAGTATATGTACATATAATAGATATAATATATAATTATAGTGATGTAATTAAATATTATACATTATATATATAGCCTATATAGCAAGGCACAGTGATAAGCCCTTTACAAATACCACTTCGTTTGAGCCTTACAAAAACTCTAGGATGTAAAGGTGCTATGATAATAGCATTTTACAGTTGAAGAAAACTGATAGAGGTTAAGAGACTTGCCCAGAGTCATACAGCTAGTAAGTATCTGAGACTGGATTTGAACTCTGGAAGATGAGTCTTCCTGACTCAAGGCTTGGCACTCTATCCGCTATACCACCTAGTTACCATAGATAAACTGTAAAACTACACTTTACTGAAGGGTAGCAAAGATAATGAATTAATATCAATACTTACCAAATAATATAGCATTTAAATACTTAAGAGTAAACAAATATTTAACTCAAAGGAAATTCTAAATGAGGTACAAGGAAAAATATAAAGTAAAACCATAATAGCAGGATATCCCAATGTACTCCTTTCAGACCCAGATAAATATAACTAAAAACAAAGCAACCAACCAATAAGAAAGAAGTTAAGGATCTAAATAGAATTTTTAAAAAGCTAGATAGGAGAGATCTCTGGAAATTTCTGAATGGAAATAAAAAGGAAATAAAGAGAGACAGATTGTGTACAGTATAAAAACCTCACAAAAAATGCAAAAATACAGAAATAATAAACATATCTTTCTTGACCATACTATAATAAGAATTTTATTCAAAAAAGAACTATTAAGAAAAGGACTAAAGATTAATTTGCGATTAAGAATCCTAAAGAATTGGCAGTCAAAGAACAAATCACAGAAACAAGAGATAATTTTGTTAAATATAATGACAACAACGGGACAATACACCAAAATTACTGGGATGCAGCCAGGGCAGTCACTAGGGGAAAATTTATATCTCTAAACACTTTCATCAACAGGAGACAGAACAGATCAATAAATTGTCCATGCAACTTAAGAAACTAGAAAACCTACATATCTTAAAACCCTAATTCATCAACAAAATAGAAATTCTGAAAATCAAAGAGAAGATAAACAAATCCAAAAACAAATTTTAAAAAGCACTGAATTAATAAATAAAATTAAGAGCTTTTAAAAAAAAAAAAAAGACCATGTGTATTGAGATGTGAAGCATTTCTAGAGTGGGGAACACACAACTCCATCTTTCTCTTATTACAACTCTACCAATCTCACTGTTAAACAAAATATTGGCTCACATTAAACTATTTTTATTAAAAAGCTGTTGTTTTAAGGTTTAGTTTTGTTTCTTCCTATTTCAACAACCTGCATTATATGAGTCACTGTTTTTCTATAAAGAATTTAAGTCAGAAATATATCAGCAAAACAATTTGCAATCTGATTTCCTAATTTATGTTATCATCCCAACTGGATGATTAAAATATTTTAATGAACATAATGATAGAAGAGGAAAAATTATAAAGCAACATTCCTAAGTGGGAATAAGGCCCCAATGCTGTCCTTGTCAAGCAAAAACTACAAAACTATATTATATGCAAAAAGTATTATTATAAATTTGTTCTGGTATTTCCAAAAACAAATCTCTTACTGTCTCACAGAAAAGAGTATTCTTTCACCTTTCTAATGCTAACTCCTCTCTTATGTCCTTGATCTCATCTCTTTCTGCTACTCATTAAGAGTTGATTCAGCAATTATCTGCTGTCTCATACTTTCCCTCTGCCTAAAAATATTGTCAAGTACTCTTTCTTTAAAAAGTGTGAACTTTCTTTAAACCCTGGTACACTATCTAACTACCATACTCTTTCCTTTCTTTCACCAACAAATGTCTCAATACAGGAGTCATCACTTCTTGGCCCTACATCCTCACTCCTCAATCCTTCCAAACCAGCTTCTATCCCAGATCCTCTGCTAAAATGGCTTTCTTAAAGGTCAATCACCTCATAATTGCCAAAGACCATGGCCTTTTCTCAGATCTTCCTTGACCCTTCTCTCACAAAGATCTGATATTGTTTAACACTCTTTCTTTGGCTTCCATTATACTATGCTGTTCTACTTCTCTTTCTCCTTTTCTGTCTTCTTTCCTACCACTTCATCCCTAATTACCTAAATATGATTATTGCACAATGGTCTGTCCTCAGCCCTCTACTTTTTCCTTTGGTGATCTCTACTGCTATGATTTCAAAATTTTGTTCTTTCAATTGACTTCCAAATATATAGCTTCACTCACCTCCTGAGGACTAAGTTGCCTTCTCTATATCTCCAACTGGATTATCCTGCCACCACCTAAAATTCACCATTTCCACAACTAAATTTTTTATTTTATTCCACAAACTAGCCCTTTCTCTTAACTGCTCCATTTAGAATCTTAGCATTTAAAGCTAGAAAAAAAGCTATTGCAAATATCACCATATTCCTAGGTATCTAGGCTTAAAACTAGTCATCTTTGATTCTTTCCTTCCCCCCTGTCAATTCTACCTTTGAAATACCCCCTTATGCATCTCTTCTTTTCCACTCACAATGCCACCACAGTACAGTGAGTTGTCATCTCCTGTGGCCTAAACAACTGATCTCTTTCCAATTCATCCTTTGTGCAGTTGCCAGTCATCTTTCAAATACGCAGGTCTGATCAACTACCTTCATTGTTCAAAGACCTTCATTAGTGCCCTAACCTGGTAGTCAAGGTCTTCAACCATTCGAGTTTTATTTCATGCAAGTCAAAAAAGAATAACCATTCCCATCCTGCTCTCTTCCACTTCCATACATATTTGTGATTCTTCTACCTATATCTGAAACACATTCCATCTATATATCTCCACACATTGAAATCTTTTTTTCCTCAAGTCCCACCTTCTCCATGAAGCCCTCTGTGATCCTCCATCACTCTCATTAAGCAGTTACCCATTTCCTCAATCTAACTGTTGTACTCAGTGAACTCCTCTTATGTACTTATATCCTTAGCTGTATTACACAGCTATCTGTGTATACCTCTTACCCCATACTATTAGCAACTTGAGGGAAAAGGGTATGTCACCTTTTAACTTTTTATCCCCAGGACATAATATAGTTTATTGCACTTGGTAGGTGCTTAATAAATGTTTATGGAATGTTGAATCAATGAAGGAAAAAAAAAAGGTAAGAGAAAAAGCATAAAGAAATACCAAAGACATTCTCTGGCCCCATTCCAATAATCTATATCAATTTCTAAGAAAGGTTAAGTGAGTAAAAATATATGTTTTTATTTTGATAAAGATAGAAAACTATATGTAGCAATCTGTCCCAGGATTAATTATGACCCATAACCTGAAGAAGGCTAGAAAACACTTAAACACATTATTCTTTTTAAACAATATTCTATTCTTCATCCTTGATTGCCTCAATCTAATGCCAAATGAAACACTAGTTCTTCAGTGTTCTTGGGTTTCTTTTCCCTTCAAAACCATCTGGCTCACCTATGTCTTTATTCATAGCTCTGGCAAGGTCTTCAACAGTCATTCCATTCCATACCTCCACCTCCTGCTGTTCCTTTTTAGAGTTCTTCCAAGGTAACTTAGATTTCTGTGGTCTTTCCCCCTATAAAAAAATGCATGTGGGAAGAAAGAAATCTAAATGAGACAATTAGATTATCTGTGGCTAATCTGTTTTCATACAATAGCTATCAAATTCTTTTCAAATATATATTCCCACAAATAATCTGATCTTCAGACTGAAAGTAACATGTGACATTAATAATTTAGGACAATATACAATGTTTTTAATGTAATAAAATGGCAGCCTGGTAGCAGAGAGTGCTGGACTTGGAATCAGGAGAAACCTGGGTTCAAATCCTGTTTTTGAAAATTACTGGCTGTGTGACCACAGGAAGGTTAACTTTCTGAGGCCCATTATTCTCATCTGCAAAGTTCTGATAATAAAAGGTTATTGAGAAAATCAAATGAAACAATATGTAATGCTTTGTAAACTTTAAAACACTATATTAATGCCAATTATTATCAGTATTTCTGGCCAACTGAAATTTCTCTTCTTCCCTGCACCCCACCAAAAAAAGATTACCTGGTATGCAGCATTTAAAAATAAGGAGTCTTTAAATAACAAAATATTCAAAATTAATTTCTAAGAATGGCACTGGGTACTTTTAACTTAGCATTAATAATAAAGTGACTACTAAAAAGATGTTGAGTACCTTCTTTATACTTAAAAGTCTACACTGTGATAAAGCAAAATTGAAGAATGTATCTGTTTGCCAAGATTGTGGTACACACAGGGTAGTAGACACAGGGTAAATAGAGGAGGGTACAAGCTTCCATTGTACCAAACAAACCCTTCTTCGACACAGAATATGCAGCTGCCTGTAAGCACTGGGAAACAGCATCAGATTTTCCAACTTCAGTATTATTCCTATGTTCATTTTCTTCCTACAAAAAATATTTTAAAATTTTTTAATACTTTTAATATTTCAACTTAAAAAAAAAAGATGGTCAACACAGACCTGAAATATCTGTTAAGGTAAACAAAAGACATTTCTTATATATCAATTACAGTAGATATTTATGCAGTTTCATTTTGAAAATACATTTCTAACAAATATTTTTTAATATTATGGGCTCTTTGCACTAAACAGATTTATTTTATTAATTAATTTCTTTTTAGGCCCATTCTAAAACTATCATAAGTCACCCACTGTTTACTTCTGGATCTTTTTTTTTTTTTTAACACAGCAAAAATACAAGGTTTTCAAAAACCTCCCACATTATCCCCACCTCAGGAAACTAGCAAGAAATATCTTCCTTAACACCTAAGAAATAAAGCCATTAAGATTTAATTTCATTCAGTAAATATATGAGAGTGTAATTTAATTTCATTCAGTAAATATATGAGAGTGTACAAACAAGAAAGAAGAAGAAAATGTGAATTACAGGAAAAATAATTAGGTAAGAATTGCATATGGAGGTGCCAAAAAGCTCTGGGCATTTCAAGAGTGAGCAGAATAAGACAGAACTAGTTGAGGAAGCCTTCTTTTGAAGCAATTTTTGAAGGAAGAAATTGTCACATATTAGCAAAGAGAAAGAGGAAGGCATCTGATGCAGGAAAAAAATGATATAATAAAAAATGTGATTAGGAACTAGAAAACATGTTCTGGAATAATGATAGCTAACAATTATACTGGCTCTTAGTGCTTTACAAATATTATCTCATTTTGCCCTCACAATGACATTGGGATGTAAGTGCCATTATTAGCTTCATCTGACAAATAACAAAACTGAGGCACACAGAGATTAATGGTTTGCCCAAGGTCAGTCAACTACTAAGTGTCTGAATCTGGATTTGAATTTAGGTCTTCTGGATTTCAGGTGCAAGGCTCAATAAGCATTATAATATGGCTGCCACCACAGAAATTTCTTGTTTGGAAGGCACTTGAGGAATCAACTAGTCCAGGGGTTTTTTCTTTTTAAAAACTTTGTATTAATCTTTTTAACTTTTATTTTATTTAATATTTTATTTCCAACTTCTCTCCCTTTCACCCCCTACCAGATCCATTAAAAAAGCAAGAATTTGAAAGTGGTTATACATCTGAAAAAACAAAAGCAAGAAAAATAAAGTAAAAACAAATGCTCTTCAATCTGCCTTCAGAGTGTATCCGTTTTCTCTCTGGAGGTAGATAACATTTTTCATCATGAATCTTTTGGAATTGTGTAGTCCAGGGGTTCCTTAATCTGAGGTCTTCAAACTAGGTTGTTGTTGCTTTTACTATTTTGATAACTGTATTTCAATATAACTTTCCCACTACAATCCTATGCGTTTTATTCTTTTGTTGTTTTTTTAAGTTATCCTGAGGTGTCTGTAGCCTTCACCAGAATGTAATCAAAGAGGTCCATCCATGATACGACAAGAGGTTAAGAATCACTGATCCAACCCAAATGCCTCATTTTACAGATGAGAAACCCGGATCCTACAAAGTTACTAAGCTAATGACCAAGCAGAACAAAACCCACGTATCTTGACTACCAGTCCATGGCCCTTTAAACTCAACTATGCTAACTTAAAAGATAATAGGGCAATGTGTTTGGAAAAATAGGAGCAGCAAAGCAGCACGGGTTAGCGTTGGCCTTGGGAGTCAGGGAGTTCAAATCATGCCTGGGCAAATCACAACCTCCCTCAGCCTATCCCCCCATCTGTAAAATGGGGACAATAATAGCATCTATTTCTCAGGGTCGTTGTGAGGACTGAATATGAGACAGCATAGGTAAAGCTCCCCGCAAACCTTAAAGTGTTATATAAATACTGTTCTCATTAACGTTGTTATTCCCGAAAACAGAGATCAGATGACAGAACGTTTGGGACTTCGGTCCGAAGCATTTTCGTCTGACCTTAAAGACAATGGGGAGCCCGTGCAATTTGGGATTTGTGTGGAGGCGTGTTACTCGGCACTGAAGTCCAGGTTGGATCAGTGGCCCCTACAGGGACCGTGGTCCATGATGCAAGGTGACAGTGATCGTGGGATCAAGTTCACAGAGATGCGGACACACACAAGGGGCTGCTCGATGTCCTGAGATCTCACGAAATGAGCATGGTGTCCAGCCAAGGCAGCAGCAGCAGCCAATCCCACCCGACACACAGACAGACAAGCAGAACCGAGAAATCCTGGAGCGGGGAAGGCAAGATACAGAGATCCCCTTCCGGCGCCTCAATAGGCTGCCAGTCCGTCCTTTATTGTGTCCCCAAGATCTCTTCCGGCGGATGCCGGAAGCTCCGCCGCCGCAAGACGAGATCTCTTTCCTCCTTGGGTCATATGGGACTGGCACCACCCTGTGCCCGAGACTCGCATGCGCGCGCGTTTCTGGTAACATCCCACCCCCCCACCCCCACCCCCGTCCCCACACTGGCTGTCAGTTCTTCCTTTCTTAACATCCTTTGCCTTCCCTCTTTGCCCGGCCACCCTTCGTCACCCTCTGTTGTCCTCTCTGGATCTCAGCTTCCTCATCTGTAGTGTCTTCCCCATTTAACTGTGATCTCCTTCAGGGCAGGGAATGTCTTTTGCTTCTTCTTCAGTCACCAAAGTTTAGCATGTAGTAGGCGTTTAATAAATACTGACTGACTTGCAATTTACACCTCCCTCTGCTCCTGGGACCGAATAGAACCTTTAGTTCCACTTGCAAGTGACAGATCTTCAGAAGGAAAAATTGCTTCTCTCCTCCACGTTGAATACCCCCAGTTCCTGGAACCCACTTGTGTAATGCATGCTTTCTATTTGCTTTATTCTGACTACCTTCCTCCTGACTCCTTATCAGAACAGAGTCATGAATGAGATGGAGGGAGTATCAGAGATTCCCTCACTTTACTGATCAGAAAAACGAGGCCCAGGGAGATTAAGTGATTTGACCAGGTTATCAATGATCTTCCTAAAATATGACATCTAGAATTGAAGCCAGTGCTTCAAATGTGACCTTAAAGACCAGAGTACAAAGGGATTATCATTTTGCAATACTATGAGTTTGGCACCACTGCCCTTAAGAAATGCTCGTTTACTGATTTTGTATCTAGTGACATCTTGTTTGTTTACTAAAAATGTCCCTTCCATTTTTTCCTACATTTATATCATAAATCCAGTTAAAATTTAGCATGGCATACTGTGTGAAGTATATATCCAAACCTCATTTTTGCCATAAAACTTATCCAGTTTTCCCAATAGTTTTTATTGAAGAGTGATTTCATTTCTCATCATTTTTTAAAGTATATGTTTATTAACACTAATATTTTTTATCTTAGAGTCTATTAATGATTTTTAAAAATTTTGTTCTATTCATTTACATTTTGTCCATTTTCCAGTATCAAATTTTGTAATGTCTGTTTTATGGTATAATAGCAAGAGCAGTCCCCACGTGTAGCATGGGAGTAGTGTTTGTTGTATGCCTTGAAGAGAAGCAAAATAGATATCCCTAGTCTCTTCTCCCTCCACCAAAGGGAGACTTTAATTCCTGCCAGAAGGGAAAGCAGGAAGTGGGAACCAGAAACTTAGCCACTTTTCTCTCTTCAAAGAGAGTATACTGGGGTAGAGTTATAGATATCTGTTTCCTTAATATTATTTGAAAAGGACATGTGGTTTCCAGGTTCAAGCTAAAAGTATGATCACTATTTCTTAATGAGTAGAGGAATACCCACTGCTTCACTCCCTTCCTACCAAATACCAATTCCACAGTGAACACACACAGCAAACATTTTGATATCTAATAGAGTTAGATATCTTCACCTGTTTTCTTTTGTCTATTTTTCCACATGAATCTTATTACGACTTCATATACATCTATGAAATAACATTTTGACTGATGTTGTAACAAATCTGCAAGTTAGTTTGGAATTGTTGCGATTTTGCTATTTTTGCCCGATCCAATATTGAGCAGGGATATTTCTCCATTTGCTCAGTTCTTCCTTGATTTTTATCAGAATCATTTTAAAGTTGTCTTTGCAGGGGATTATTACATGTTTTGATAAGTTAATGCTCGTGTAACATTTTATCTGCCTAATCTTGAAGAAAAATATTCATATTCTCTGTTTTAGGCACAAATCTACCAGAAACAATTTCATGATTTTATAACATTGTTGTAATTCAGTTTTGTGTTAAATTGTAAAAGCCTCATTTCTTCTCCCCCAGCTGTACTGTGTCTTTCCCTGCCCCTGCCTAGAGGTATTTCCTCTCAAACCATTAACTCTTCATTCAAGGTACTACCTCCTTTTGTCCTAGCAAACCAAACCCATCCACTTGCAAATCAAGATGGGAACATCTCACTGACCTGACCTCAAATCTGTGACCGCTGGTCGACCTTATGACATTTCAGGGCTCAAACCACACTCCCCGCCCCTGCCCTCCTGCTGTTTGTCCCAGTGTGTTATGGGTAAAACCCATGCGCAGTTGATGTCAAGGGTGCATGTCCCTTTAAGTATTAACCACTCCCTGATCCCTCCCTAACTCCACCTTTGTACAACTTATTAGCCTAATGAACTTATGATTGACAGCCATATGTCTTAAAAACTGTTTTTCACTTCCTGCTCTTCGCAGATGGCCCTTAATAGCTTTTTCTAGCAGGTAGGCATTCTAGCAAGCCATCTGCCCGCTGCAGAGCGTCACACTTGCCCCTTGCCAGCTTTTCCTAGCCAGCTTTCCTCACCCTACCTCTTTTTGCCCTGTGAATCAATAAAACTTTTATAAATCTGCCAAAAGACAGCTGAGCCTGTAATTCTTTTCAGACGCGAACCTAGAAAGGATTTCTCATTAGAAATCCCCCCAAAACCTATCCCTCATCATATCCATACCATTTCTAGCTTGAAAAGAAATGTCCAAATGGTTTAGTATCCACATGACCTTTGACATGACTCTACCCCAAGATGATTTTGAAGTGACATTTGTAGAAATTTTGAACAAGAAAAGATAATAATATGTCAAAATGCAGTTTGGGGTTAATATTCTAAAGTAAACTACTCTGTCCTTCCACTGACCACTGCCCTCAAGAGTTCTCCCAGAGGGAATAAAAGGACCTTCTTCCTGAGATTAATACTGTAATCCTTTGTAAATCCCAGTAGGAATGCACAAAGAGAAGGCTGAGTTTAGACCAGTTAGTAGCCCTTATTTCTGGTGAGTGGAGACAAGACAAGCATTATTCTTTATTTTAAATTTTGGTTACCACCCTTGATCCATTTCCCTAAGAAATTCTGTTCACCTAACCTACCTCCAAATAGGAAGTCTAGAAAACGTTTTTTAAGACTAAGGAAATAAGTTTCAAATATGCTTCTACATTATAAATATGTAGTGGGAACAAATATGTTAATTTAGGATGAGCATGTTCATTTTGTTCTATGCCTTCATTTTGTGACTGAGTAGTTGTATAGGGGCAGTTAGGTGGCTCAATGGATAGAGCACTGGGCCTGGAGTCAGGAAAATCTAAATTCAGATCTGACATCTGACACTTACTAGCTGTGTGACCTTGGGCAAGTCACTTAACCTCTGTCTTAATCCACTGACAGAGAAAATGACAAACCACTCAAGTATCTTTACCAAGAAAACCTCATGAACAGTATGGTCCATAGGTCCATGAAGAGTCAGACAAGGCTGAACAACAATTCAGTTGCTATGTAAGTTATTTTTCTGTAGTAAGATAAGGACTTTAATAGTATAATTTGGCAATGATTTTGTGTGTGTGTGTGTGTGTGAATCCCACAATTTGGTAAGTTACCAATGATGTGTGACTCCCCAAATTTGGTAAGCAACTACTAACAACATATGTATGACCCCAAATTGATGAACAACTCTTAATGATTTGTATCACAAATCTGGTAAATCACTGATAAACACCAATTTAGTTAGAAAACTAATGCTTTGATTGGTAGTTTCCTTTGCCAGTGGAGCACAAGTTGAGTCATAATTATAGGATTATGGTTTTAGGACAGAAAGGAACTTTTGGTATCATCCAATCCAACCCCTTCATTTTATAGATTGGGAAATTGAGGCACAGAGAAATTCAGTGACTTGCCCAAAATCACATAGGTGTGTGGCAGGTAGTTGAGCTGGAATTTATTTATACTAAAGCCTCCAGACTTCCAGTCAAGGCCTCTTTCCCCTGCATCACATTGCTACTACACCCTGACACTGAAGGGATTCAAACAGAGTGGTAAATGAGAAACCCATTATTTCAAGTACCAATTAAAGCCACTTTAGGAAACTATGAGATTTAAATCCTCTGGTCAAGGAAATACCAAATTAACAGGGGCCTCAGAGCCCTCCTGAACAGTGGAACAATAATAATAATAATAATAATAATAGATAATGCCTGAAACTCTGAACTACTCTCTCCGGTTACCTCATCTCCTCAATCAACTGTAGCAAGTTTTCCTCTATAAAATCCCTAGCCTTTCTCGGTTAGGGTGCATCTTCCTTAATCAGAGGGTGTCCCCATTAGTAGTGTTGAGGTTTAGGGATTCAGGGGTGCTCAAGACCCCAAAATACCAACATGCCGGGTCCTGCCCAAATGAATTCGATCCAAGTCTTCTTTCAGCCAAAGTAAAACAAAGTTTATTAAAGATTCACCATAATGAATTATGGGTAGACTCTTAAGGTAGACTCTTAAGGAGCCTAGGTATTTGTAACTCTTGGGTTGACAAGCAGACCAAATTGAATCTCCTCTAGATTGAATCTGAGCCCTTTCATGGAAGCGAGATGGATCTTATACACAGAAAGGTTGTCGAAGGGATCTGGGGTGGTCTAGAGGAGGCATTTGGGAAGGGTCTTGAGGAGGAGTCTAAAGAGGTTCTTGATGGGACTGAGGTCAGACTCTAGGAATGGAATTAAAGGTGGGAAATAGCTGAAGGCTAACTGGAGATGACAGACAGTGGAGGGCAAGGTTAGTTTAAGGGTAACAGATTTGGATATAGATATTTTGATAGGATCAAAGGTGGGAAGCAACTGGACAATGGAGGGCTAGGCTAGGTTAAGAGTAACAGATTTAGGCCTAGTGATAATGGAAGGCTTATGGTCTCAGGCAAATGCCTCATCAAGTGGGAAGATTCAAGGAGAATTCAGGGGTTCCCAGAGCCTGTACCCCGTCAGTAGGAGTCTCCCTTACGGACTCATCTCCCTTAAGCTGGGGTCCTTCTTAAGCTGCATCTCCCTTAAGGGGCAGAGGAACATGTTTGGTATGTTGTGTTACCCAAAACAAATACCTTGATAAATGCTTTACTTGATTTGGAGAGAGCCTGACTGAATTCTTTCAAGACCACCTTATACCCCAACATTTTGGGGTGCCCCTGAATTTTGTCAATACCTTGATTCTACCAAATATTCTACCAAAATTAAAAAATCATAAATATGGGCCCTAGAGAAAAACTATTCATCTCTTATGCAAAGAACAGCCAGACTAATTATGATGAGGTCAGGGAACTATAAAATATTGAGGTATAGGTGTTGTAATGAGAAATGAGCAAGACCATTAATCTTTTTAAATGGAGTTTAATAAGCTGGTGACAGCAAGGGGTGAGCACCACCCAAATCAAGCAGCCCCAAGATGCATTTCCTCAGGGCTTATATAGACAAAAGTCACAACATAACTGTTACCAGGGGGAAACCACAACTTAGTCAGTTGCTATGCAAGTGGGGAAAATACAGAAGCTAAGAGGTAGCAATCAGTTCATTGCCTAACAACCTGTTGCACTTCGATCAGTTTGTTGTCCAGTTGGAAAGTTCCCAAGAGCTAACCAAAAGGGGTGGGGGAGACCTATGGGTTCCAGGTGGCAGGTTTGGGCAAGTTTATTTGGCAGGTTTGTTGTCTAGGCGGGCTTTGTTGGGTTTTGGGCAAGACTTCTAGGCAGGCCTCCTATGATGGGAAGAGATAGGGGATGTTTAACAAAATGGGAGGTTACAACATAGGGTTTAGGGGTGCTCAAGACCCCAAAACACCAACATGCCAGGTCCTGCCAAATGAATTCAACTCAAGACTTCTCTCAGCCAAAGAAAGCAAAGTTTATTTATTTATTTATTTATTTATTTATTTACTCATTTACTTTTAATTTACAAGATTCAGTTCCACAATCACTTGAGTTTCAGATTTTCTCTCCTCCCTTCCCCCCCCCCCATGGTGGCGTGCAATCATGTATAGGATCTGCAAATACTTTCACATTGTACAATAGTTTGGTCATATAGAAGGGCTGTAACCAATGAGTGATCACTGGGAAAAGGAAAAAAAAAACCAAAAACAAAAAAACAAAACAAAACAAAAAAAACAAAACCAGACATAAAAGAGAACGATAAGGAGTTTTGCTTCAGTCTCCATTTAAACTATAGTGAAAGCAAAGTTTATTAAAAGTTCACCAATGATGAGGTGCAGGCTCTGGGAATCCTCTTGAGCTCTCCTTGAATCTTTGAGGTATAGGCTTTGGGAACCCCCTTTAACTCTGATTGAATCTTCCCACTTGATGATGCATTTGCATGAGGCCATAAACTTTTCATTGTGGCTCTGCCCAAACCTTTGTTACTAGCTTGGCTCTCCATTGTCCATCTACTTCCCACCCTTGAGCCTATCAAAATACCTATATCCAAATCAACTGTTACCTAACCTCATTAACTCCTCCTGAAGACCCTCCCCAAACTCCTGCCCTAGATCACCCCTAGATTCCTCCCACAACCTTTCTGTATATAAGACCCAATCTTGCCCCCATGTGTGAGAGCACCATAGAATTTTCTAGCACAAATTTGCTCTGTGTCCAGCACAAGTGAACTTTTAATAAACTTTGCTTTTCTTTGGCTGAGAGAAGACTTGAGTTGAATTCATTTGGCAGGACTTGGCGTGTTGGCATTTTGGGGTCTGGAGCACCCCTAACCCTAACCACATTAGCCATAATGGGTAGACTCTTAAGGAGCCTTGGTATCTGTGATGCTTGTACTGGACAAGCGGGCCAGAATAATCTGACACAGAGTGAGTTTGCACTAAAAATTTCTCAGGCTTTCTCTTTTCTCATAGAAGCAAAATGGAGTCTTATATACAGAAAGGTTGTGGGAGGAATCTAGGGGGTGGTCTAGAGAAGGAGTTTGGGGAGGGTCTTCAGGAGGAGTCAGATGAGGTCAGACTACAGTGATGAGAGATTAAGGGTGGGAAGTAACTGGAGGCTACTTAGAGATGAGACAATGGAGGGCTCTGCTAGTTTAAGGGTGTATAGATATTTAGGGAGGATCAAGGGTGGGAAGTAGCTGGACAAAGGAGGGCTAGGCTAGTAACAGAGATTTGGGCAAGCCACAATGAAAGGCTTATGGCCTCAGGCAAATGCCTCATCAAATGGGAATATTCAATCAGAGTTCAGTGGGGTTTCCAGAGCCTTTACCTCATCAATTAGAAAAGGCTTATTCCTCCAGGTGAATTTTTTTTTTCTGTTTGACCATAGCAACTAAGTAAAACAGTATTTTTTAAGAAGAGAAGTTATCATTTTGGAGGAAAAAAATCTTTGTAGCAAATCTCTTTGAAAAGTACCTGATATCCAAGATTTATAGGAAACTTATGCAAATATGTAAGAACAAGATCCCCAAATGATAAGTTTGGGAAAAGATTTGTAAGCTATAAAGGACCCTGTGAAAGATTGCTCTAAGTCACAATAATAAGAGAAATATGAATCCAAATAGCACTGAGGTTATCACCTCACACCTAGCAAACTGGCAAAGATAATAAAAGATGAAGGGATTGTGGAAAGAGAGGTACATTGATGTTTTGGTAGACCTGTGAATTAGTTTAATTCAGGAAAATAATTTAGAAGTATGCTAAAAGGATAACTAAAATTCCATCCTCTCTGACCCAATCCCACTACTGGGACTCCATTTAAGTTTTTGCTATTTCATTGACCAGCCTACTTGAATCTCATTATCTCCTAAAGTGGCTTTAAGTAGCATTTGAGATAATGGGATTCTTGTTGACCAGTCTATTTGAATCTCACCATCAAGAATTGCATCCTCAAGAAGTAGACACTCAAATTCATTTGGGAAAAAGGGTAAGGGTGATGAATACTTCATCAATCCCCCCTCAAACAGTGGGGACCCAAATTCATAAGGGTCATGCATTCCTCACCAGCCCCACTGGACACCCAACTGGCCAGTTCTAATTGGGCAACTCAGCTCTTTCCTCTCCTCTTCTCTTTTTTCCTTTTCCTTCCCTCCTTCCTCTTCCTCTGTCCACATAGGGTATTATGGCTTCATATGTTGGTGCTCTGCCCAAAGGATTATAAATTTTGATGGCAAACCTGACAAGATATCTTGGGGTTTACTGGCTGGATTTCTTCCTTAAAGACCTGATGCACACTGGCTTTCATTTATTCACCAACAATAGGTCCAAGCCCAAGCACCACTTAATGGTAATTGTTTGGGCTCTTGTAGCAGCAAGCACTCTAGCATACCCAGGATGGCTGCTAGCACAGGCTCTTTGATCTGCTTTTCTGAAGGAAAGCAACTCAAAAGGGGTTAACAATCTTACTTTAATCAA
>CM053585.1:81936187-81984036 GCA_028646515.1 Pseudochirops corinnae
TTAAAGACCTGATGCACACTGGCTTTCATTTATTCACCAACAATAGGTCCAAGCCCAAGCACCACTTAATGGTAATTGTTTGGGCTCTTGTAGCAGCAAGCACTCTAGCATACCCAGGATGGCTGCTAGCACAGGCTCTTTGATCTGCTTTTCTGAAGGAAAGCAACTCAAAAGGGGTTAACAATCTTACTTTAATCAATCAAACATATATCATTTACCTAGTTCAGGGGGAAAAGTCAGCACCCTGAACTTCAGAGAATACAAAAAGAAGTTACAAGCAGACAAAAATACAGACAGAGAAAATAACACAATTCAACAGACCAACAGACGGGGCTTCTAGCTGTCTGACCATCACATACACCAGAGAGAGAAGAACCAGTGTCTGAGTTTTCAAAGTGAGGCAGGGTGGGGGCTCAACAATTGCCCAGAGTCTCATCGGCCAAATCACATAACTCTTCCCAAAGTAAAACCTCACCTCAGAGGTATATATAGTTGTGTAGGATGAAGTGTGGTCTCTCAAATAGACTATCCATAGACTATCTGCTAAAGTACATAAAGCGTTAAGCCTCAGTTTCAATTTACTAGAAATCAGGTGATTTTGGGAAAAACGAAACTGTGTAAATCTCCTGCTTGAGCTTCTTTGTTCTTTGTCACCCCACCTGCCAAATAAGGGAAAGTAACCGCAAGTGCCAATCAAAAATAAGGGGGGTACTCAATATGATTTTGTAGTTATTCCATGATCTAAGCAAAAGTTAACATTTGTAACTGATTATATATGTAAAAGATTCAGTTTCTGAAGTATCTTTTTCTTCCAAAGTGAATATAATTAGAGGATTTTTTTTCCAAAGTGAATGTATGTCTACTATTCAGTTGTGAGTTACAGTTCAGGAACCTCTCTTGTTTAAGGCAGTACAGTTATGTTAGTGAAGAATAATATCTTATGAGGTACCTAGCCTATATAGCATGTAGAAATATAAAAGGACAGTTAAATAATCTGAGTAATGGATTATACTAGCCCATACTAACTCTGCTTCTGGTCATTTTTCTCCTACTTCTTTTGGCTCTTGTTTGTTTAATCTCGTTGCCAGATTTGTCTCTTTTAGGCTCAGCAACCCTACACTTGCAGATGATGGCTCAGGCTGAATACCAACCACTGCCTGAAGTCACTATCCAACACCCATTGGATCCGGTGTTTGCTAAATTCTGGACATTGGCCGCAGCCCCCATCCCCTTGACTGATGGACCCCTGTGAGGCAGGGACAGCCCTACAACCTTTCTCAGCCTGAAGCTGCTAGGGAAGCTGAGACCTTCAATCCTTGTCCCCAAATGAATTTGGGTCCCATCTGTACAAGGGGGGAATGATGGGGTCTGGGATGCTTTTGTCTATAACCTCAGTTTGTAAAATCTCACTTGTGTTTGGGTACCTATGTATGTAACATCAGCTTGTAATAAGCCTGTGCAATTAAGTTATAAAAATCACACTTTCTCCCAGCCATAAAGGCATTAACTCTGCCTCTCCGCTGCCCCCCAGCCTAAAAATCTTTTCCCTGAGCTAGCTGTCTGTCTAGATACAGTTACCTATGAGTACATCAAACGAGCATTTCACAAACAAATCCTTAGTTTAGAGACCTCCTTTGTTCCAAGTGGTCAGCTGTACCCGAAAACCTTGAACAACAGTATCAGAAGAGAAAACTCCCTCCCAATATGATACCTCCTGAATCCCTAATCAATCTAGCTTCCAGACTTGGCACCTCCTGAAACAATCAAACCTATCCTCCCAATAGCCATATTGGACCTATCTCATTCATCCTTGACCAGGAATAACCTAGTGACATGTTGAGGCAAAAACCACACGTCCTCATAGGGGGATGTTCCAGTGAATTATGGGCAATACGCCTGTGCAGTTGATGTAAAAAGTGCATATCCCTTTAAGCACTGACCATTCCTAAAATCCTCCCAAACTCCTCCCTAACTACACCCTTGCCCACCTAGCTAGCATAATTAACTTTTCTGCTTTTGCATGGTGGCCTCCTCCCTCTGGGTGTTCCAGTGGTCGGACTGCCCTCTTCTCTCAAGATTCTAATCAAGAAACCTTTCTACTTTCACCTTGAGAGGTCTCCAAGTAGTCAATTTGGGGGAGGGTCTTCGTGTCTCACACATAGCCTTCTCCAGGGTCAGAGAATATCACAACCCTGTGACCCACTTTAATACAAAGTAACAAAAGTTGTGCCTTCTGAAAAACAAGCCTCTCACCACAGGCTCCATGTGACCACATTCAGCCTATTAGGGGGCAGAGTATATTTTAAATCAAGGAAGGTCTTCAAATTCACCTAGGCCTATTAAGGGGCAGGGAAGATCTTCAAATTCCTATTCCCATTACAGCCCTGAGCGCTCCTAGTGAATGTTAATAGTAGTTGTTTCTGTTTTGGCCAGAAGCCCTGAGGGGCTTTCCCTCTCAGATTGATTTTTTTTAATTAGACAAAAGTAGCCATTCCTTGGCTTATTTCTTAACCAGTCTTAATCATTGAATTGGTGTTGCCTCAATCAAAGTGAGAAGTCAGACAGACTAGCTTAAAAAGGTCAACATTTCCTACTGCATCCCAGGGCATTTCCAAAACATGAGATTAGTCACCATTGACCTACTAGTAAGAAATATATCGATACTCATTAAAGATATCTGTGTTATATTTTCATCAACAATTAGGTCTTTTTTTTTTTTTATCTCTTTAACACCTGGAAATGACAGAGAGCCTTTTAATGTTTCCTCTTGAATCTCATAAAATTATGTATACTTGCAATTTCTCCATACAAGATTATATCTCGTTTTCTTTGAATGAAATGAGCACAGAGAAAACATTTTCTGTATGTGATTTTATTAGTAGTTTTCAATGTATAAGCAATTACATGATTCTCCTTGGTACAACCAACCAACCTTTATTTCCTTTTGCAAGACTTTTTTCTTACAATTTTAATACTTAGCTTTATAAAATGAGTCTTTTACTTGTTAGATCTTTGCTAGCTTGTCCAGACCAGAGGTCTGGTCTGACAGAAACATGAAATAAACACTTTATGATAATGCTGATTAAACCAAATTGGAAATTGCTGCCTTACCAACAGCTGAGAAATCCTTCATCTTCTTTTCATTAATGTAACTCAGAGATAATTCTCTGAACACAATGTAGACCTTCTGCCTAAACTTCAGGATTCCACATGGTGGGAACTTGTTCCTGGAAACAGCAAGAGGTTTTGTTGTAAATTTTCATATTGCTGAGCTCAACAAAAAATGTTAGTCTCTGAACCATATGAATTATTTAAATTGTACATCTGAATAAGAATGATTTGTTCACTTAAATAATGAGGAGGATAAAGGCATTCAGGAAAAAGCTTACATTCATGATTTGAAATAAACTCTTTATCTGTAAGAAGACTCTAAACTAAATGGATGTATTTAGTAATATAACGTAACAATCAGTTTTAAAGATCTTTTACATTAAAATGCTGTACATATATTTTTAGGTATATGTAGCACCTGTGTTGTGAAGGCTGCTATCAAGTAGATACTATCTCAGAGTTAATCAATTTGGTGATATCTTTCTAATTTGGCTTTCTCAGTCTGGTTTTTTTGAGAGAAATAGTATAGTATATTGGATAGAAAGCCGGCTTAGAATCTCATGACAGACCTAATTCTAATCTTGTTTCTGGCACATTTCTGTGCAACCCTGCTCAAGTCACTTAACCTTTATTTTCCTCAGTTTCCTTATCTGTAAAATGTGTGTGCGTGTGTGGGGGGGGGGGTAATAATAGCACCTGTTTCCTAGGATTGGTTGTGAGGATTAAATGAGATATTTTTAAAGCATTTTGAAAACCTTAAGAGCTATAGAAATGCTAGCATGAGGAAGAGAAAGAAGAGGAAAAGTAAGATCAGGATCATGTTGACAAGGAAGAGTTGAAGGAAGATCACAGTGATCAGAATCACGATGATGATTATTTAGCTGCTAGATTGAGCCACTGCAGAGCTGGATTGGACTAGATCTCCATAGGGTATAGTATCTCAACTGGATGGGTGGATTTACCAGATTCCCTCTACTGCCACGTGGGGCTGTTCCTCTACTGGGCTTGTTCCTTCATGGCAACTATCTTCTTCACTACTTCTGCTTCAGGCTCAGCATCTGCAGTGGTAGTGTTAGAAATGGCAAAGACCCTTGGGCTAGGATTGGGAGAAAACTCTCCAGTTCTGCTTTCAGTTGGCAGCTCAGGGCTTTCCCCCTCCCCCCACAACATCCTTGGCAGCAGATAGCAGTACAGAGGGAGTATCTCTCTTTTTTATTTTTATGCTAATCCTTGCTTGTGTGATTAACATTGATATGGGTTTAGAGATCTAGGAAGATTCTAATCGCTATAAAGAGTTGGGAAATCTATCCCTACTTTAGCACAGTTGAGGTAAACACTGCTCCTATGTAGAAATCTCTACAGAGATTTGCCAGGGAGTCCTGGACGTAGGCCACTATAATGGCAAGCAAAGTAGTACTTTGCTGCTTGTTTCAGCTATTCAAGTGCCTTTGAGCCTCGACTTTGATTGTATCAAAAGTCTTTGTTGGAAACAGTATACATTGTGTTGTCCTTAATAGGCCTAAGGGAGTTTGGAGACCTTCCCTGCCCTTAATAGGCCTAATGTCATCACATGGAGCCCACGGTGGGAGGAGCTGGCCAAAACAATAGAAGACTAAGGGTGGAACAGGAGAAAGAGAAGAGCAGAGAAAAGCCTGAGCAGAGCTGGGACCAAGCAGAACTGAGAGACAGAATGCTTGTGATTTTGGTACTGTCTTGATTTGTGTTACTTTCTATGAGTTAAGAGAAGGAATATTTGTGATGTTGGCACTCTGTTCTGTGTTGATGTTACTTTGTCAGAATGAAGCATTCTGTCTATTGAAAGAAGACTTTACTGTTGTTACAAAAGTCCTGGCACTTTACTGTTGATTTGTGTTTGATTTCTTAGAGAGACCTTGTCTGTTGATTTGTATTACTTTGTCAGATAGAAAGTGAATTGAGATGATCGTGCCAGCAATGTGTGTAAATATTGTTGTAATTCTGTTGAGCTTAATGTGTGTAAATATTGTTGTAGCTCTGTTAAGCTTTGTTTCCCTAGAAACAGAAGCTGAGAAGAACTTGGAGTGGAACTATCCCCATAAGCTGAGATATAGAACTGGAGCAGAAAGCTGCTTACCTGTGAATCCAGGCAATCCAGCTGGGAGCAGTCAGCCCATGGAAGAGGAGTCATGGGATTTGGAAGCCAGCCTCAAGTCAAGATTAAAGAAGACTTTACTTGGGTAGTCTGTATTGACTAATGAGATTGTGACTTACTGTGATCTAGGGGTAGATGGTGTTTGTACTTTCTGCTGCCCTTTAAGGATGATTGGCTTAAGGATAATTGTAAGCCAGCCTCAAGTCAAGATGAAAGGGGACTTTACTTAGATACTGTGTATTGATTGAGGAGATTGTGACTTACTGAATGATATGTTTTGTTTAAGACTGTGACTACCTTAGTAATAAGTTGTTATGGTATATTGTTGTGAATGTTGTGCTTTAGTTCCTTGAAAGTTTTGCTTTAGTTTATTTCTGAATAGAGTTCACTATACTAGGCAATTAGATTCTTAAAGTTATTCACAGCATCAGTCCTCAGGAGAGCTGCTCATGATTGGCTTTACAGCTACCTGCCTCCCAGCCTTTGTCTTTGCCCCAAAACATTCTCAGGGAACCCTGGGTGAACCCAGGTCCAGCCACCTGTCTCATCCATCTCTCCTGAAACTTCTCAGGGAATCTGGGTTCAGTTATCTACCTAGAGCCTTTCAATAGTCAGCTGATTGATCTCCCTGCTCCAAGTCTCTGCCCCCTCTAGTTTATCCTCCACTCAGCTGTCAAAGTGATCTTCCTAAAGCACACATCACAACCCCTTTCTGTCCAACCCCCCTCCATTCAATTAATTCCAATGGTTCCTTATTGCCTCCAGAATTGAATATAAATTCTCTATTTGGCTTTTAAAGCCCTTCATAACCTGACCCATTCCTACCTTGCCAATCTTTTTATTCCTTACTTTCCCTCATAAACTCTATGATCCTGGTCTCCTTGCTCAGTCTAAACATTCTATCTCTAGACTCCCAGCATTTTCACTGGTTGTCTCCTCATTCCTGGAGCTCTCTCCCTCCTCATCTCTACCTCCTAACTGCCCTGGCTTCTGCTATATCTTAGCTAAAATCCCACCTTCCACAAGGAGCCTTTCCTAATCCTCCTTAATGCTAGTGCCTTTCCTGTGGTGATGTTCTTCAATTTGTTGAAGCTATTGTAGATAGCATAATACTGTACATAATGGTTTGCCTGTTGTCTCCCTATGAGCTCCTTGGAGAGCAGGGATTGTCTTCTATCTTCTTTTTCATTGTCAGGGTTTAACACAGTGCTTGGCATATAGTAGGTGCTTAATAAATTGCCTATTGACTGACTGTCCTGACCTACCTTAAATAACCAGCTCCTACCTACTGTGAGACCTGTGAGGCCTGAAGGAGACTTCCTTTCCTGAGGTCATTGATGAGGCCACTTGCTCTGTGAAGTTGTCCTCTTAGAATCCTCATTTACCAAGAGATTCATTTATTCACTAGACTCAAATTGTGAATAGGGATAAGAGGCTAGAGATTTTATGACTAAGTGTGTGAGAGAGGTGAAAACTTCTGACTATATCCTAAAATGGAGACAGTGCTCTAAACTCAAGTTGGGCTTTGGCTGCAGCTAGGCCCAAGTTTTGCTTTTACAGTTAGGCTTTGGCTGCAGCTAGGCCTAAGTTTCGTATTTTGTTTTTGTTTTTTGCAAACTTAGTGGAGAACAGACTACATTTTATGGCAGTTTCCATAAAACAGTTTACAAAGGAATAAAAAACTGATATAGCAGCCACCTAGATCATATGTTGGCCCTATGAAGGACAAGGGGTAGGAAAATCAACTGTAAGAAAAGCCAGAGTCCAGCATGCTCAGTCAGTTTTGGGGGAATACAGTAGGCAGGGAAATCCCACAAGATTCAAGGCAGAGTCTGGAATAAAGGTATGGACCCTTGCTTCCCCACAATCTAAGTGTGTGAGAGAGGTGAAAACTTCTGACTATATCCTAAAATGGAGACAGTGCTCTAAACTCAAGTTGGGCTTTGGCTGCAGCTAGGCCCAAGTTTCGCTTTTATAGTTAGGCTTTGGCTGCAGCTAGGCCTAAGTTTTGTTTTTTGTTGGTTTTTTTTTTGCAAACTTACCCCTCCCCTGCTTTTACCCACTACCAAATAAGGTATTAACTGCTTTCATCGGTTTTCATTGGCTGAAGATTGTTTCCTTGCTCCTTGTATCTGGGTAGATTCCCAAGCTAGATTGGCAAGGTCAGTGGGAGAGGTTGCTAACCCAGTTTTTTTCTTTCTGTAATCGGCTTCCCTCCACTGGTTTGTCCTGGTGAAGGTGACACTCCCTTTTTTGTAAGAATTGAATAAATTCTTTCTGTTCTTACCTAGAGAAGCCTCTGAGTTTTTGATTAAATTTTGGATAAGGTCTTTCATCCCACACATAAGGAAACCCAAAGACTTATTGGACTCTTTAGTTTTTGAGAAACTCACATTATTCACTGGGATATCTTGATGGCCCCTATATACCAAGTCACCCATGAGTCTGTATCTTTCAAGAGGAAGCCCAGAACAGGCTACTTCCCTGAAATATGTAAAGCAGGTTATTCAGCAAATTCTCCCCTTGGGTCTTACTACCTTGCAAGGTTCCTGTTTAGGGAGGTCTCTGTTCATAGAAACCAGGCTAGGTGGAGTCTTTATACCAAAGAATAACCAGAAAAAAAACCACTGTTAGGTATACAGAGCTCCAAACTCCCCAGAGCAGCTACTCACTACCCTACTTTTGAAAAGTAGGTGTTTATCTCTTACTAAAGCCTAGTTGCTACTGAGTAGCTACTGCTGCAGACTATTAGTGTTATAATTGTTCAGATTCCCTTATAGTCTGGCCAATATGGCAGATCTTTAATAAACCTTGTTTTTCTTTGACTGAAAGAAGGCTTCAGTCAAATTCAGACCTGCATGTCACTATTTCTGGGTCCCAGCACCTCTAAACTTCAACAACATCACCATTCTATACCATGGAGACAAGCTGAAGTGGCTTTAACTTGGTGCATAATTTCTGCTTTAGAAAGGTTTGAGATTCATGATGATCAGAAAAAATGTCTAGTCTTCCAGTCAGTTTTGAAAGGTATCTAACCATATCTTAGTTCTAAACCTTCAGGATGTACTTGCTCTGTGAAGTTGTCCTCTTAGAATCCTCATTTACCAAGAGATTCATTTATTCACTAGACTCATATTGTGAATAGGGATAAGAGGCTAGAGATTTTATGACTAAGTGTGTGAGAGAGGTGAAAACTTCTGACTATATCCTAAAATGGAGACAGTGCTCTAAACTCAAGTTGGGCTTCAGCTGCAGCTAGGCCCAAGTTTTGCTTTTACAGTTAGGCTTTGGCTGCAGCTAGGCCTAAGTTTCGTTTTTTGTTGTTTTTTTTTGGCAAACTTAGTGGAGAACAGACTATATTTTATGGCAGTTTCCATAAAACAGTTTACAAAGGAATAAAAAACTGATATAGCATAATGGACCTGAATAAAAGCTCTGAAAAAGGTAATGAAAGAAATGAGAGATTGTCTTTCAAAGTTTAAACAAGCGTGTGTTGTAAACTCTTGTTCAGGTCGGTTTCCACTTGATTAAAAATGGTTGGCAAGTCCATTGGTTTTGCTATCAGATGGCCTTTTGTGTGTGTGTGTTACAAAAAAAGATATATAAGGGATTGGAGTTATCAAAAGAGAGAAGGCACTAGAATTAAAGAGGATTTGGGAATGTTTCATGTAAAAGGTAGGTTTTGAGCTGGGACTTGAAGGAAGCCCATAGGCAAAGACGAGGAGGGAGAGAATTCTAGGCATGGGAAACAGCTAGTTAGGAGTCAGGAGATGGAGTATCTTCTGGGAAGATTAACAAGGAGTCCAGGCCTTCATCCTTCTCCAGGCTATAGTGCAGACTCATATCCATAGGACTTGCTTTACCATGTATGTTGATAATTGTTAAGTTCATAATAAAAAAAAGTTTGAATTCTAATTCATGCTAAAAAGCATGAATAACTGAGTAAGAGAAAGGATGATATATTCAGAAATGAAGATGATGTGAAAATCAAAAGTAAAAGTAGAATATGTTTGGTAAAGAAAAAATTATAATCTATCAGATTAGAGATAAAGCATTAACTTAAAAGTCATTATTCCAATATAATACAATGGAGACATTATGGAATTCTTGGTTCAAATCAGAATATCCTCATCTTTACATTTTGTTTGTATCAATATTTCTAGTAATATTCAATATTATAATGATTGGTAGGATTATTGCTTCAAGGAAAACATTTAAAATGTTGATTACAGGTTTTGTTTCTGACCATAGTCACTATTCTTGTCCATGTAGCATTGTAGCATTACAGTCTAACACATTTCAAAAGATATTTTTATGCTGTTATTCAAATCAGAGATTTTAAAAAATAGATAATTCCTAATCAACACTGAGTACAGGATTGCTGTTACATGACTTCTGGTCTCATCCTTCAATTTTGATTAGAATTAATGCAAATTTATTCCACTTGTAAGTTAATTTCATGGAGGGAAATTATTCACAATCGCTATACTTAGCTAGCAAGACTATGGCACAAATTCCATAATAGCTCTTCTATCCTAATCTATTCAGACTAATCATTTTGAAATGATAAAACATGAAGCAAAGTAGTAGGAAGACATGATTTTACTTTGCTTTCAAATATACACTAACAGATCAAAGAAATGCGAAGTCCTTTAGATGGAAGTCTATTTTTTTAGGCTATTCCAAGAGCATCCTGCTAACAAGGTTCAACATTGGACACAAAGGCTCCATTCACTAATGTTGAGATCTGGGGCTCACCAAGGCAGGGATGGCTGCTTAAGAAGAATCACAGAGTATATTGAAAAGCAGCTCAGAACAAATCGTTGTTCATCTCATTTTGCAGGGTAGCTTGTAATTCTAATAAAGCTTGGATAAGAAGATACTGGCAGTTGCCAGCTTATGGGGCCACCCCCCCCCCTTTCATTACTCATTCATTCTATAACACACAGCGTTAGGACTTACAAGGAATGGGTTTAAAAACAATTGCTCAAATCAGGGCAAAAATTCCTTTGCTGACATTCAATTTTGCACACTTATTTTATGTGAGTTTAAAAAACAACAATCAAATACCCCAAAATGATGTACCACACAAAAATAAATTTGTTATTTTGCCCATTTATTTCATTGAAAGAATGAAAAAAAATTTTTTTGTCTTTGACTTCTTGGGGCAATAATATCAGATTTTATGTGTTACTCATATTTTCCTTGGAGAGAAAACCACAGGGGCACCCAAGACATAAGCTACATGTATTCTGCCTTAATTTGACATCAACTCTAGTCACATGGCCAGCCTTATTAATCTCTTAATATTTACCTTTTTTCCCCCCTCATTTCACCTAATTAAAATATCAAAATACCTTCATGAGCTCTGCCTGAATTGAGGAGATTTTTTTCAGGTTTCATCTTTAATTGGTGTTATAAAAAAAAAATCCACATTGAATTAAGTCAGTCATACTTCAGAGACTATTTTAAGTGAATTAAAATGTTGATTGTGTACCACATGAAAGAGATCATTTCTTATGGGAAACAGTCTCTATTCTGGAGGTGACAAGTATTCACTGTCCAAAAGAAAAGAAAAGAAAAGAAAATGGACAAGTGAAATTGTAGGTTCAGATCTTAATAAAAAATCTTGAAGCTTAAGTAATCTGGAAATATGCCTGGAGAAGACAGGCTGTGTGAACACCGGAAACATTTCTAGTCTCTTTCCAATTCTGACTTGGCAAGCGGAAGAGACTTTTTTAAGCTTTTCATCTCAGCCAAAACGGACTGATGCCTGGACCTGTTCAGACATCATTCAGGCTCTCTCAGCTATCTTCTAAAGTTGGTGACTTGGGTTAAAGCAAACAGTTAAAATACAGTAACCCAGATCTACTCTTCTCACCGCATTAAGTATTGTTTATTAGGTACTTATGTATATTACATTATGCTAGGTGATGGCCATTGTAAAAGTCACTGTATCAGAACTGCAGAATCTCAAGTTGGAAGGGATCTCAGAACATACCTATTACAACCTGTACCTGAGTAAAAATTCCCTCAATAAGTCGATGGAAGTACCTGACTTGGGACTGTTGAAGGCCCTCTTCTCCTGATATACTATCTCACTTGGTGATCTCATCACCTCAAATAGGTTCAATTATCATCTTTATGCAGATGATTCTCAGGTCTCTATATCCTGCCTTAGTCTCTCTCCTGAACCACAGTCCTACATCACCAATTGCCTCTCAGACATTTTGAATTGTATCGTCCCATAAGCATCTCAAGTTCAGCAAGTCTAAAACAGAACTCATAATCTTTCTCCTACTCCTCCCACCTCAGTCTTCCACTCTTCCCAATTTTCCTATAACTGTCGAGGCACCATGATTTTACCGGTTACTCAGCCTTGCAACCCGGACATCCTTGACTCCTCACTTAGACTAAGCCAAATAGCTACCCCACACATGGACTACTGCAACCTTCTGGATGGTTGTCCTACCTCAAATATCTCCCCAGTCTACTTCATCTTCCACTTAGGTACTAAAGTGAGGAGGTATAGTTCTACCCCATTCTGCCCTCATCAGATCTTATCTGGAGCATCATATTTAGTTCTGTACACTATGCTATAGGAACACTCATAAATTGGAGAGTTTCTAGAGAAGGGCAACACCAGAATGATAAAGATAGGGGTATGCTGATAAGTGCTTAACTACTGACTTCAAAAATTATTCCATGTGCATTTAGGTTTGAATCTACATTATGAACATTTTCTCTATCAGTTTCTCAAGTCTAGATAATCAAATCAATCAAAACAAATCAATCCCCAAATGATGGTGTTTGCCAATTTTCACTGTATAAGTGCTCACACTGAAAATTTAACAATCAGCTCTCCAGAGCTAATATAAGCTGGCTCCAGCACACTCCTAGAGAACATAGGTCCATGTCATATGACAATGGAAGAAACTGGGGATGCTTCATAAATGGAAAAAAAAAAAAAGACTCAGAGAGGACATGTTAATTGTCTTCAAGTTTCTGAAGACTTGTCCTGTCCAAGAAAGATTAGTCTTCTCCTGTTTGGTCCTAGAGGAGTAGAATCAGGAATAATGGATGAAAGTTGCAAACAGGAAAATTAAGACTTTAAACTAGAGGCAGCTAATTGACTAAGTAGATAAACCACTGGGCCTGGAGTCAAGAAGCCCTGAATTAAACTATAACCTCAGACACTTACTTAGCTATGTGACCCTGGGCAAGTCACTTAACGCTGCTTGCCTCAGTCTCCTCAGCTGTAAAATGAAGAGAAAGAAATAGCAAACCACTCCAGTATTTTGCCCAGAAAACCCCAAATGGGGTCATGAAGTGTTAGACATGACTGAAAATGACTGAACAAAACCAAAATTTAGATTTTGATGTCAAGAAAAACTTCCTAACAATGAACCTTGCCCTAAAGTCTAGAGAAATGGTCTATAAGCAAGGACATATTTTTAAAGTATGTGCTAGTGTGGATTATTTTGGGATATGAGTAAGACTTGATGGGTACTGAGATTCCTTCTAGCTCTAAATTCTGTAATTCTGAGAAATGTCTGTTGATTGAACTTTAGCACCCTACCTCCACAGGTCTCAGTAGAAAACCTAGGGAGAAGTGGTATTGGCCAAAGTGGTTTTCCACTTCTCCAAGTTCCTAAAATGAAAGACTTTTACAGAATTCCTAGATCAGAGTGGGCTTTGTCACCGTACCAAGGCAAACCTAAGGTCAGGCAATTTAGTTATCTCCAGATCAAAGGAAGGACAAACCCAGGATATTTGTAAATAACTAGTACATGAAATTATTAATAGACTTAAAGGAGAATAGTCATAGAGACAGTAATTCATTGGGGACAAAATCTAAGCAAAGTAATCAAAAGTCAGATGACAGCTCATCAGGTATATTTCAAAGAATATTTTTCTTCAGGTACAAGTTCAGCTCAGTTTAATTCAATAGACATCTAGGCCCTAAGGAAACAAAGCCAAAAATTCAACAGTCTCTTCCTTTGAGGAACTTACTATGCCTGGGAGAATGTAATATGTCCATAGAAAGCAGTGACAAAGTAAGTGTTTTGTTGTTTATTTGTTTGGGTTTTTTGGGGGGGTGGATCTCTAACAACTGAGAAAATACAGAAAGCCTAAGAGGTAGCACCTGAAGAAAAGAGGGATTCTGAAAAGGTGAGACAATGAGAAATGGCATTCCAGGGAATGCAAAGGCAAAGGAGAGAGATGGAATATCATGTATTAGGAATGCCTTATCCCCCAGTTTGGCTACAACATAGAGTGTGTCCATGGGAATGATGTGCATTACTGATGGAATCCTAATAAAGCTATCCCCAGCACCAATATTCTAACTTCATTATAGGCCTGGCCCCACTGAACAGCAGGCCCACTGTACCTACAAGGCCCCTCCTCCCCCCCAACCAATATCCTAACTTCTTCATATATGCCTCACTGCTCACCGGAATAACAGGTGTGTCCCTGAACTCTTAGTTCTCACAGAAACAGGAGGCATGTCCATGTTCCCATGATGGGATCCCAGCCACTGCCTCTACCTGGTCACTGCCCCCAGACCCATTCCCACAGAAACAGGTGTGTTCTTGTATTCAAACACAATCACATCATCTAGGCCAAGACAGGACCACAATACCTATCTGTCTTAACCAGACAGGAACACAGTAACTAGCCAGTTGGAGGGCATAATGATCAGAATGTTTAACCACTGAACCATGGATGGGACCCCTCCTCCATTACCTAATCCCTTAACAAACTCCTCCTGCCTTTTAAATTTTAATCCTATTCCTCTATTCTATGTAAATTTCTGTTATGTAATTACATCAATACCTTATAAAAATCCATCTTGCTTTCTCTAAAGTTGCTGGTTCCTCTTGGAACTTAACCTGCTTCATGAGAAGTGTCAATCTCAATAAATGCCTATACTTGGATTAGAGGTGGTCTGACTCTGAATTCTTTGAGATGATTCTACCACAATACATCATGAAACCCCAACAGTTTTTGGATGGGCAGAACCCCCACCTCAACAGTTTTTGGCATCCCTGGGTTTAAACCACAACATTACATGTGGAAAGATAGTCTGGAACCAGATTATAAAGGGTTTTGAACTGCAAATGATGTTTTTATTTTATTGTATAGTCAAGTAAGAGATGTTGAAGTTTCTACATAAGTGACATTGGAAGATGGGTGTAGGATGAATTCAGATGGATGGCCTAGAGGCAGGAAAAATAGGGTTCTTTAATATGTTTATTTTTCAAATTCTATACTTAACAAACACCAGTGAGCTTAAAGCATTTTTGCATTAAAAAAAAAAACTGAAAAAAGGTGGGGGGATTATATATGAAACCACTCATTTATATTACCAGCAGCTTGTTCCTTTTAAGATAATGAGTTCTGCTTTAGAAATTAATCTGGGTGCCTATGGGACATCCCAGAGGAAATGTTCAGGACACATTTGTTGATTTGGGACTGGGGCCCAGAAAAGAGATGAGGATTACATATGTAGATGGTCTATGAGTTCCCTTCAGCCCAAAATGATAGCAACAACAAATTCAGGGGGATAAATACATAGTAATCTTATAGGCAAACTTTAGCCAAGAAGTTGTTGGCCAGATTTGAAAAGTTGGAAATTTGCTTAATTTCTACTTAGTCATGCAGGAAGTAGTATAACCTTACACAGTCTGTAGAAGAGGATGTGAATAGGCAAGGAAGAGAATGAGGATAATGTTTAACTTGCCATCTATTTTATGAGAAGAGAACAACAGACGACTTGGATAAAATGAATGTTGAGGTTGTCAACCTAGAAAACACAAGACAAAAGGACAAGGATGTTGAGTTGGAGGTGTCTGGCAGGAACAGGCAAGAGAAACTGGATTCAGCCTTTAGCTTCCATGATCTAAAAGAATAGTACTTGGAAAGAAAGGCGACTGCTACAGGCAGCTGCTGTGAAATATCTGTAACAACACTAGACTTCCTTCCTTTTGAGGGGGAAGCTATTGCTGGTACCTATTCTTTAAATGGAATTTAGATATTCAAAAATTCCACAAATGATCAATCCTTCATTTCTTTGCCTAACTTATAAAACATATAAAAGCTAGTCCGGCCTAACAGATAAGAGTATTCAACTAGTATTCAGGGAGACTTGATTTCAAATAATACTTGGATTAATTATTGTATGACTGATTGACTCTAGCCAAGTCACTTTCCCTCAAGAAATGCCCTGGAATGAATCTAGTAAATCATAGACTGATTGTGATCTGTTGATAGAAATTTTTTGTCCTTTTCTTCTCTTTAAAAAAAAATATATATATGCTTGGCATAGTACCTAGTACTTAGTTGGTACTTAATAAATGGTTTTTGACTTGTTAATGTATAAGCATAAGATCATAGATTTGGAGCTGGAAGAGACGTTGGAAGCCATTATTTCTTGGTTCAGTTTTTCTTTTCCTCAAATAAGAAATCTTATTTCTCCTCTTCTTCCCTTTTTTAGATTTCTTCTTTTTCCTTCAATTCATATGTAAAGTGTTGATGAGGGCTACTCCTCAACTTGGTGAGCTTATAGGGTGGCAAACCCTTGTTTGGGACTTTTATCTATACCTATGGAGGGTACTGACAGAATTAGGAGATTATCTTGTGGAGCTTGCCCAGTCTTACGTCTTTGAGGATGAAGATGATTCCTTAGGTCTTGTGATAGGGATTAAAATGATTGACTTGGGGTTGTTGTGGGTCAAAGTCTTTGTACATCCAACCTGGAGTTCTTATTTCTCTCACAGTAAAACTTTTCTCTCTATGCCTTTGCACAAGCTGTCCCCTCAACCTTGGAATGCACTCTTTGCACACCTTTCCTTTAAAGATCAAACTTCTTTAAGCTTTTTCTGATTCCTCTAGCTTCTAGTACCTTTTTCAGCCTCCAAATTACTTTGTGTAGAAATCTGGAGTGGCATGAGAATTTGATGACAGGCTCTGAAAAGTGTCTCTGAGACACACCAAGAACCAAATCCACCAATTCCCCATACCCAAGTCTGTTACTGCTTATCTAGTCAAGTCAACAAGCATTTCCTCAGCGCTTACTATATACCAGGGACTGTGTCAAGTGCTGGATATAGGTAGAAAGCGAAAAAAACAGTCCCTGCTCTCAAGAAGCTCACAGTCTAATAGGGGAAACAAAATGTAAGTAACTATGTTCAGACAAGATAGATGTGTGCGTGTGTATGAAAATTTCAGAGGGAAAGCACAAAAGTTAAAAAGGATGAGGAAAAGAGCTTTTGTAGAAGGTGAAGACTTTACCTGAGACATGAAGGAAGCAGGAAGGTGAGGGGAGGGAGAAAGTTCTTTGAGGCTTGTCAGGTAGCCAGTGAAAATGATGAGAGATTGGGAGATCTGTCCTGTGAGAGGAACAGCAAGGATTCCAATGTCACTGGATCACAATGACTCACTTCACTGGAGGGTAGTAAGGTGTGAGAAGACTTGAAAGGTAGGATGAAATCAGGTTAGGAAGCACTTTAAAAATCAAACAGAGGATTTTTATATTTGATCCTGGAGGTAGTAAGGAGCCATTAGACTTTATTGAGGCAGGAGTGAGGGAGGATTACTTGGTGAGAGCTGTATTTTAGGAATATCAGTTTGAGAGCTGAGTAGAGGATAACTGGAATGGGGAGAGGCTTGAGGTAGGGAGAAGAACCTGCAGGCTATTACAATAGTCCAAGCATTCAGTTGAAGAGAGCTTGCAGTATTAGAGGAAAGAAGGTTGATGCGGGAGAGATACTACTAAGGTAGACTTGACAGAACTTGGAAACTACTTGGATATGAAGGCAAGACAGAGTGAGGAGTCAAGCGTAACACTTAGGTTTCCAGCCTGGGTGAGTGGGAGAATGGTGGTACCCTTCACAGTTACCGGGAAGGTAGGAGGAAGGCAATACATTTTTCTTGTAAATTTTTCTCAATAGGTTTAAAGGCAGACTAGTGGAATATACTCAGAAGTCAAAATCATTACCAAAACATTTCTAAGTGGCTCAGCTCCCAATCCCGGAGTAAACTGGGGAAATCTCTTCTTGAGTGTATTAGTTTCCCTTCTCTCAATCTCAAACTACAACTTTTTAGGCTCAGAAAAAAATAAGTTAAGAGCTACATTATTATTTATTAGTTACATTCTCTGGGAAAGCGAGGGAAAGAAGAGCTGATGATTAGATTTTAACAATTGTAATCAAATGCATGTACTGCTAGGTCTCAAGCCCAGTTCTCTTCTCTGCCACACATCCATCGTCTTTCCTCTTCCTTCTGTCAGGTTCACACCCTTACCTTGTTTTCACCTCTCCAGATTAACATGTAGTGCTCTCTGTATCTGGATAAACAAATACACTGGAGTGCTCTCTGTACCTGGAAAAAAGTCACTTCCTCAAGGCCAGCGGAACCTCAAAGAGAGAGCTTTTCTCAGAGTATCTGTTAATAGTCCAGGCTAGCCCAAGGATGCTGTCAAGGAAAGTCTTCCAAAATCTCTTCAGACACAGGGCATTGGTACACAAGGTCTCTGTGATCCTGGGTCTTGTCAACTCAGGGTTACACTTGTACTTCTATATTTTGTTTATGTCTACATGTTATGTTCCCCAATAGAATATAAGCTCTTTCAGGGTAGTAGGATGGTTTATTTTTTGTCTTTGTACCTATGTCACCTAACTTAGTATCTGATTCATAGTTAGTACTTAATAAATGCTTGCTAAGACAATCACAATGAAAAATATCTGCCTCCGGAAAAAGAAGTGATGGAGTCTGAACGTACTGACAGAAGCACACGATTCATTTTTCTTTTTTTTGGCGGGGGGCGGGTTTTCTCCCACAAAATGACTAATACGGGAATATGTTTTACACAATTGTACATATATAATTTATAGCCAATTGCTTATTGTCTGAGGAGGTGGGAGGGGAAACAAGGAGAGAGAGAGTTTGGAACTCAAAACTTTTAAAAAAACTCTGAATGTTAAAAACTGCTTTTACATGTAATGGGGGGGGGTATTAAAAATAAATGTTTGCTGATTGCAGAGTTGACCTTTTTTTTTCCTTTTAGGAGTGATGCAGAAAAGAAGGGAAGGATGGTGATAAAGGATTTAAGTGCATACCATTAGATACTTCCTCCCCGGGGAGAAAGCTTGTGCATGAATTCAGGTAAAGTAGCGACCGTTGTCAGGCCCCGGTGCTAAGGCCCTCCTAGCTTCAGATGTGCAGGGCCAGGGGCATCTTCTGTCGGTGCCAGAGACCCCAGCCGGGGCAAAGGGAATCATGTGATCAAGCAGAGGCAGTTCCGTGACCTCAGCCTTCTGGGGTCTGTCGAATTCGGAATTCAGTCTTACAGAGAAAGAAGGGAGGTGTTCCCCGTATCAGAGTTCTTTTTCTAGCAACACCGAGTTGTAGATTAAGCGAGAATTTACCTGGTGGGTTTTTTTTATACACCTGTGGTGTGGCCGGCACTGCGTGTAACAAATGGACGCTAGGAGGGGTGTCTCGAAGGTGTCACTTGACACCGGCCTCGAAGACAAAGGAAACAAGGGTGATGAGGGAGAGCATTCTCCCTCAAGGATGAGTTTGTACAAAGGCCCGGAGGTGGAAGATGCAACCTCCGGTACGAGCAACACCGAAAAGGCCGGTTAGTGACTCTAGAACGAAGCATGAAGGGAACCAGACTGGGTTAAATATCAGAGGCCTTGGGGGAACCACTTTTTGAGCAGTAACAAATACACTGGAGTGACCGCGGCGAGAGGGGAGGCGAATGGGGGTGCTCCTGCAGCCTCGGGGGAGGGGAGAAGCCGCCCGCCCTGCTCCCGCTCCGCCCTCGCTCCGCTCCGGCAGCCACGACGGTAGGCGCCATGGCGGGGCCCGACCTCCGCGCAGCCCTGGAGGCGCAGCTCCGAGACCTGGCCATCCCCACTGTGAGCGTGGATCACCCCGAGGTGAGCCCTCCCCCCCACGGCGCCGGCGGCGGGAGCATGTGCGAGCTTGGGGCGAGCCCTTGTGTGCCAGCGGGGCGGGGAGGCAAACTGCTTCCGCAAAGGTGCTTCTGCAGCTTGGTTTTCCCCATGATTCGCAAATGGGGGGGGAGGAAGGGGGCTTTTACTCAGTTGGAATCGTGGAGGAAATAAGGCCGAAGGACGCGTTCAGTATTACTTTTTATGGATTGTTAAGTCCTTTTTCAGTCGGGTCCGACTAACCGTGACCCCATTTGGGGTTTTCTTGGCGGATTATCAGCGTTTTACCATTTCCTTCTCCAGCTCATTTGAGAGGTGAGAAAACAGACAAACAGGGTTAAGTGACTTGCCCAGGGTCCCACTGCTATTGTAGGAGGCTGTGTTTGAACTCAGGTCTTCCCACTCCGGGCCAGGCCGAGCGAAAGGATAACACTGCGCCATCTAGCTGCCCTTTTTATGAACTGGATAGGATCAGAAAAAGGACAAAGGGGCTTTGTCAGTGCAAGGCCTTCATTAAAGGGAGCACAGCTTTTGTGGAAGGAGGCTCGAGTGTTTTTAGAAGTATGATTAATATGTATTACGTATGATTAATAATCCGACAATAAGCTGGATTCTTAAAACCGCTGCGGAAGGGCCGCGTCAGTAGCATCTATTGAGCACCAACCGTATTGAATGGCACCGTACTAGGTGCTGAGGAAAAGTAAAAAATGAGAGCCCCTGTAAAAGCACACTGTTGGTTCCAGCTGCAATAATACCCGAGTGCGGCCGAGGCCCATCTCTACCAGAATTGTTGTTCTGGGCTGTTGAAGTTGGCAAGAAGCTGAGGGTGGCATACAGCGGCGCCTCCAGAAGACGGAGCCCAGGCCCACTGGGGGTAGTGTGGAGCTAGAGAGCAAATGACGCAGGTTGGGTTAGGCGCACAAGTTCTTGGTTAGGGTGCTGTGCTAGTGAGTGATGCGGAAGGAAGGGAGGGCAGTGGTGAGGAAGGAGGACTCAATATGCCACTGTCTGGCCTAGGGAAGCGTCAAATTCAGTGTGGGGGATCCCATTATTGACCGTTTTTGCACAGTAAGTGGAATGTTTTTATTTTTTTACCAAGCATAATATTCTGATGATGTGATTATTTTATAGGTATTTACAGTTGAAGAAATGATGCCTCATATCCAACACTTGAAAGGGGCACACAGTAAGAACCTGTTTCTTAAAGACAAAAGGAAGAAGAGTTATTGGCTGGTAACAGTCCTTCATGATAGGAAGATTAACTTGAATGATCTGGCCAAGCAACTAGGTGTTGGAAGTGGAAATCTGAGGTTTGCTGATGAAATGTCTATGCTAGAAAAACTAAAAGTTGGCCAGGGCTGTGCCACACCTCTGGCTCTCTTCTGTGACCAGGGAGAGGTGAAATTTGTTCTGGACTCTGCTTTTCTGGAAGGTGGATATGAAAAGGTGTACTTCCACCCAATGACAAACACAGCCACAATGGGCTTGGGTCCTGATGACTTTCTCACCTTTGTGAAGAAGACTGGGCATGATCCTATAATATTAAAATTTGATTAAAGTTATGGGCCAACATTTTGAATAAAATGTAACTTTGGAAACTGTCAAGAATACTTAAACTTCCTTTTTTTAAAATTTATAAAAAGTGTTGAAAAATGATTAGTATCCTCAGCCCCAATCATAAGAATCTTTCTGTTTTTATAGAATTTTTACAAGTTCATTCGAGACAAAGGAACTGGGGAAGAAAACCCTTTGTTTTAGACTATTGGCATCACAAAATCCCAGAGTTGGGAGGTCATCTGCTCTTATTCATCAACATTTATCAAGCACTTCCTACATACAAGGCCCTTAGCTAAACAGTGGGTATAAAGGATCCCCCAAGGAACTTTAGTTCTGTTTGGAGGTGGGGGGGGGGGGAAACACTCATATATACAAAGTATAATAACTAGGTAGCATGTGATAAGGGCAAGACCTAAAGTGCTCGAGGGGAAATTTAAGGAGACCATAGTTGTAGCTGCAAGAGATCAGAGAGAGTACAAAAAAGATGTGGCACCTGAGCTGAATGTTGGGCAATGGAGATGCTGAAAGGTAGCATCTTCTAACAAAAGTGAGTTCAGGATAGAACTAAAAAATCAACTTTGCCTGGAACAGAGTACATGAAATAAAATAATGTTAGGTAAAGGCCAGAAAGGCACACTCTAACCAGTTCATGGAGTACTTTAAATGCTAGGCCAAGGCTTGAGTAGTCAGGAAGGCATGATATAAACTATTTAATTTTAAGAGCTGTTAGAGACAACAGGTTATCCAACCCCTATCTGTATAAGCCCACCCCCATGTGGCAAAGTACCGCTTTAAAAATTAGCCTCTTCAGAACTCCTAAGAGTGGAAGGGTAGGGAGTTAACACAGACACTTCTCTAAGCCTCAATGCCCTCAAAATAAGGAGTTAATAATATCTTTGGTACCTGTTTCATATGCTTCTCATGTCAGGCTATCATGCCTAACAAGTGATCCTCCAGCTTTCGCCAGGCCTGGAGTCAGGAAGACCTAAATCCAAATTCGGTTTACTAGTTTTTTGAACCAAGGCAAGTCACTCCATATGTATGCCTTGATTTCCTCAACTGTAAAATGGGGATAAACAACACTCTCTACTTCTAAGGGTTGTTTTGAGGATCAGATGAGATAATCTTTGCAAAGTGTTCAGCATAGTACCTTGCACATCAGAGATGCTGTATAAATGCTTATTCCCTTCCCTGCTTAAAAGTTTGCCAAAAATTAGAACTCACCCTCAAAGGCAATCCATTTCACTTTTAGATAGCTCTGTTAGGAAGTTTTCTATCAAGCTTAAATTTGCCTCTACAAATTTGGCTTTGGCAGTGTAGAAAAGAGAAGCAGAACAAATCGAATCCTTTCTATAGCCCTTAAGATACTTGACATCTAAGAATCATAAAATTTCAGAGTGTTTGCCCTCAATCTTCTCTATGCTAAACAATCACAGGTTCCTGCAACCAGTTTCTCATCTAGCATCCTGTCCTTTCCTAAAATCCAGGACAGACCCCGTTTGAATATAACTTCTTATTCTTGAAAAGATTGCTCCCCAGTTTTTTTTATATGATATCACTTCTAAAATAAACTGCACTTTAATTTTTTCATCTTTTAAAAAACTCACTGTATAACAATCCTCCCAGCCTGTCCTACAGTAAAAACTAGCAAAGCAAAAATTCATATTGTGTTTTATATCATATTTTAGTGTTAGTATACTAACTTACTTGATTACCTTATCAGACTATAATACTAAAACTAAGTTGGAAGAAACATTAAATTTTGGAGGATGAGGATAGAGGAAAACTTAATAGGGAATGAACAAAAAAATATTTATTACTTGCTGTGTGCCTATGCACTATGCTAAACTCTGGGGATACAAATATTTAAAAATAGTCTCGTCCTCAAGAAACATCCATCCTCATATTAGACAGCACATATACAGTAGTGGTGAGCAGGAAAGGGAGTTTTGTTCTGTGAAGAAGTGGGGGAAGAGATGGTACAATGCTTGATGGTTTTTCTTCTGATAAGGGGTGGAGGAGAGATGGTATGATGGACTAGTCAGATGAATGGCTTAGACGGGACATAAAAGTGAAGCAGGGTCTGGTATCTTGTGCCAGGAGTAGAGAGAATCTTCTAAATGGGCTAGTCTTGAGTATACACCTAGTCCCCAATCCTATTCCCTAGGTTTGGCACCTACAGCTGGAACTCCAAAGAAGAACAGATTAATTTCCCCTGAACCAGGGTCCCTGGAATCTGAAGAACCTGGGGTAGAGTTCCAGGAGTTTGCTCTGATATGGAAGAGACTGTTCCAGATAGAGATATAGGTCAGTGGGGAAAACATTACCTTTTATTTTCCTATAAAAATGTTTCCTAGCCTTCTGGCCCAGAGGGCTACCTGAATAAAGGCAAATTGCCCTGGTTCCACATATTTCTATTCCAGCAAAAATACTAAATTAGTGCCAGAACAGCTGAGAAAGAGAAAACTACAGTAAGCAATTTCTTCCATTCCAGAATTGCGTACTAAATCAAACCAGAATTTCATGGGCAATAGGAAAGGGGGCTACTTGCCTGAACAAAGCTAGTGCTCATGCAGGCAAACAACCAGCAGCTTTCCAGTGCAGAAATATATGTACCTTGGAGGGCCCTTTGTCCAGAGGCAGGTCAGGATAGTAAAAAAGGTGGATGGGGACCCTAGAAGACCCAGGGAGCAGCAGTGGTCAGTGGCATGGCAGCACTTCAAGGTCCCTTTGTCCTGCTCCTGAGATGCCACTGAAGGCCATGAAGATCTAGCACTCTGAACCTCAAAGATCAAAGCAGGGTTTGATCCCAGGAACCAAGGAGGGTCAACTATCCCTCCCAGTAGTTTAGCAGAGGATGGAGATTAGAGTCTTGGCAATTCAGGAATTAAAGCTGGAGAAATGAGTAATCAAAGAAAATACCTACTAAAAACATTAAGGACTCCATAAGATAGCAAGAAATATTAAAATAGCAAAAGATGGAAAAAATAGAAGGAAGAAGATATCTGATATAAAAAGCAACTGATCTAAAAATAGGTTAAGGAAAAATAATCTTAAAATTTATTGGACTTTCTGAAAAACCATGATTTTTTTAGACTAGAGTTCTTAAAAAAAAAAAAAAAAGATAGAACCCACTGACCATCTGCTCTAAGAAGCTCCCAAAGTAAAAGTGAGGAATGTCACAGCCAAAACCCACAGCTCCCACATCAAAAAATAAATTAAAAAAAAACCAAACATACAAGTATCCAGAAAGGAATAGTTCAAGTACCAAGTAATCAGCCAGATTCCCACAGTGTATAGCAGCTATGATTATAAATGAGAGAAGAACTTGGAATCTAATAGTCTCAGAAAGCAAAAGATAGGTGCTTACAACCAAGAACGATGACATGCAAAGTTGATATCACCCTACAGATTCTTTAATGGAACAGAAAACTTTCAAACATTTCTGATAAAAAGACCAGAATTATATAGAGACTTTCAAATATAAACATGGGTCCAGAGAAACATAAAAATTATTTTAACAATGGAGGGGACTAAATGATGCTGTAGTTCCAACATTCCATAGAGGAAGAAGAAACAAGTGTTCTGTCAAAACCTTAATGTCTTCAAAGGGTACTGAGTAAATTAAGTAAAAAAAAAAAACAAACCAAAACAAACAGCCAGCAAACCTGAGGATGGATTGGTTTTCTTCTAAAGGTTAGTCAATGAACATTTATTAAGTGCCTACTATGTTTCAGGCACTGTACCAAGCCCTGAGGATACAAAAAAAAGGCAAAAAGATAATCCTTGCCTTTGAGGAGCTCAGTCTAATGGGAGAAGACAACTAATACAAACAAACAAGCTACAGGATAAACAGAAAATAATAAGCAGTGGGAAGGCACTAGATTTAAGAGGTATTTGGAAAGGCTTCCTGTAGGAAACAGAATTTTAGTTAAGATTTGAAGGAAGTCTGGAAAGCTTTGACCAGGATGTTGAGATGAAGAGGAAAAGTGTTCTAAAAATGGGAGACAGCCAGGAAAAAATGCTGGGAGCCAAGAGATGAAGTGTCTTGTTTGTAGATCAGTCTGGAAGCCAGTGTCACTGGATCAAAAAAGTACCTGGTGGGAAGAAGGTGCAAGACTGGCAGGAAGTGAGTTGAGAGCCTGTGAATGATAAACAGAACATTTTATGTTTGATGCTGGAGGTAATAGAAAGCCATTGGAATTTATTGAATTGGAGGGTGACTTGGTAGGACATGAATCTTAAAAGAAAATCACTTTGGTGGCTTTAAGAGAGGAAAAGAAAAGAATAGCTAATAAGAGGAATACCCACTAGTGTAAGTGGGAAGAAAGGGCTAGAACTCGTTTCCCATAGATACAGTATGTGACAAGAGACTTACATAGTGCTTACTACGTACCAGACATTGTGCTAAAAACTGTACAATGATCTCTTCTGGTCCTCACAACACTAGGAAGTAGGTGGTATTATTATCCCTATTTTATAGGTGAGGAAACAGGTACTTGTCCAGGGTCACACAGCTAGTAGGGAAGTATCTAAGACTAGATTTGAACTGAAGGCCCACTATTCCTCTCACTGAGCCACTTAACTGCCTCTCAATCAGTTTTGAAAGTAATATATAGAATTAGTTTATATTTTCCTCCTTTTGTGTTCAGATGTATATGTAAAAATGCTTTTTTGGATGTTTAAAAGAAAAAAAAAATTTTTAGTTACCCAAAACGGTGTTCAGAGACCAAATATAAAAATCTACTGATATTTTAAAACAATAGTATTATGGTTAATAATTGTATGAAAAAAAGGCCAAACCAGAGTAATGGTAGAGATGAGCCAATCTTCTCTTAACACAGATTCTCCAACCACCATATCCCTCCCAAACATAAATTTAGAGAAGCCTAGGATTAAAACTGGAACATCAGATGTCTTCTAGTCCAATCCCAAATTATAACTTGCTTAAATTAGTAAGTAGACCCCTTGATTCCAAATGCAAAAAAAAAACAAACAATGAATCCCTTAGTGCCTCGGGCAACTCTAACATTACATTGAAAAACACCTGCCTATATGCGCTGGCATAAAGAATTTCCTCACCATTTGTTCTTCACACCAAGGAAATCAAAGGACCAGTCTACTACACCCCTGCCAATTTGTAGTAAAGTAGGTTTTCGGCTCACAGAATTCTAGACAGATCATTGCACTCTGAATGGGGCTGAATTATTAACTGCTGGTAGAATTACATTGTGTTGGATTTGGAATGAGAGGACCCAGTCAAATCCCTTAACCTCTTTAAGACTCAGTTCTTGTCATGTATATAAAATGTGAAGGTTATACATACTGATCCCTTTTAGCTGTAAATGATTTTCAGACTTTAAAGAAGCTGACCATATATTAGGCTAGGGCAGCTAAGTGGTACAGTGGATACAGTACTGGGTCTGAAGTCAGGAAGATTCATCTTTCTGTGTTCAAATGTGTGAACCTGGGCAAGTCACGTAATCCTGTTGGCCTCAGTTTACTCATCTGTAAAATGAGCTGGAGAAGGAGATGGCAAATCACTTCAGTATCAATGCCAAGAAAACCCCAAATGAGGTAAAAAAAAGAGTTCAACTGAAAAATGACTGAACAACATATTAATCTAGAAAAATAATTTTGTGAAGCACCACTAATTAGATGGAGTACCTCCACGGGAAGATGACCCATACGGTGACTCAAAATCAGGCTGTATGAACATTAGTTTAAGGACCTGGGTATTTAGGCTGAAGAAGAAAAGGACTCGGAGGTTACACAGCAACTTTTTAAGACTCTGAAAAGCTGTCATGTAGAAGGATGATGTTTGTTTTATTTGACTCCAGAGGGTAGAACCAGGAGCAATGGGCGGGAGTTACGAAGAAACTTATGTAGACAAAGCATGGCATTTAGAGCTGTGCAAAATGGGAATTCTTTATCTTTGAAGACTTCTCAAATGGTGGCTGGATGACTGTTTGTTAGGGATATTGTAGAAAGAATTTTGGTTTTAAGTTGGACTAAATGACTGCTAAGATCCCTTTCAAATATGAGAACTGAATAATTTCATAAGCTAGAGATAGTTGTTTCTAACACAAGAAATTCTCAAAATCTTTCCTTAATCATCTTAAAAGCTATTGTTAGGTATTAAGGGATTCAAAATTACATTTTTATTGCGCCAAATTGCCACACAGCTAAATTAATTTTAGTTGTTTTAATGATGATCACTAGTTATAAAAAAATCACTTATATCTTGAGTCTATTTAGTCAATATAGGTAACAGAAAACTTCAAATTAACAATCAAATTTTAAAAGAATACTTAGGTCAAAAATGAAAATTTCAAGAAATGAGTATAAAGAAAAATAAGAAACAGAACAGCAGGATTGATTTCTGTAGTATTCAGGCATCATCAAATGCTCAGATCATTTACCATAACCCCAAATTACCAAGAGTGAGTTTTAAAGGAAATATACAGAATGTGTATTATTTGATTTGGTATTTAATAACAATTATAAGTACAATGGCAGACATTTAAAAGAGAGCCCTTGATAAAGAAAAGACAATTTTAAATAAGAAAGTTTTGTTAAAGATTGTTATAAGTGCCATTTTACCCATAAGCATTCCTTTTAAGGCATTTCCATTATTGTCAAACTATCTAAACATGTACAGAAAGGTTTACATATGACAATGGGCTCCTTTTTTTTGAAACTGCATTATTATTAGTTCCAAACAAAGATTAAAGAAAAGAAAAATACAATTTCGGATTAAATGTAGCCAGAAAAGAAACAGCTTTTCATAAGAAGCAATGTAAAAATCCTTAAGTCATTTATTACACATGCTCCCCAATGTATTTCCAGTTTGGTTTTTTTGTTGTTTTTTTTTGCAACACATTTTTCACTCCTAACAAAGTATTAGCTAACAAAGTATGGGACATGAGAAGTGGCTGCAATTCAATAATGAGCATAGTAAATTTTAAAGAGGGTTTTACCATGTCCTGGCATGAAAGGTGCTACATATAAACCTGTTTTTTATTTAACTCTTTGGTAATTACCAACCCAAAAACTTGGACCAAAAACTTCCACATATGCCCCTAAGTGAAGCACTATCCAGTAGAATCTTCTGTGGTTACAAGAAATGAGACAATTACCCTAAGTGTTGAATTATTTGTTTTTCTAGGGACAAAGCTATTGATTCAGGTAAGACCAGAATAACAAGCAGGCTAGAGGAAAAATGTCATTTCAGATTCCAGTAAAGCATTTTTGTAATTTGGTTGAGAAAGATTGTATGTGACAGAGTGTTGTCCACCTAATAAGGTCAACTCCTGAAATCTTTTTAGGGAAAAAATGGAAAATTTTTGTGGCTGTTATCTCCAATCATCTCCCCATTTCTAAAGGGAACAAAGAAGGCATCAAGTACAGTTAAAACTATTTAGGGATCATCTTGATGTTTCCCCTTGGTTTCTTCTTTCCAGGCTACTTTTTTAGGTTAAATTCCCAGTCTACTTAAAATGGTACTATCTGGACTGCCCTTAAGCTCTTTCCACTTCTAAGGCTGCACTATGATCCTTAAGTAAGAAGGATCCCTTTTAAAGACTATTAATGTTGCAGAAAGGTCAACCTATGATTACTGGACCCCTTTGGTGGGCCACCTCCAACTTATCACATGGCAAATTTCAGGGATGGCCCCAGGACATGTGCTATTTGCCAAATAGATGCAATTCAATAGAAATCTAAGTCTCTTTTAATTGAATCTATTTAACTAAAAAAATAATTTTTACTTTTATTTTCAAATTTATTATTTGTAATGAAATTTATATGTTTATTACATGTAAGTTTCTTTAGATGGGGTGCTACCCACTTCTCATTTAATTTTTTTAGTCTAATAAGTCATTAAAGATTTTGGTCACCTAATGATATAAAAACAATGTTTGGAAAGCCCATAGAATAGATTTGAAACATTTCTCCTGTGTAGTTTCATATTTTAGAACAATTCTTTATGTTTACATAGCACCTTTCATCCAAGGGCATCAGAGATGTTTTAACTTTACAATATCATATGGTAGCAAATAAGTTTGTTTTAGGAATGGAAAAATCAAAACCAAGTAAAAGTGGCATTAAGGATAGACCCAAGTTACCCTATTTTTTGATTAAAAATCATGCTGTCTCTTTATATTGGAGTTTGGGTTTCTCTGAGAGTAAACCATATGTAAATACAGTATCATTAGTGGAAGTCACACAACAAAAAGAGACTTTTTGTATGACCACTAGATTAGCAATGAAACAAACAATTCATAAACTACATACAGAAATATATCATATATGGAAATATCTCAAAAATGTCTTTGTAGCTGGTACTGAGAGCCTAAGAAGTAAACTTCTAACATTAAAAAAAAATTATTTCCCATTTCAAACTTGTATGAATGTTAAGAAATTCTCTATAAATGTAGACTGAGGTTGAATAATCAATTCCCATTAATAGGCATTTTCATTTCTGTATTAAGAAAATAAAACTGATATTAATATAAAATGGGAATTACTACAAAGTCCACATATATTTCCCTGGGTTAACTAAATTTATTGTTCTGTGCTTCTTGCAGATGTTTTGGGTAACAAATGCATACAAATATTTCAAAAGTACCAATAATAGTTATCAATTTTAATGTAAGGTTAGAAAGGACAAAAAAGTCTTATTAATAAATGATTCTCAATAATTAAATGAGTTCCTGGCAAAATGCTGATCTTATGAAATTATTTACATTATCTTTTGCCATAAGAAAACCTCTTAAGCAATAGTTAGCTCTCATGTAAAAAGAACAAAAACCAAAAAACTTCAATATCAAAGGAAGAAAATGAGTTTAAATATTTAGAGTAAGACAGCTTTATCCTGGGAATGCCATTTGCTAGGGGAGTAAGGGTGTGGGGAAGGAAGAAGGGAAACCATCTTAAAAGTTCCAGAAAATCACTCATTAACTGGCTTACATCCACATCCACGTATGTTTGCTTAGTGTTCCTTAATGATGAATGGTGAACATGGAAAGCACACGAATTTCAGTGCTAATTTTTAATCACTCCTATTTTATTATAGAGTTCTCAGACATGTCTTCTCATAAATTCAATTTTTCTTGTAGTAATCACCAAAATAATTGGAAGGGTTTTTAAAAGAGTAACATCATGCAGTCTGCCAACCAAAAATAGGCAGTGACATGCCAATTTTTTTTTTCTGTACCTGGATATATAGTACAAACCACAAAATACAATAGTATTAATTCAAATTCACAGAACTAAATATAAATGGCTAGATTTGGGCTAATTAGCAGAAGCATTAAGCAATCAATGGCTAAATTCATGAACAAATGATGAAAGTAGATTGTTCTTGGAGTAATTCTTGAAACAATAAAACACTTGGTTCTCAGGGAGAGGAGAACTGTCCTTTATTCAGTAGATCTTAACAGTTCAAAGTGCTATAAGTTCTAACACCTTCTAAAAATTTTGGCAGTTGATTCCGGTAGTGCTCCTTGATTCAAGGAAGGAAGAAAAGGTTTGCATTTCTTGCCTGCTCTACTCACGAAGAATTGTTAAAAGTTCCCTTAAAGTTTTTTGTTTGTTTGTTTTAAATGACTTCTACAGTTGGCTGTCTTGTTACTTCAGAAATAAAGGCTTCATACTGAGATACTGAAGGACACTTTCTCTCTCTGTTTAGTTAAAAGGTAGAAAGAAGAAAGAAAATATGAGAAAAGCTTAAAAGTTTCAAAAGATCTAAAATACAGAATAGGTACTGAAGAACTAGCAGCATGCACCAGACAAATTTTAAGAGATAAGAAAGTGACAGAATGCCAGATACAATTTTTCCTAGAAGAGCTTAAAAATATCAAAGCTTCAAAATATATGCTACTTTACCAAAATTACCAATCTATTCTTCCAATAATTATACTTTGTTTTTGAAAATAATTTCCCCCCTCTGGTTGAAAGAAAAAGGCACTCAATTACAACTTCTTAGACATAGATGTTTTAAAATTTTCAGAAGCTGATTTTTTAAAAATATCAATTTTAACAATTCTAAAAAGTTATTAAATAGCAAGACTAAATTTATGCAAAGAAAATGTTATTTTGTAGACCATTTTCCCTTTCCTCCCCATCTCCATCCAAACAAGTACTTTTAAGGAAGGCTTTTTTTTGCTCCCTACCCAGGTGGGCAAAACAAATAACAGAAATACAGTATGACTTTAATAGTAAAGAAAGAAAACCAATTAATTAAGCAAGCAATATTTACATCTGTTAATGCAATGTGCACTTACTCTCTTACTTAATGCTGTTAGTTTTTTTTTTTAAATAAATGAGACTAATCTCATTTATATTTTGGGCAGGAAACTCACCACTTGGCCCACATCTCATCTAGTGGGGGTAATAGAATTAGGAGCTTTGTTGCTCCCTAGACCTGCTTTTTGAATTCCTGCTTTCTTGTATAGTGTCCACATCTGCAGGAAAAAAGCATTTCATGTTATTTAATTAGCCAAGGATTAAAACATATCACAATTCATGGAAATGATAAACTAAAAGACAATCCCACTGAATAGGGAAAAGAAAAAAAATATATATAACTGCCTAGAGATTTTTTTTGGCAGTGTTAATCTGAATTAAGAGTTTTTTAATTGAAAAAGGATATAATTATTACCAAATAAAATTTACACTTTCAGCTTTTTAATGTCTCGTAGGTTTAAGTATTACATTTATTCACTTGAATGGTTGTGTTGTTTGTAAAGCAGAAAATAATTCTTGCATGCAATAGATAAAACATGCACAATGCAATATTTTTATTCTTTGCTAATAAAAATAGGAGTTCAAGAAAAACTTATAAGGGAGAAGTGTATTTGCTCACAGCAAATAACATCTAAAATCTGCCTTGGATCCAGAATGTTTACTACAATGAATGTAAGATCCTAAAAGGCTTGTGGAAATGATTTCGGAATCTGGGCCTGAAATGTTTCAGATGCATCAGTTTTCTCAAAATCTGTAGAATGAAGAGGTGGAGCTCTAAAAATGCAATGGTTCTGTAAGACAGAAAAATAGAGGTACAACATTTTTAGTATTTTGGGGCAAGCTTTTGACTGCTTTTATAGGAGCTGATGGTCTCTGAGGGAAGTTTTGTCCTCAATTCTCAATTATTGCAAAAGACTGATGGATGACATTGCTATTAATTATATATAATATTTGTTTTTAATGTATATTCTGAGAATAGTACATATATACACATATGCAAAATACATACCTATAACTATGTAAAAATAGTTTTTCAGAGATCTAAATCTGAGAAGTAAAATCTTCTTTCAGATAAACTTCTAAATTTTCTTAGTGGTTAAATATACATGTAATAATCCAGGAGTGCTCTCCTAATTCAAACCTGAGTAGGCTAATAAAGCCCTCCTTGAAAAGATGAATATTTAAATAGTGGTACAGGACAATATCTGAAGTACCATTACTTTTTAAAATGGACTACTGTGTATATTTTTGATGCTATTTCTTTTGAAAAAGGACATCAAAGGAATAAACAAGGCTAGTAAATGAGTGCAAATGAATACAGTAAGTCAGATTTAGCTGTTTATGGAGATGTTGATTTCTTAAAAGTTTAATCTGCCAATGGATTAGTTATTAATATAGTATATTCTTTTTGTTTTAAGTTAATGTCTTAAAATCTTTTAAGGTAAAGATTCTGAGTAGACCCATATCTAAAATAATATCAATTATGATAAAGCTACAAAAATGGACACATTAGAGTATGTTTTTCATAAATTTAGAGACATCTAAATCTATACAAGGATACTGTTTCTAAAAGTTGCATGGGTAGAACCTGCTTTTCAGATTATAGTACTAATAGAAATGAACAATGAAAATACTGAGATTGTTATACAAGTGGCAAGGAAAAACAGATTTATTTCTCACGTAGAAAATGTGTTTTGGAAGGAGGATAAGATATGAGACGTACTGATTATTCCTCTATATTACATCTGCAGCAAGAGATTTTAGGGATAACTGACTATGAAACATACAGGAGTCCAAAAAACATAAGTGGGAATAGTCTAGCCCTTTCAAATATTGTCCTATGAGTATAGAAAGACTAATATCTAAAACATACTTTATCAAGCAAAGGATCTCTAGAATTTTTGTTTTTCATTTATTTTTCTCTGATAATTTTCCACCATTTAAAAAGTTTCACTTCTAGACTTTTTTTTTTCTGGGCACCAGATTAAACTGCTTATAATCAAGTAGATTAATTAATTAATACATAATCAAGTAGAATAATTAAGAGGCAGATCAGAAGTCCCAACTTGCTTTCTGGAAGGAACCGGATCAAAGTTGCAATTTTACAGTTTTAATAACTTGGCATAGTTCCCACATATACAAAAAGAGTTAAAAAAAAAAAAACCAAAAAAACAAAAAGAAAGAAGGGGCAGCTAGGTTACACAGTAAATAGAGCACTGGCCCTGGAGTCAGGAGGACCTGAGTTCAAATTTGGCCTCAGACACTTGACACACTAGCTGTGTGACCCTGGGCAATTCACTTAACCCCAATTGCCTTGCCTCCCCTCCTCCAAAAGAAAAAGTTATGCCATTACTTTTCAAAATGGCAAAAAAATTGGAAAACAGCTCATCAACTGGGAACTGTCTACACAAACTGTGGTATTTGAATGTAATGAGGTATTACTGTGCCCAAGAAATAGTGAATATGCAGAACTGGGAAAGTTTATCTCATGTGATGAGTGAAGTAAAAAGAGACGAAGGGAACAATTTAAAAGATAACCATAATAATGTAAAAGAAAACAACACTGAAAAATATAAATGACCAAATTTGACTTCAGAGGAAGTCTGACAAAGAGATGGCGGACTACAGATGTGGATAGAGGCATACACAATTTGTCAGATATGACCAAAATTATTGATTTGTGGGTTTTTTTAAAACTTTTATATCTTTGTTATAAGAGAGCATTCTATTCCGTGTGAGAGAAGTTACTAGGAAGTGACAGACATATTAAAAAAAACCAATAAAACATTTATCTATTAAAAAAGAACAAGAGATCAAACTGGCTCTACTTTCAAAGATATGCTGTACCTGAGTAATTGGACTTAAGAAGTCATTTTTCTCAAACTCCTTCTACTAAAAAAAAATCTCCACAAAAACTTGTTAGCATATACTTAAATATAAGAAATCATACTGTGTACAAAGAAAGTAATTTTTAAAACTCTGAATTGTAATTTTAGATATTTAAAGATAAATATTGAAAATTTTTCAAAATCTTTGTTTTTATTAACACTTATTTTATTTCAAATTGTGATCATAGAGCTATTAAGCTCTAAAGACTTCTTATCCTCCATTTTCTCATTTAGATCCTTTTGAATATTAGTAAAAATAAGAATTCCACCACCAATGTTATGACTGTTTATTATCAGTATCATGCTAAAAAAAGTAAAGAAAGTTAATGTACTATTTGATTCTATAGAAAAATTCATCTTAAATAGAAATAATAGTATTGAGCAATTCTATACACCAGAGAGGACTGAAAGAATATGAAAAGAATTAAGGAAAAAGTTCCTAGTTACAATTAATTTTATTGAGCACTCAAAAAACTCATTCATGTTTGAGGGTTAACAATGCCTTACATTTGAACAATGTTTATAAATATGGATCCTGTTTCATATTTGCAATGCAAACTAGTTGTTTGAATTAACTCTAATTTGCAGAAAAAGCAAAATGACAAGACAAATACCTTAAATAACTAGTAAAAGACTTGGAAATCTCCCTACATGTTTTTCTCATTAGTACTGTACATGTGCAAGATGAAATCTGTATATTCTACAACAAAAGAGAAAATGAGTCTTCTGACTTAGTTGTATAAAGTGTATATAGATAATGCAACAAAAAAGAAGAACACAATTTAGAAGCAATTTCTTTTGCTGAAATCTAGTTCAGGGGTTCCTTCCTCATAGCATGGCATGCAATTTCTTTAACATGCTCTAGGTAAAACAAAGGTAACAAAATATTTTTGTCATATAACAAACAAAAATATGAAACATTAAAAGCTTGGATTGTTAAGGCTAGCAAAGGCATGCAAAAATATACAGTGCAATTAATATCTCATGCAAGCTTTGGTGTAGTTACAATCTTACATTCATACACATGCTGAGCACGATACCACCATTCAAAAATAAAACGTAAACCTAACCACATAAGGCTTTTCAGTAGAAAGCTTCGTAAATTAGGTAATAGATCACACATAGCACAAGAGATGACATACACTTCAAATTTTGTGTTTTTTTTTTTATCATACACAACCATATTCATACCAAACAGTTTGATTATCTTCAGAGAACAATAATGGGGGTTCTGTCTCACCAGGATTTAGACATGAAAGAGTAGTAATTTCACTGTTATTTAGAGAAGACTGTGGGTTACTATTAATAGACTTCTGGTTCTCAGAAGGCTGTTCATTATCTTTCTGTACAGCTTTAAGTGATGAGACAAATGTCTGATCATTGGTTTGGATGGCTGGTCTTTGGGGCAACCCACTTATGTTACTAACTAATTCTGTATTCAGGGATAAAAATGGCTGGGCTATATGAGTAATAGAAAAGGGTCCTGCACTTTCACTAGCTGAAATTCCCACTGTATTACTACACGCATTAATGGTTGCAAAGGTTTTGTCATGAAAATCTGACCTTTCAATTCTTGAATTCCTAGTCTGAGCAGAGGTAGACACAACATAGGCTGAATGCATAGCTGTGATTAAATCACTTTGTGAATGGGAATCTATGGTATTTATGGAATTTTGAACTAAATCAGGGTGCTGTTGGTGTACATAGTACTCACTAGATGTTGATGGGATGTTATCAGCTGTAGCTGGTGATGGATCAATTGACACAGGCTGTCTACTGTCCTTGGACAAAAAGTCATGAATGCTTGTCCTTCGTGTAGTCCCCTCAGCTGTAGAGATCACATTGCTTGCACGAGGTAAAGTAGCATAAGGGTTACTATCTTTTGATTGTCGTTGTGATATAAAGGTTTCTTTTACTAACTTGACCTTTCCTTGAGTGCTTGATGTAGATTTGCCTGGAGAACTAATAAAGTAAGAATCTTCAGTCTTTCGAGAACTAGGCTTGACAAATTGTTCAGCTTTAGTAGACCGTTCATCAGAGAAGTCAGCTGTGGTTTTTCCACTTATTGACCTAACAAGACCACAGCTAACTGCCTTTTCTCTTCCCATAAAGTCAGGAGAGACAGATAAACTTTTCATTACTTCATCTAAAAGGTTTTCTTGGCTTGAAGACTTCATCTGTAATAATATAACAACAATAAAATTAATACAGATCAATGGTTAACCATATACTACTTTTTTGATATATTACTGCATGTAATTACAAATCAACATTTTCATTGAGGTTTTTATGGTAAATTTTTATTTCTATATAAATGTGTGTGGGTGTTTTCAGTTCTATATTTAATGTAAAGAACAGAGGACTAAAAGGCAGTGACCTGAGTTTTTAAGACCTGACTGCTACTAGTCTGATACTAATGGCTGCCTATGGGCAAATCACTTCACCTATCTAAGCCTCATTTTGTGTGTCTGTAAAATGAGAACAATGATAAGAGTACTATCTACATCACAAAGTTGTTTTGAGGAAAGTTCTTAAAAGAGTTAAGCAATCTATATATATGAGTTATGCATATGAATGGACTTGTATTGCTTTCTATGGAAATAAGACACCTTTCTTTTGGCACATCTATAATGAATGGCAACAGCTAGAATAGCATTATTATAAGACAAGTGTACAAAACTTAGATTAGAGCTCAATGTTCTTCTTAAAATGTGTTTAAAAAAAGAACTTTTACTTTACACAATACCTGAGACGTGATCTAATAAATCTGACTAGAATTAACATAAATTTTGAATATGAGAATTAATAAGGTCTTATGGTAGAAATGTTGGAAAAAATAACTTTTAACACTGGCTCAATTCAGCTGAAAAATATTCAGAATTATTGCTGTATCACTATAGATTTGCTGGAAAATTAGAAACATATATTCATTTTTCCAAATTTGTACCTTCTCAGACAAGATGAACCTCTTTTCCCATGGCCTTGATTTGATGAAGAATATTCATGTAGAAGCATTAAGTTTACTTTAATAATCTGCCTTTGGGAATAGGTTTAGAGATGCTATGTTCTATGAATGCATATTGCTACTTGTATGGTTACTTAACCCCTAGGTATGGTTGGATAGCATGAACACAGAATGCAGTGCCACATCACAAAACTGCCTTCTGGAAATCCCCTTCTGGATGTCAAATAGGCATCTTAAACTAAACATATCCAAAATGAAATTATCTTTTCCAAAAAGAGTTTATCTTTTCTTACCAAATCTACCCCTCATCCCAACTTCTCTTTTCTGTTTTTGTTGAAGGCACCTCTCCTAGGGTTTTGATTTCAAAGTTATCTTTTGCTGTTTCCAATCCTCTGTATCTAATCAGCTGCAAATGGCTTTCAATTCTAGGTCTACATCATTTCTCTGATCAGTCTCCTCTCCTTTTATAAAACTGTCACTCAAGTTAAACCCTCACTGAGTCTCACCTGGGACTACTGAAATAGCCTCCTAAATGACCTGTCTTCCTCTAGTATCACTCCTCTCCATTCCTTCCATAAGGTGGCCAATTTTGATATTCCTAAAGCACAGGTCTAGTTATATCACTCCCTTGTTCCCCATTATAAAATACAAAATCTTCTGTCAGAAAGGCAGATCTTGCCTCTGATACACACAAGCACTTAAGCCTTAGTACCTTCAACTTACAACTTACAGAGGAGCTGCTAATATGTCACTTATAAACTTCATTGATAATTTCATTCAAGCAAATGAAATTATTGGGCCAAGCTTTTTTAGTTTTATTAAAAGATGGTAGTTAACTGCTTCTGTTTTCATCCCAGTTTTGTCACTACCTGCCATCATGCAACTCAGGTACACCAATATATAATAGGCAATATGATGCCTAAACAAGTCATATATTGACCTAAAGAGGTTCATACACATTCGCATAAACCATTTTTGTTCACATCTACACCCTCCTCACCACAAAGGTTTACATACACATACACAAATGAACACACAAATATGTAATATACACAAATACATAGAAGTGGCTGTGAAATTCCAAAAACTCCTTTCCACCACTCAACTAGAAAACTAGACAGAAAATCTTCAAATATAAAAATAGCTGTGCCTCTTCAAAAGTAAGTTGTTGTTGTTTCCTATAATAGCGTAACAAAACTGTCAGCATCCTTAAAAATCTTTTCTTTGTACCTTACCTGTACTGAGGTAAGCTTGTTGCTTTCTTCTAAAAACTGCTGTAGAGTAACCACTTCACTCCCAGGGGAACCAGTTTTCATCTTGTGATGTGCTTGGAGCACAGGACTTGATCTGGTATGTCGTTTCAAGTACTGGATTGGACTGCTGCTACTGCTGGACCATGCCTCGTGTTCCTGAAGTAGGCTAAATTCTCCACTGCTGTGGCTCTGTGGTCTGCTTTGACTATTAACTGCACCTGCTTTTAGAGCAAATTGTATCAAAAGTTCTTTAACAGAAATAAGACAGAAACCATTCAAATATTGTTTATTTGTCTGGGTTCTCATTTGAACCACAGCTATACTTTAGCCTAAAATTTTATTTCAGGAATGGTTCTGAAAACATGCCCCCAACATTTTAAAGATGTCAATTAGCCTGAGGTTTTATTATTTTAATAAAAATGGTTTACACAAATAATTTTAAAATAGTTCATAATTTAGCCCACACAGGAAAAATTCTAAGCTTTAGTATTTGTGAATAAATCACAGAAAAAATATTCAGTAAAGAATTACCACATGCAAAGCACTTCTGGGGGCACAAACAGAAAAGTAGGAAAAAGTACTTAAAATGTTCTGAAGAATATTAGAAGCCAATTCTAAGTGCTGATAATTCTAGTTGCTGATATTTTATTCTAATTTTCTGCATTTAAATAAAATTCTTTATTCTCTTTTGAAAGCTGACAGGTTCATCTTTTTACTTAGTGAAGTTCTTCTCTTATACAAACTATATTGTTGCTCAGTCACATCTGACTCTTTGTAACCCTATTTGAAGTTTTCTTGGCAAAGGTAGTGGAGTAGTTTGCCATTTCCTTCCCCAGATCATTTTAAAGATGAAGAAACTGAGGTAAACAAGGTTAATTGACTTGCCCAGGGTCACACAGCTAATAAATGTCTGAGGCTGGATTTGAACTCCGGTCTTCCTAACTCCAGGCCCAGCACTATCCACTATGCCACCTGGAAAATAAAAATATCAGAAACCTAAACTGTATATTTATGAAGCAAAATAAAATAGGGAACTGATACTTCCAATAATTAGAGAACAATATGAAAAGAACTCAGAACACCTGGGTTCTGATCCCAATTTTTCCCTTTAATCAGATATGTGACCCTGTACAAGTAATTAAGGCCTCCTGAAACTTGTTTCCTTCTGTGTAAAGATGCAAATGTGAGAATAATAGCATCTGCCTTATCTATTTTGTACAGTTTTCTAATATTGATATTTCTATGAAAATACTCTGTAAGCTGTAAAATGTTATACAAATATAAAGTGCTATATTAGAGATTTCAAAACAAAAAAAGTTTCCCTTAAAAAACTAAAAGTGCTTTTAAAAACTATTATACATAACTGATTCAGTTCTGTATTAGTGTACAGATATTTAACTGCAATAACTGAAATGATGCTCAACAACCCTACAAGCTCTAAGTTGTTACTAAATACGATCATTCTTAGGTCAAATACTTTTGGAAACTGTTGGTTCTTATCAGATGGCATATTTCTATAACTGGACTAAAAAAAAAGTAGCCACTACTTCCAAAATGGAAAATGAGAAATAACTCTAATTCAAACTGAGTAAAATCTTTATTAGTTGAAAATTTCAGGTGGAATTTTAAAAAATAGATAATGTGGGCAAATAAACATAAATACAATCCAAAAAAACCAACTTCATCTGTAAAAAAAAAGAGTTTTAAAATATTTCTTATTGTATAAATAACACGGCTAATCTGATATTAGCGTGGTGTACAAGCTCCAAGAAAAAAAGTCGGTCAGACTTTCCTAACCCTTACTGTGAAATGAAGCGTGACTCTCAAATGAACACCAAAACTTAAGAGAAAGAAGCTTCAACATACTTTTTTCACACCAATCAAACAATATTATTTCATTTAAAATTATTCATGTAATTTACACTTTTACGCTTATGTTCCCTACATACAGACATAAAATGTTCTTTCCAAATTAAAGGACATATTACTATTTATCCATTAAAGAAGAGAGCTAAGTGTTTTGATTAACTAGTATTCTTTAGGATGTTCAAAATTTTATAATATTAAGCTATTAATTCAATTACTCAAATGTACTTTTAGAAAATACTTTTATATACTTTAATTATGAGATTTTAATAAACAATATACACTAACCATTAACAATCAGACACTTTTTTCCAAGGTGGAGATCAAACCTAGTGTTTACGTAAGAATCTATACAAATATTTCTACTACAAACCTGATGATTCTGTGAAGATAAAAAATGGAAATTAAAATTCCAACCAACTCCCTCTTTACATTTGCCTATAGATTTTAAAAAGTCATACATTTGTAAGTGTGTAAAAAGTTTTTACACATTTCTTATAATGCCCAAAGTAAAAAAAAATTTAATAGGCGATTTCACACATAGCTTCGTCATTTCATCATATCTAAGACAAATCACTCTAAAACCCATTCAAATAACAGGAATAGATGGAACACACTAATATTATTTCCCTATAGCATACCTTTGACATCATGGAGTGAAGCATTATTATTGCTATTACTAGTGGATGTTCTACTACTATCAAGGCTGGCTGGCCTGGAAGCTAAATGGAAAAAAAAAAATCAGGAGACAACATAAGACGTCCAATCCAGCAGATGTTTCTATATGCTCTGAGGTAGTAAACATGCATGATTTCACAGGCTTGAGCATGCCCGATATAACTAAAGATTGATTCTTTCATATTAGAAAGAGAAGGAATTTCCAAACTGTTCAAGAGGACACACTTCAAAAAAGAATAGTACTAGAAAAGTAGGAATTAAGGAAAAGAGAAAATACATATTAAAGGTGAAAATGGTAAGTGAGATAGAAACCAAGTCTGCATTAATTGAACAGAAGGGCATGCAGAAAGATGCTGGTAATTATATCACTTACAACAGATCTGACAAGGAACCCTGCACATTGTAGCGATGCCACGAACAGGAGGAGTATGAGTGTCTGCACAGTTAATGTCCAGTACTCCTATCCAATATAAGGGAAACAACTGTATTAAGTGACCTATGCTATTTTATTTGAATAATGATAAATTGTCTTTCAATTAATCTGATTCATAAAATGAAATTTGCCTATTCTAAAATGATTTATTTTGTTAAAAAATGATTTCCAATAACTTTTTTGAAATAGAAATTGAAACTTTAAAAAAATAGTAAAACATCGAATTTATAACTTTATCCCAATACTGGTGAAACTGGTCACACTCCCCTAGCTCCATTTTTGGATCCTGTTCAGGCACACTTCATAAATGCAAATGATTAAAAATAGAGAACATTTAGATGAGGCAATATCCTTTAGAAAGAAGTGTTAGAACTGGAAAAGTTACAAGAACAGTCGAGAAACACCGAAGTTATGTAAGCACATGCTTTCTTGAAATGTCATTCACCTACATTATGCAACATTCTTAACATTCCCGTTCTGCATTCACTATGCATTAACTAAAAGTCTACTTCTTACCATGAACTCTTGATCCCGTACTAGAATCATCACTAATACCTTGTGGACTTACATCTTCAAATGATGTAGTATCTACACATAAAATAGTAAAAAAGATAAAACACATTTTTTATCACAAAGAAATTTCATTAGAAATCTTCATTTACAAAGTATATGGGAATTCTCTTTTATTCTAGTACCTTGTTCATTATGCAACAATATTTCATTAAACAAGTTCAGTATTACAGTGAATTTTGCATTTTTTAAAAAGGAAAAGCTAGGGCTAAGAGATAGAAATTATGTAGTTTTAGTGTAAGTAGAATGTCTTAGTACTATGAGCATCTCCCTATGATCTTAGAAAGCAAATGTCTTGATAATTCTATGTGGCTCATCTTGGCTGAAGTTAATGTCTCTTACTTTTCCTGTGTTGCACTGTTTCTTTCACTGATTTCTCCCACTCCTTTCCTTTCCATGCTGTTTTGGGATTGTTGTAGGTATCAATGGAAAGTGTTGTGGTACACTTCCATAACTTATTTATTCAATGCCTTGAGCTCTCTGAAATGCTTTATATTACTTAAAAAAAAAAAACCTTATCAGATAACTTTGTAAAAATTTAGTTAGGCCAAGAAAATAGTATAAAAGAAAGCAACTAAGAATAGATCCTTGTAGCCAACAAAGTCACACCATAGTTCAAACAGACGGCCTATACCTTTATTATTAACCAACTGCTTGGATCTGAAGCCTGTAGAAGAGTTGACAGCTGCAAAGTTGATAGCTGTAGTAGAGAAGGCCATAGCTCCCAATTCTTTTCTCCTTTTACCCGTAGGAATATCATCAGGAACCTCCAAATTCTCAGAACTACCTGTCCATTGTCCTCCTGCTAGGACCATGGATTGCACCAGGTCATTCATGGCTGGGATGCAAATGAAAGCAAATGAATAAGCATGATTTAATGAATTTGTTTTTAACCCTACTTTGTATCTTAAACTGTGTGATATCAGTCTATGCATCATCAGTGCTTTATAACCATAAGGTCACTCACATTAAGACATGCATTCAGCTGAATGAAAAGTGTTACAGAGGCCAAAGGCTGAATTTTTAGTGAATGTGTGCTTTTACTTTTTAACTTTTCCTTTGGCAGTCAGAGAAAGGTATTTATATATAACTATCATGCGTTTGCTGTAATGATATGCAATAGAGTTAGAAGCCTTGGTATGTTGTTTTGCAATGACAAAATGGAATGATTAAAGGTAAGATGGATAGAGGTTCTAATATAATATTAAAGTTGAAAATGGTAAAGAATCCTCGGTCATGGTAGGTTACTGAAGGAATAAATTATTTGTATATCAAACAAACATTCAATTTGGGAAGACAAACTGGAAAACAATAGCATCCAAAGCCATATACCTTTAATAAAATTAATCAATTACCCATTCTACTTTTTTTAGACCAAACAGAAAGTGTTAAAAAAGAAGGAATGACAAACATTTTCAAGGGTCACAGACCTTTTTATTTTTCTTGCACCAGATTATTTTAGAAAACCAATGTCTCAAACTAATAATTTAGATATATTAAAAAAAAAACTTGTTAAGGAATTCCCTGTGTTATATCAAATGCAGGTTTGGAGGGGTTTTCCCCTCAGATTTGAATTGCACTAGAAATTTAAGACAACATGTATGTACTAAACAGGTACACATATGTATATATGCATTAGCGAACATGCATATAGTATAATTTCAGTGCCAGGTTGAAAAAAAAATAATGCTCCAGCTCCTTGTATTGTAGAAAGACTGCACTTTGCAAAGTATGAAAATTAGTGCAGTCCAAGGAAAAAGGTTAGTGAAAAATTAGTAATGGAAGCCAGTATAGCCATTTGAAAGAAGCTGAACTGTCATAAAGTCTTACACATGGAGCGACGGTAGCAGGCCTTCATTTTGTCTTTATCCTTCGGTCTGTTCCTCAAAAAGGGCAGTCTTTTCAGTGCAACCACTTTAATGTCAGAGCATGAGGAAAAACGGAAACAGGGAAATGAAAGAAAAAAAGGAAGAAGAACAGATGGGAGTTAAATGTTGAAACTAAGGACAGGAATGAATATGTTTGAGTTTCAGCTATGTACGCTATTCTAAATCTACTATTCTCATGCTTTTTGAGTGATAATGACCATGAAATCTATACCATGAAATTTAAATATACTTGGAATAGCACTGAAGACAATGGTGAGGAACATACACTTGGAGTTTGCTTATTCCTGTGACACAAGGAATTGCTGAGAATTATATATGATAGGAATTCTACTAGAAAAATACAACATACACCTGTAATGAAACATACTATTACTTAGTAACATATGATATCTCACAACCTTTTCCAATTTTCTGTTTTCCCCTTAATGTTTATATTAGAGCTTCATAGATAAAGTTTTATTTTGAAGGACAGGGATCACAATTAAAGTGGTTATCAAAGTAAGCTGTATATTTTGTGAGTGTGTATCAATTTTAATTGTGGAGGTGGAGGAAATTTAAAAGAACTTCTCAAAAATATATACAAATACTTCACAATTCCCTCAAGCTATTACACAGAGAAGAGGGAATTAATTTCTCAGTTTAAACTAAATTTTAGGACGGTAATTCTCAGCATTAGCGCTATGAAAACATGTTGTTCTCCTTTAAGAGAACCTTTGTTATGGAGAAGCAAACAATAATATTCATAGTTTATAAAGTAGGAATTAGATATAGGAAGAGAGAAAAGAGTATTCTGATAGAAGCACTGTATTAGAATTAAGCTTTGGTAAAGATAAAAGGAAATGGAGATATTATACATGCAAGCAAGCACAACAGAAAATATCACTCATGTATTTTAAAACCTCCACAATACTTTTTAAAAGACATTTCAGAAAGTATAACATCTCACTTTGTAGTAACATTTTATGGCTAAAAGGTAAAATTATTACAGTAGAGCACTGTAAATGCAGGTGCCGAGACACAGGCCCTTCTTCCAACTATTTATGAGAATATGTCACAAATATAAAATTTTGGAATGTTATTCCAAAATATTATTTTATTATTTCATTGGTATATAAAGCTGTTCAATTTAAGTAGGAATTTTTAAAATTGTAAACTGTTCTTTCTTTTAAAATTTTGCCTTTCTCTTGGTGATTGTCACCATATAATATTACCCTTGACTAAGAATTCTTGACTAAAATGGAGTTAAAGATAGCAAATTTGTGCAATTTATACTTACTGATAAGTTAGAAAGTAGACACAATCGTGATATAGGCAAAGAGTTTATTTGAACTATTTCTTTTCTAGTTTGGCAAATACAGATATTTTCAATGACTAAAAAGAAAAGAACTAAAAGTAATGTGAAAACGGACACTGGCCAAAACAAATTTGAATGGCAGTTGCATGAGTATGTATTGTCTTATCTAAAGCAAATTTATTTCATCTGTTTGCTGGCCACATTAACAACAAAAAAAAACACAAAACATTTCTGAATTTAACAGAAAGGGTAGAATGTGATCCCTTTACTAAGACGTACTTATAAATACAAGTGACAATTTTCCATTGTGTGGCCATTATTACTGGAAGAAAAATATGCTAATTTCTGTAGGTGTTAAATTTTTTTTTGGATCCTCAAATTTCAAACTGCAGAAAGAGAGTATTTCCTTTGTATTCTCACGCAAAAAGTTTTTAGCAGAGGTAGCAACTTAATCAATTTCTATTAAAAAAAATTGAGTCCAAAACAGACTGTACCACCTTTCCATGCACATAGATTCTATGTATACACATCCATCATTAAAGTTTCTCTAGTCAAAGAATGAATAAAACTGCAATCTTTGTTCCTTTTCTTTAATTGTATATTTGATATTTGAAGATCTGAAAGTTTGCATAATATTCATCATATTAATGGAATATTTTGATTGTCCTCACCTACCAATAACTATGAAATTTAGTATACATTTTGATAAAAACTAAAATTTAAGATCTACTATTCTGCAAGATTCATATAAAAATATTATAGAGAATTAAATACTTTCCCCAAGACTACAAAATATAATATGTAAATTTAAAGAATTATTTATTCATTAGTTTGCTACAGATTAATTTCTACAGTACGATGAATTATTTATTCTTCTTTGACCCCAACTACTGTATCTATTTACAGAAGAATGAGCAGTAACTTCAACAACTTTTTTTTTAATTTAGTAATTTCAGAACCTATTATAGCATTTAAATTTCTTGATCTAACCATCAATTACTTTTATCTTCCTCTTAAAAACTAGTCTTTCTATAATTATTCTGGATCAAGCATTTGTAGCTAGACATATCTCTAATGCAAAGATATCCTAGAACTTCTGGTATTAAGTGTACTCTAGGGCACAATATCAACATTTATAGCTTTGATATAGTACTTTGGCAATTATTGTTAAAAATCAATTATTTTAAATTATTTTAATTATTATAAATATATATATAAATATTACAATATATTATATATATTTGGAATATTATTATATATTATTTGGAATATATATAATATATATAAATATATATACAATAATTAAATTATTTTAAAATTGCAACTTCATATCCAAACACACATTACCTTTGTACATGCTTCCTTTGCTAATTATCATGTGTAAGTCACAAAAAATAAATTCCATTATTTCTTCAAACCTGAAATACCTCAAAATTACTTATGTACAGTAAAATCATGCTGTATCATTCAACAGATAGGCTTATATTCTTAAAGAATGCAATCTAAAATCTGTATAGTATTTCAGAGCGCATTAATTTTCATTATCTCAGGTGATCCTCACAAAAAACTTATGAGATAAACTAGGGCTAATATTTTATCTATTTCCCACAGGAGGAAAGCTATGGTTCAGAATGGTTAAGGAAATTGTCAATTGTCAATCAGTGGCAGAGATGGACTAGAACTTAGATTTAACTTTTTGAGATGGACTAGAACCTAGATTTAACTCTTCAGCATTCTTGTTATTCTATCAAGAGGTTTTTATGGTCAAACTGTGTCCCATCTATGTTCACACGCGTGTTTTGCACATAATACAGAAAAATTCAATGATGTGATGATGTTAAGCTTGTATCCCGACATTCAAGTTCTATTATAACAATATTTAAGAAACAGAGAAACGATGTGGAATTTAAAAGTAAACACAGCTAACCACACCATGCCACAAAGGCAGCCTACCTACATTAACTAAGCAAATGTTATTATGTAAATCAATGAAGGCTACAATTTAGATACCAGAGGGAAAGAAAGATATGAGTGAAGAGAAAAAAAAAGGAGAGATATATAAAGAGTGTATTAAAAGTAATCAGTATGATAGAATATTATTTCTTGCTACCTGATGCATGAATAGTCAATTCCTTTTTTAAACTATCTTCTATAATTCCTTTTATACTTACAATTAGGAACATGAAATGTAGGACATTTCTCTTGTATAAGTAACCTGGAAATTTGTTAACATACCCGGAAGATACTGATGTGACATTTCTAACAAAAATTAAAATTTTTAAAGCACTCACTGCTGCTTTTCTTGGTTCCCAAGGTTTGCCCATCTTCTAGAGAATTTGAACCCACTGAGGAACTATCTTGACTGTCTTGATGGGGTAGCTGAAGAAATCCTTCACTGGATTCTGAACGTGTGGGTGTTAATGTTAGAGACTTCATACGTTCCCGATTAACATCTTTCTTAGACTTTATAAGTTTCCTCATTTTTAAAGTAATCCAGTTGCCTCTCCTAATTCAATGAGAAAATAATTCATTAAAATTAACATGAAATATTTTTGTCTTTTGTAAAATTATAAAACTTTAAAAGATTCTATAAGTACTGTTAATTTTATATTTTTGCTAATGAATATTCATAAAATGTATGACAATACCTTCTGGGAGGTGATGGATCATAAAATTTGTACTGATCCATAATCTTTTCTTCTAATTTTTCTTTTTGTCTTCTTAATTCATTTAATTTATCACTAAAATAAGGGGAAAATACATTTTAGAACTTTATAAAGCTATTCATAAGATTAAATTTTTCTTTTAGAAATTTGGTATTAATCTCCCTAGAAAAATCAAGGAGAAAAGCTAGTAACATAATAGCTGTGAGTGGCATGTTATGGGAATCTAAAGATCTTCCCTGCCCCTAGGCCCTTTGCTAGAGTGGCTACGTGACTCTGAGGACCCTTGGATATTTGAAAGTATACTCTGTTCCCTAATAGGCTGAATGTGGTCACGTG